>CM035123.1:69809086-69871586 GCA_020205555.1 Panax stipuleanatus | reverse complement strand
TATATACATATTTATAATATATATATTTTTTAATCTTATACATGTCCCACATAAGTCATAATATATTTATCCTTCTTTATAAATAATTATGAAATTCATTTATTAGACTAGACATTTACTTCAATGTCTTATTAACAATTTCTTTATATAATTTTCTACACTCAATAAGCCTTTATCATATAGCTTGTCATAAATATAAATTTGATTTGCTATAATCTTAATCCCGTTTTGGACTTTTTATTAAATTTCTAACACTTGCCTACTAGGTTAGGCTTATTTTAATTATCACCACAATACATAGCTTATCTCTTCCCAATTTAATATCTTTAGATTCTCTTACTTCACTCAGGCTCAACTTCCATAAGCTTGTTTAATTAAGCTTTCCATTAATATTGTATAATCAATTTAATTAACCTCTCTGAATATATGTATATATACGCTTATATATATACTCATTCTCTTTATCCTTATCATTTCCTTTTATTATACACATTATAATTTAACACTTAATCTTTAATCTTATAAGTTCTTCTGTATAATCCAATAAGCCGAATACCAATTCAGCAAACCGAATACACTAGTTTAGCAAACTATTTTCCCTTTTTAAATCTTTTCCAATATATCATTTCATAACCTCTTTCATTAATTCACGTAAGGTTAAAGGTAACAAAATACATTATTCTTAACAAACTTCCAAATATAATTCCATTCTAGGTTTTGAATTTTGTAACCCATATTTTCTCTACACTCTTTCAATTATTAATCCATAAAGGTTTTTCCTTAAAAATTTTAAATAAATCCTCTATTTCCACTCTAGGTTTTAACCTTTAATTTAATCATTCAAGATCTTTTAAATTTTCGAGTTGTCACATGTATTTATAATAATTAGAAGGCTGAATCTTTACTACATGAAATTAACCATATTAGTGTTATCACAAATTAGTCTAACATGCCATAAAGAATCTAACTCAAGCAAATAAGAGGAAGAACTAGCAATTTCATTCAAGACGTTAGAAACATTAAGTACAAATAACCCATTATTATTGTACCCTTTCCCCACAAATACCCCATTTTTAGTAATTATAATTTTGTCTGACTCAAAAATAATTTTTATTCCCATTTTGCTTAGCGAAGACACAGACACAAGGTTTCGACGGACATTTGGCACGTGAAGCACGTCTATCAATGAGAGGATTTTTCCTAAGGTAAGCCTAATAAAGACTTTCCCTTTTCCCAAAACAGGTGCAGGAGTAGAGTCTCCCATGTAAAATTGTTCCTCTTCTTCTCCCAATTCTATATAGGAGGAAAATGTATTTTTAATGCCACAAATGTGCTTTGTTGTGTTAGGTTTGTAATATTCATGAGCATGAATCAAATTACATATATAGAGCGAAAGCGTAAAAATAAGAGTTTTAAAATTTTACAAACCATATACCCGGATCATCCTTTATGCACAGTTATTAATTAAATAAAAGATTAAGAATAAGATTCATTCCCTTGAAGATTCTTGCTTCCTCATGTACGAGTTCAACTCCAAATTCTTTTCGCGTTCTACTTGAATCCACTAGGTTGATTCCTTTCTTTGATCAAGGTTAGTCACCCAAATATTTGGCCTCTATAGAGGTAATCCACCAAGAAATAACAAGAATTCAAGAAAAAGGGTGTTTGGCAAATTCCTAGTTTCCTTCTCTCTAGAAAAGAAGTGCTCTCCCAACTATTGGAATAAAGTGTGTTACCTTGTTCCATAATAAGACATTCTTATTTATAGATGTAGGCAACCCTCCTAAATAATTTAGGATTAGGGTTTAATATTAATTAATTAAACCCTTTTATTTAATTAGGCTTCCCAGTCTTATTAGGAATAATTAATTAAACTCTTTTAATTAATTAACTTGCTAATCATATTAGGAATATATATATATATATAAAAGAGTATTTATTAATTAATTCCCAAACTCCTTTAGGAAGTAAATAATAATAACAATAATAATAATAATAACAATAATAATAATAATAATAATAATAATAATAATAATAATAATAATAATAATAATAATAATAATAATAACAATAATAATAAGACTCCTCTTATTAATTTATATTTAATATTTTCAAAATATTAAATAATAAATATTAAGCAATTTAATTTATTCTATCACCATAGATTAAATTAAATACACTTAACTTATTATTACGATTATGCCATTTGCTTCTTAAATAAATATTCTTCTATTTATTGTGTGACCCTTTAGGCTCTCCATATTAAATCGGTTGTGAATAAATGAATTAGAACAATTCTAATCTTATTTAAATAAATAAATTAAACTATTTAATTCATTTATTTAAATAACATTTATTCTACAATAAGGGTAATCCCCCTTAGCGACCAATGACTTTCTAGATAATATAGGTTTCAACATTAATCATAAAAGAACCTTTGAGTTAATAGTTACCATATAATTCAATCCTTTTACCATAAAATGCCCCAATTAAATATAAGACATGAAATTACTGTCAAGTCTTGTTTTATTTAATTATATGTATTTCGATCTTAAATGCACAACACCAAATAATGCAAACTAGAAACTCCTTTCTAATTTCATTCCACATTGGCCAATGATTCCTGGGTTATCATTTATCGAATCACATAGGACATTCTCTTCTTTTACTAGAAGCGGTAGATTCTTTATTGATCATTCATTATCTCCATATATAACTTATTGCACCCAAACATACTCTTTGATATACCCTAAGGGTCGTAAGGGACATGTCAAATTATAACTTATCATACACAAGATACTATGATAATCTCAAGTCTAAGGATCACTTGTACTACTATCACTTGAGAAATTCCTATTGATAGGCAAGTAAAACTGCATTACGTATTCCTCAACGACTCACGTTTAGTGAACTTATTCTCCAATAAGCACCTACATAGTTGCTTTAGTGTCTCCACACAAATGATTATGATGACTGATTAACATTATGTCTCGTATATTTCATTGCAATCATGATAGTAACCTCATGAGATCTCTCTTTCATTGGAGATAATTTAGAGAGATACACTCCATGGCTCATCATCATGAGACATTTATTGGAGTTTGTCATGCTAAACACATTTAGTATCGAATGAATATACGTTCCTTAGGTTAAGCTGAGTATCCCTGTTAAAACTATCTATATAGATTTATATCCCCAAAGTCTAGGATGCTCCTCCCAAATCATTCATAGAGGTATGTTTAGACAACTTTTACCTTTATTGATTATAGCACTGGTATGTCATTCCTTCTAAGTAGTATATCATCATATAATACTAGAAATGTCACAATGCTCCCACTGACCCTTTTGTACACACTAGGTTCATTCTCATTTTTAATAAAATCAATCTCTTTTGATTGTCTCATCAAAATGAATGTTCCCTCTTTGAGAAGCTTGTTTCAATGCATAAATGGATTGTTGTTGCTCATATACATGATTTGCTTCAACCATTTGAAACAAATTCATCTGGCTGTATCATACATACATTCTCCTCTAATAATTTATATTCGAGGAAGGGCGTCTCCATGTCCATTTGCCATGTTTAGTAATAATAAGCTACAATCGCAAGTAAAATTTGAATGGTCTTGAGCATTGCTTCAAAGATCCATTTTGAATTTTATGGTCATATACCATATCTTTGAGTGTCTACAACTCTTGGCCTCATCATATATTACTGGATCATCATCTTCTATGATGTGTACCTTATCATCAATATTTATGATGAATCTATACCTCCTAGGTATCTTCAGTACTATTCCAGATTTACGATTTGGTTGTGGTACAATAGGTCTATCTACAGGTTCTTCCTTTTGACTAATAGTGATTTGTGGTTCTTGAACTCCTTCGAGATCTATTATCCTCCCATTAGCCCTTCAATGCTAAATACTTTTATCTTAGAAGGTAGTGTGTTTCTCAATAAACACCTTTTGCTAAGTAGGATTATAGAACATATACCCTAAACTTACTTTAGGATGTCCCACAAATTTGTACTTGTCAAATCTTGTCCCAAAGCTTATCCTTTTGAAACCTTTTCACATAAGTTGGACAACCCTTTATCTTAACATACTTAAGATTAGGAATCCTCCCTGTCCATAACTCTTATGAAGTCTTGAGGACAGATTTTGAGGTTACCTTATTTTGTAGATATGCAGCCGTTTCTAAGGCATTACCCTAGAAGGATACTGGAATGTCGGTAAAATCATTATGGACTGCACCATGTCCAACAAGGTGCAATTTTTCCTTTAGGATACATCAATCAATTATTGTGTATCAGGAAACATCCATTGTGAGAAAATCATTTAAGATGATCTTAAAACTTATTGCACAAGTATTTATTTCTCGATCCGACCGAAGAATTCTAATACCTTGCCAATTAATTTCACCTTTGAATTCTTTGAACCTTTCAAATGATTCAGACATATATTTCATCAAATATAAATATTCAACTCTTTGAATGATCATCTCCTTTTCTTTTACTAGTTTGTTCAATTTAAAATTATTTTCATGTAAGTCAAGTATGTAAGTCCATTCAGTAAATTATTAATTATTTAATCTAATGGACTTGCCTATAGGCGGCGCTAAACAATAAGTTCCTGCAGTTAATGGATCAACCTTTGCTCCATTCCCACATGCAAGAAGACTTTCTCTTGTTTAGCTTTCTACTTCTGCTTGGTCCCTTTATAAATCTGTATTTATGAGAACCATAGTCGGTATCCAATACCCAAGTAGAAATTTTACTTACTAAAAGATTTATTTTAATCATTGACTAAACTGTATATGTAACCTAAGCTTCTTCTGGTTAGCCTCTGCAAGATACTTCCCACAGTTTCTATTCCATTGTCTAAGCTCTTTTGCTATCCGTATCAGTTTTTGTTCTTATTATCCTTTATATTTGCCTTTCTATTTAACTTCTTTGAATCGTTCTTCTTTTCAGAAGATCCTTTGGCCCTTACCAGTAAGACTTGGTCTTTTTTTGGTTGGAAAGTGACTCTCAATAGTTTTTCAACAAGTTTAAGCATATCAGCGAGGCTGACATCTAGCTCGTACATCTAAAAATTCACAACAATTGTAAGAAGAAGTCCGGAAGTGAGTGCAAGATCAAATCTTGACTCAACTCTCCATCCATGACAAAATTATGTTGTCCTAATTATTCAATCCAATTGATCATCTTTAGGACATGTGTTTATACTGTAGTGTCATCAGTCATTCTAGATTGGAAGAGCTCCTTAGATATTTATTATCGAGCAGTCCTACTTTCCTCACCATTCAACTACTTGAAATGTAGGAATATAATAGGAGCATCCATAGTTTCATGTTGACGCTGAAGCTCGTTACTCATGGATCCGAGCATGATGCATTGAGCCAACTATGCATCATATTGCTACTTTCTAAAAGTAGCAATCTCTTGCTCAGATGTATTGTCTGCAACCTTTGCAGGGATAGGTGTATTAAGGACATAAGATAGCTTTTAAGCCTTGAGAACTATTCTCAAATTCCTTAACCAATTTGTTTAATTCGATTCAGTTAATTAGCATTTAATATGCTACGCAGTGATAGTAATTTAAAAATTATAAAAGTCTGTAAATAAATTTGTAATTAACAACATTATAGCATACATTCTTTTATTAATTACCAAAATAAATTATGTCCTGTTTCAAATTAATATCTCCCACTATTTTCTTCAAACTATACTACCCTCAATATATATAGCTCGACAAATCTAATTAAAGATTTTCTAGTGAGAATAAGGATTCCATTTCAAATGTATATTGCATTGTGGTGACACAACAAACGATATATAAATAAATAGGTAGACAACTATTGTCAATTACATCACCATGTAACTTCTTATTTTGCCTTTTAGATTATTTTGATCAAGTGGTAACACATTCGAACCAAAATTATTCAAGTTAAGTCCAACCTAGCACTTTCATATATTCAAATAGAAAAATATCATCCTTGTGGTAACACAACAAAATAGTATCTTTCAATTTCTTTATAAGCACCAAATGTCATAAAATAACATCTTAAATATTTAATATTTGTCTTGTGGTGACACAACAAACTCATATTAAATATTTAATACTCTATTAATTTTATCATGCTAGAAGGCGACGTTCGATATTCTAAATATCTTTGAAGCTTAGAACTTAATATAAAATCTTTGAGGGGTTTGTTATTAATTGTCTCATTTTGTTTAGCGCTTATGCACACACACACACACACACACACACACACACACACACATATATATATATATATATATATATATATATATATATATATATAAATACACGTAATATTAATTAACATGCGAAGCATGTTGTATAATATATAAAATATATATAGTAATCATGTATATATAGAATACTATATTCTACCGGGATTGATTATGGACTTTATTCTAGTTTGGTTCACTAGAGCTACCAAGTGAACCAAAGGGTCAAACCTAGGGTGCAAGAATTAAATTTAAATATAACTATTACATTTAAATCTCGGGCACCATTACAAGCGGGTCTTCACGCGCTCCTTGCTCCTCGATCTCCAATTCTTCAAGTAATTCTAACTAATCCTATTACATAAACTATTTACAATAAATAGAAAAATTGATCAGCAGTCAAGCGAAAGTGCATAGGAGGGAGATCGAATTTATATTAAGAAAAATTAGAGAAGACGAGTTACGAAGACCCCATTTATAAAACACATGCATTCAAGCATCCAACTAAAATAAAATCCAATCATATTGGTCAATAATCCATAAATAATCAAACTTATTATCATACATATCAACATATGCATCAATAAATAAAACATTCATCTCATTAATAATAAACATTCAATATATACATTAATATCACTTTAATGGGCAATTTTAGTTATCATAAAATTTAATTTTGAATTAAAATAAACTCTTTTATTTTAATCCAAATTTAAATCAAAATAAACCTTTTATTTTAATTTATCCATTTTTCAATAAAAAATAAACCCCTTCATTTTTAATCAAAATAAACTCCTTTATTTTAATTAATATGGAATCCAATTCCAAGTCAAAATAAACTACTTTATTTTAACTTTTAAAACTGTTATGGAAAAACCAAAATATATGGAATCCAATTCCTTATCAAAATAAACTCCTTTATTTTGATTAATATGAAATCCTATTTCATATCTAAATAAACTCTTTTATTTAAGAAAACATGGAATCTCTTTCCTAATCACAAATAAACTCCTTTATTTTAGGAAACAAAGAATTTAATTTCATTTTCAATTAGTTATCATGGAATCCAATTCCAACTCTAATTAATTAGCATTAAATTAAATTTTAATTAAAATAAACATCTTTATTTTAATCCAATTCCAAATAAAAATAAACAACTTTATTTAAATTTAGAATTATAGGAAAAACATGGAATTTAATTTTAATTTAAATAAACCTTTTATTTTAATTAGAAATCAAATTATTAAATAAAATAAAATTTTATTCAATTCTGGGTACCGGCGCTCCGGCCCCCCGAATGAACTGGATTCAGGCGCTGCGACGCCGAGTTACCTATTTTTTCAAAAATTGTGACCAGCGCTGTTGTTGGCTTGTTTCGGTGTTAACAAAACAGACACACACGTGCAAGTATACACGGTCAACAAGTAATATATGATAAGTCAAGTATCGTTCCCACGGAGAAAAGTAATTATTTCTAATCGATCATGCAACAACTTTGTAATTATTTCTAGCTGCTTAAACGAGTGAATAAGATGTGAATTACTAACTAGAATGATTATCAACTAAAAATAACTAATTAACAAGAAATTGATTCAAATTGGGAAGATATGGGATCCTAACTTCACTTAATGCATCATCCAGATTATATACCTCTTGTTAAGCCTAATTTTATTACTTCGGATTGCTAGTCGAGAGCACAAAGGTGAGACATGGCTATCTTTTGATATACCATGCCCATATCACATAAAATTCACAAAAGAGATAGAATTCATGAGAACATCAATATTACCTTACTCACTATATTTCTATGTGACTTACAAGTAATACCGATTTAAGTGCAAACTCTCTCAATTGACTACACATGGTAAGCCTGTATATGTCTATCCGAATTACGAATCACAAAATCGATCACATGAAAATTTTATGAACACATACTAACATGGCTAATTCTGAATTTGTACTTCCTCTTTTAATCCCATACAAATTAATAAGGTAGATGGTGATCAAGCATCTAAACAATTAACACAACCATGCTAGGTAATCCATACATAATCAATCAAGTGTAACAAAGAGGTATAGAGATCTGAACTAAGAAATAAGCTATATTAAAATCCTATAATAGTGATTAGTTCATCTCTGAAGCAATAACCATTATGGGATTTTGTCCAAGCATAGAAAGTATAATATGAAAGCAAAGAGAATTAAGAGAGTAAGCAATTGCAAATCTGATAACTCAGCCTCCAAAATAAACCTTCAAATCCAAGTTCAGGATCACAATTAAACCCAAATCAAAACCCTAAGTAAGTAAAATCTACTCAGAACCAAGAGAGAAGCCAAAATAATAGAAATAGTAGCTAAGAACTCTCTCTAGCTCTCCAAAACCCTAGAATGGAAAATAAAACGATTCAAAGATTGTCTCATAACTTGCAAATACACCTTTATATGAAAAAATATGTTACATAACTTTTTTAAGTGAAAAGTCAATCTGGCAAATATTTGACTGGCGCGGTCGTGCCACCCCGTAAGCTATTTGGGATGCGGGCACGCCGTGTATAAGCCTATCAATGGCGCGGTCGTGCTATGCTATTTTTCTGCATTCTTTTGCTGGTGTAATCTGCTAATCCATTTGCTTAGTTGTTGCTTTCCTCTTGTTTCTTCTTTCGCTTGCCACTGCTCAGATGACATTTCCACATGCTGGCTCCATCTTCAATCCATCCCTAGCACACCATCTTGGCATCATGCCATTTCCATGCTAATTACTTACCATTAGTTCACCTTAGAGTTTTCTTCATGCAACCTACAAAACAAAGCTAAAATGCATCAAAAGAAACTAAAATACTTGAGTTTAAGCCATATTTCTAGTTAGTAGATAGCCAATAAGTAGGTATAAAACCTACTTATCAAATACCCCCAAACTTGAACTAATGCTTTCCCTCAAGCAAAAACCACAAATGCAAACTACATGCTATGCAATAAGATGTGCCTCAGAGAAATAACAAGATATGAATTACATGCTAATGCTTTCAGTCCTGTTATGAATTCCAATAAGATGTGCCTCAGAGAAATAACAAGATATATGTGCAGAGCATCAAACCAAGCTAAAGTCATAAAGACGTACAATCCGACAATCACAACCTGTTGACAATGATGTAGTGTGTGTGTGCTATATCCACAAATAAACTTGATAAAGGTGAAGATTCCACATGTTATACTTCTAAGAAAGAAAACTGAGGTTTTAATTTAAGAATTTTGAGCATATATGAAACAACAACCAATCCAACACATCAATACAAACTAAGGGTCAACAAAGGGCTTATTATGCTTTTATTCACTCACGAGGGCAATATTCGCACTATTCTGTGGTTACACCCGACTGTGCAATGCCAAACCCTCTTAGGCTTTTCAATGATACCCATTTAACAAGCTTTCGACCAACGACTCCCAAACTATAAGGCTCTAGGGCGCTGGGTATAAAGACAATCCCCTAGGGCTTACTTTCTCGAGTATCAAAGGCCACAAGACTTAGCTAGCCAAGGACGTTTATTCTATTTTTTTTCATTTTCTTTTTCATTTTCATTTTCATTTTCATTTTCTTTTTCTTTTTCTTTTTCTTTTTAGCATGCATACCTGATGTTTTCCCCTAAACTTACATTTCTGTGTCATTATGGTCATTATTCATTTTTTTACAATTCTGTCATTAAAAATAAATTTTTCCCCTTAGAAGACAAGCATGTGCTAATCTAACCAACAAGCAAATAATAACAATGTCGTGATATCCGGTAACATCAAAGCAATAGGCATAGACTACATCATGTATGAAATTATAACTAAGCTTAAGTTATCAACTGAGTTCAAAAATCTATAACATTTCAATATCATCATCGGCCATACTGGAATTCAACAGACCAAAAATATGAGATTATGCTATGCAATGCAACTAAACACATACTAAATACACAAAACAAAAGAAAACTGAAAAAAAAATTCATGCAAAATTAACTAACTAACAAATAGAAACATGCAATTAAAACTATATGCACTAACTACTAACTACACCCCAATACCCCAAACTTAAAATATGCATTGTCCTCAATGGAGATAAAGGGTAAGGAAACTCCCCTAAGTATCGTCATGACCACTCGACTGTGGCTCGGGTGGTGAATCTGGCGGCGGATAGGGCATGGCGGAACCGAACACGGGCCACTCCACAACTGTCCCCTGCTAAGCAAAAGCCTCAGCCAGGGCATAAGATAGTCCATCGGCAAAAGCTGTGAAGTTGCCATGCAGAGCATCCATCCTCGCCTCCAGTCACCTCATCTGGCGATCCTGACTCACTGTACTGGTTGGAGGATGGGCGGAAGCTTCTGCTGGCTGTGGTGGAGGCACTGGTGGAGGAGTTGGTAGTATAAATCCTTTTCCTTGTGGGTGTGCCTTTCCACCACTCCACTCGGCTAATTTCTTGATGGAGGCATGATTGATGTCCTGGCTCGGCATCTGAACCTGCTCGTCGTCCCACCCAACGCCAGCCTGAGTACACAGATGCGTCACGACTGAAGCGTGCAGAATCCCACCGGTGGTACTGCCTCGCATGAAGCGCAACATGGACTGATATAGCAAATGCCCAATATCAATGTACTTCCCCGTGATGATCCCCCACAAAATAATGGCTCTCTCAGCTGTGACATGATGCTGGTGAGTGGAAGGCATCAGATTGGCGCATATAAAAAGATTCCAAGCCTTTGCATATCGGTTCAGTGCATCGCTGGGGAAATTGATCTTCGTATCAGTGCCCGACTTAAGATTCTATTAAGTGGCTGATACGCATAAGTTGGTGATTACCATATCCAGGTCTATGTTGAAACGTTCAGTCTCAACCCAATTTACTCGGCCCTCCAGGAGAGAAGGCAAATGGTACACTTCACGGATCGCCAACGCAAGGTAATTGACTTGTACACCCCTTACGAAAGAGATGCCACTCTGTGTCTCCCTGGCGTTTGCATAAAATTCTCAAACTATGGCCATCGAAGCAGGCATAGGTGTTGACACAACCTCGAACCAAGACCTCTCTCTTATCAAGTCTAGCATTTGGCCATCTTCCTCGCCCGGCTTTAGCCCCCGTTCCTTCATAAACGTCTTGGCTACAATCTTGTAATAGTGAGTTTGCGCCGAGAGATTGATAAACTTGGTCAAGTCCAAGACATCCTCGTCCTGGCTACTATGAGACGATGATTCCGAAGTGCGTGATCGAGCTCTTTTAGGACCCATTATAATCTGCAGAACTTTTCCTTGCAAACCCTAACTTATAAACTGGAACCCCCAAACTAGTATCTCTGAATTTTGTTTCACAACCCTGACTGCTGAAGATTTACCCAAAAATTCTCCTTTAAAATTCCTTTTTGCAATAATTCTGCCTTTAATGGAGCTGTAAGGATTGTATGGTAATTACTAGGTTTTATAGGGGATTGTACGTGAAGAAATAAGGTGGAGGGGATTCCGGATGTAGTGGGGATGATGGATATCGTGGGATAGGGTTTAGAGAAGGAGAGGGAATAAGCTTAGGAGAGGGAATAGGTTATTGGGTAGAATAGGAGAAGGAGTTTGTATAAGATATGGGTTGTGTATGAGAATTCGATCAACTAACATAAGTTATAAGGTATGGGTCGTGATTTTAAAAAAAAATTATAACCGACAGATTTTTAGGGACTGGCGCGGGCGCGCCGTGTTTTGCCTTGAGTCTGGTGCGGCCGCGCGGGTCTGGTATACTCTCTGGAGTTTCTGGGTATTGGCGCGGGTGTGTTGGGTTTTTCTTTGAAGTTGGTGCGGTCGTGCTGCCCTGAGCCCAGCACTGAACTTTCTACAGCAATGAAGACTCAGCAGTAAACTGACTTGTGACTCTTTTCCTGCAATACATGTATTCAAAAATAAGATATAAAAGAATTTCAAACCCAAAACCGAACTATGTATTATGCACCATGCTATGTTTGAAATCGGTCTATACTATATACACATGTTTTCATCTCAAAATTGTCAAAATTTTTATGATTTTCAGAATTAAACAAGGGGAGGGAAATAATAAAGACATGTAACCAGAATTAAACATGAGGGAAAAAAAAGATGATGGGTTGCCTCCCATCGAGCGCTTGTTTATAGTCAATTAGCTCGACTCTGTCTGATATGGTCATGTTGTGGAAAGGATCGAGGAGACTTTCTGTCGATCAACTTCACCTCCATAGTAGTGCTTCAACCTCTGTCCATTAACTTTAAATGGTTTTTTTGGGTATTGGTCAAAAATCACAATTGCTGTGTGTGGATACACGGTTTTCACCGTGAAAGGACCCGACCATCTCGACTTTAGTTTTCCCAAAAAAAGTCTAAGGCGTGAGTTAAACAACAAAACAGCCTGACCCGGCTCAAACTTCCTCTCCATGATTTTACGGTCGTGCCACTTTTTCACTTTTTCCTTATACAGCTTTGAGTTTTCATAAGCCTGTAGTCTGAATTCGTCTAGCTCATTTAATTAGAGAAGTCGCTTCTCCCTTGCAGCTTTCAGGTCAAAGTTCAGCTTTTTGATGGCCCAGTAAGCCTTGTGCTCAAGTTCCATGGGAAGATGGCAGGCTTTCCCATATACTAGCTGATACGGTGACATACCTAATGGTGTCTTGTACGCAGTCCTGTATGCCCATACTGCATCATCGAGTTTGAGGGACCAATCTTTCCTCGTGGGATTAACAATTTTCTCCAAGATTCTTTTTACCTCACAATTGAACACCTCAGCTTGGCCGTTCGTTTGGGGATGGTAAGCCGTGGCGACACGGTGATTCACCCCATACTTAGCCAATAATGTAGTAAACTATCGGTTGTGGAAATTAGTACCTTCATCACTTATAATTGCCCAAGGAGTCCCGAATCTTGTAAATATACTCTTTTGAAGAAATCTCAAGACTACTTTAGCATCATTAGTTGGCAAGGCTACTACTTCCACCCACTTGGACATATAGTCCATTGCCAATAGGATATACAAATTTTCGCACGACGAAACAAATGGCCCCATGAAGTCTATCCCCTAAACGTCAAATATCTAAACCTCTAGGATCATATTCAAGGGCATCTCATTCCGTTTTGATATATTACCTACCCTCTGACACAAGTCACATTTTTGTACAAAGTTGTAAGCATCTTTAAAGAGAGTCGGCCAATAAAATCCTGCCTGAAGCACCTTGGCTGCTGTCCTCTCGGCCCCATAGTGTCCTCCACAGACTGATACATGGCAATCCTGGAGTATGTTATCCGTCTCACTGTCTGGGATGCATCGTCTGATCATTCTATCTGCGCACTGCTTAAACAGATAAGGCTCATCCCACATATACCATTTGACATCATGTAAAAACTCGTTCTTCTGGGGTCTTATCAAATCAAAAGGGATAATGTTGCTCACTAAAAAGTTTGCAAAATCCACAAACCATGGCATTTCGCCTTGCACCACAAATAACTGTTCATTCGGGAAGGACTCATTAATCATCACTCTATCGTTCGTGTCCTTTCCCAGATTCTCTAATCGAGATAAATGGTTAGCCACTTGGTTTTCGGTCCCCTTCCTGTCTTTGATTTCCAAATCAAACTATTGCAGAAGAAGTATCCATCGAATGAGACGGGGCTTTGCATCTTTCATAGAAATCAGATATCGGATCGCAGCATGGTAGGTGTATACGACTACTCTCGTGCCAATCAGGTATGATCGAAATTTGTCGAATGCATATACCACCACTAAAAGCTCCTTCTCTGTAGTAGTGTAATTAAGTTGGGCATCCGTTAGGGGTCTTACTGTTATAGTAAATGACATGAAAAACTTTGCCCTGCGTTGTTCCAGGACAACTCCCACAACAAAGTTACTTGCATCACACATCAGTTCAAAAGGGAGAGACCAGTCAGAAGCTGTGATGATGGATGCCATAGTCAATCTTTTCTTTAAGTGCTCAAAAGCTGCTAAGCATTCCTTATCTAACTTAAACAGGACATCTTTCTCAAGCAAACTGCATAGTGGCTTTGTGATCTTTGAGAAGTACTTTATGAAACGACGATAGAACCCCGCATGCCCAAGGAAGCTACGGACCCTTTTCACTAAAGTTGGTGGCGGTAAGCTCTCAATAGTCTCCAGCTTAGCTCTGTCCACCTCTAATCCTTTCCCTGAAACCTTATGCCCCAAGATAATTCCTTCCTGTACCATGAAATGGTACTTTTCTCAATTCAGCACTAAATTAGTCTCAACAGACCTATTTAATACCATAACCAGATTCTCCAAGCATATGTCAAAAGAGTCTCCAGAGACTGAGAAGTCGTCCATGAAGACTTCCACATTTTGCTCAACCATATCGGAGAATATTGCCATCATACATCTCTGGAATGTGGCTGGAGCGTTGCATAAACTGAAAGATATCCTCCTGAATGCAAAAGTACCATATGGGCACGTGAAGGTAGTCTTTTCCTGATCTTTTGGGGCTATAACTATCTGGTTATACCTCGAATAACCATCCAAGAGGCAGTAGTAGTCATGTCCCGCTAACCTATCCAACATTTGGTCAATGAACGGGAGCAGGAAATGGTCCTTTCTTGTCGTCTTGTTCAATCTGCGATAATCCATACCGACCCTCCTCCCTATGACTGTTCTGGTAGGTATCAGTTTATTATTTTCATTGGACACTACTATCATGCCTCCCTTCTTCGAAATGCATTGCACCGGACTCACCCATGAGCTGTCTGAGATTGGGTATATGATTCCGGCATCCAACCACTTCAGGATTTCTTTCTTGACGACCTCTTTCATTATAGGATTCAACCTCCTCTGTTGCTCCACTGTCGGCTTACTGTCATCCTCAAGAAGTATCTTATGCATACAGAATGAGGGGCTGATCCCCTTGATATCCGATATGGTCCAACCAATAGCAGATTTGAATTCCCGTAGCACTCGCAGTAATTTACTTTCTTGACAAGATGTTAGTGTAGCAGCAATTATAACAAGCAACTTTGACAATTCACCTAAAAATGCGTACCTTAGATGATTCGGAAGCGGTTTAAGGTCAAGATTTGGAGGCATCTCAAGAGAAGGCTTAAGTCGCTCCGATGTCTCCCCTATATGTTCGAGTGGTTCAACCGGCATCTTAAATTTTCTCATCTGTGGTACTGTGTTCAGAATTTGTACATACTCCACAACATCTGTATCCTCCATATCATAATCCCCTAGTAGAGCACTCTCTAATGGATGGCTCATCAATTTCCCAGCCTCTTCATTTAGTACTATGTCCACTGCATCAATCCGAAAACACACTTTTCCATCAGTGGCGAACTTCATAGCTTTGAAAACATGAAATGTAACCTTTTGGTCCTGAACTCTCATTGTCAGTTCTCCCTTCTGTACGTCTATGAGTGTTTGTACAATATCTAGAAAAGGTCTCCAAGAATGATCAGTATGTCCTTGTCCTCTTCGTAGTCCAGAATAATGAAGTAGACAGGGAAGATAAACTTGTCCACTTTCACCAAGACATCTTCTACGATACCCCTTGGATATGTGATGGACCTATCGGTGAGCTGCAATGATATGTTTGTCGACTTTGGAGCCGGCAATCCCAACTGTGTGAATACCGATAGAGGCATCAGATTTATACTTGCCCCCAATTCACATAAGCACTTATTGAAGGACAATCATCCAATGGAGCAAGGTATCATAAAACTGCCTGGATCTTTGAGCTTCAGAGGTAGTTTCTGTTGTAATACTGCACTGCATTCTTCTGTTAAGGCAACTGTTTCATAATCCTCTAGTTTCTTCTTTCTCGATAGAATGCCTTTCATAAACTTCGCATAGCTTGGCATTTGTTCCAAAGCTTCTGCGAAAGGAATTTTAATCTGTAGCTTCTTAAACAGCTCTAGAAACTTAGTGAACTGTTTATCTAATTTCTATTTCTGAATTCTCTGTGGGTATGGTGCAGGAGGGTACACAACTGGTGGTGTAGCATTGGTTTTCTCAACTTTTTCATGCTTCTCTGCCTCTACTGCATGTTCCCCGTCCTTTTCCTCAGTCAAAACTAGTGCTGGTTTTTCTGCAGATTGGCGCACCCGTGCCATGTTCCCTTCTTCCTGGGGCGCGGCCGAGCTAGGCTCCAGTTCTGCAGTTTGCTTCCCAGACCTCAATGTGATGGCTTGAAACTGTTCCTTCCCGTCCCTTCTTGAATTTACTTCTGTATTGCTTGGTAGAGCCCCTTGCAGTCTGTTAGTCAATATATTAGCCATTTGGCCCATCTGATTCTCCAAGTTTTTAATTGCCACCGCTTGGCTCTTTATCAACACTTTGGTATTTTCCATATGCTTCAACATCATTTCCTCTATTTCAGATTTCTTTTCCGGCTGAGGGGCGGGAGCTGGATGATGTTGATGTTGCTGAAATCCGGGAGGGTAAGACGGTTTAGGGGTATACTATTGATGTGATTGTTGTGGTTGAGACTGTTGTGGTTGGTATTGCTGTTGTTGAGGTTGGTGTTGTTGTTGAGCTCCTTGATTGTTACTCTAACTGAAGTTAGGATGATTTCTGTTGTTTGGATGGTACGAGTTCTAAAATTGATTCTGTGGCTTTTGGTAGTTGCTTACGAATTATACCGACTCTGCAGTGATAGCACATTGTTCTGTCGGGTGTGATCCCGCACATAACTCACAGACATAGGCAACTTGTTGAACTTTATTTGCAGCCATATAGTCAATTTTCTTTGACATCACCGCCATTTGAGCTGATAATGCTGTGATGGCATCCACATCCAATAGCCCGGTAACTTCTGGTTGACGCATTCTAGATGTCGGATTCTGGAAGTCATTTTTCACCGTAGTCCTCAATCAACTCGTAAGCTTCCTCAAAGCTCTTAGCCCATAAAACTCCTCCTGCGGCGGCATCAATGATCGGCCTAGATTGCCATCCCAAACCAATATAGAATGTATTGATAACCATCCAATCTGGCATCCCGTGGTGAGGACATTTCCTTAGCATCTCCTTATAGTGTTCCCAGGCGTCATACAGTGATTCTCCTTGTTGTTGCTCAAACTGAGATAGAGCACTCCTCATCTTCGCTGTTTTAGCCATAGGAAAGAAATTTGCTAAAAATTTCTGTGCTAAGTCCTCCCATGTAGTAATTGATCCTGATGGTAACGAGTGAAGCCAGCTCCTCGCTTTGTCCCTCAAAGTGAATGGAAAGAGTCAAACCTTCACCGCGTCATCCGATACATAGTTGTACTTGAACGTGTTGCAAATTTTAATAAAACTTAGAAGATGCTCGTTAGGATCATCAGTAGCCGCACCCCCAAACTGAACCGTATTTTGTACCATCTGGATAGTTCCCGGTTTAATCTCAAAGGTGTTCGCGGCTATTGCTGGCCTAACTATGCTCGACTGTAGCTCATTGATGTTTGGCATAGAATAATCTCTCAAGGCTCTATGTTCTTCTGCCTTTTGTACCGGTGTTTCAGTGTCCTCTTGTGTGTTAGTAGTACGTGTATTCGCTCTCCAAGCTTTCCCGTTGATGTTATCCTGTCTAGGCACCAAGGCAGAGTTTGTAGATCGAGTGTGCATATACTAACCAAAGAGTACCTGAAACATAAGAAAAATTAAATAAAAATGAGATAAGATGTGAATTGTTTAAGTCAAACAAATTTAACTTAAATTGATGTTGAAAGTAATAAAAATTAAAACTTATCCCTGGCAATGGCACCAAAAAAGCACCCCATGTATACTGCAAATCGGCGCTGCGGCACCGGGTCACCCGTTTGAAAACTTGGACCTGTGCTACAGCTCCCGTATTATACTGTAATCCGGGGTCGCGGTGCCAGTGTTCATAAACTATTTTTTCAGTTGGCGAATTATGCAGTTTTTCTCCAAAAACATGATTCTATACTAATAATTATGTCCAAAAAAATTATTCTAAACACATATAAAATCTGAACAATTATTAACTTGCATAAAGGTTTGGCTCTGATACCACTATTAGGTTTGTAATAATCATGAGCATTCAACAAATTGCATATAAACAACGAAAGTGTGAAAAATCAGAGTTTTAAAATTTTTACAAACCATATGCCTGGATAATCCTTTATGCATAGTTATTAATTAAACGAAATAGATGGAGATTAGATTCATACCCTCGTAGAAACTAGCTTCCTCAGGTACGTGTTCAAATCCAATTCGTTTTGCGTTCTACTTGAATCCACCGGGTTGATTCTTTCCTATGATCAATGTTAGCCACCCAAGTGTTTGGCTTCTAGAGGTGATCCACCAAGAAAGAACAATAATTCAAGAAGAAGGGTGTTTGGCCAACCCCTAGTTTCTATCTCTATAAAATTATGTGTACTCTCCCAACTCTTGGAAAAATCATTAACCCCAAATCAAAACAAGACTACTCTTATTTATAGATGTAGGCAACCCTCCTAAATAATTTAGGATTAGGGTTTCATATTAATTAATTAAACTCCTTTAATTAATTAGGCTTTCCAATCCTATTGGGAATAACTAATTAAACTCTTTAATTATTTAGCCTCCTAATCTTATTAGGAATATATATTAGAGAGTATCTTATTAATTAATTTCCAAACTTCTTTAGGAATTAAATAATAATAATAAAAATAGTAATAATAATAATAAGACTCCTCTTATTAATTTATATTTAATATTTCTAAAATATTAAATAATAAATATTAAGCTATTTAATTTATTCTATCACCAAAGATTAAATTAAATATACTTAACTTATTATTACGATTATGCCATTTGCTTCTTTAATAAATATTCTTTCTTTTATGGTGTGACCCTTTAGGTTCTCCATATTAAATCGGTTGTGAATAAATCAATTATAACAATTCTATTCATATTTAAATAAATAAATTAAACTAATAATTCGTTTAAATAAATAACATTTATTATACAATAAGGATAAGCCTCCTTAGCGATCAACGCATTTCCAGATAATATAGAATTCAACATTAATCACAAAAGAACCTTTGAGTAAATAGTTACCGTACAATTCAATCCTTCCACCATACAATGCCCCAATTAAATATAAGACATGAAATTATTGTTAAGTCTTATTTTATTTAATTACATGTATTTCGATTTTCAAATGCACAACTCCAAATAATGCAAATTAGAAACTTTTTTCTAATTTCAGTTCACCTTGGCCAAAGATTCCTGGATTGTTATTTATCGAATCATATAGGACATATCTCTTCTTTTACTAGAAGCGGTACATTCTTTATTGATCATTCATTATATCCATATATAACTTATTACACCCAAGAATACCCTATGATATACCATAAGGGTCTTAAGGGACATGTCAAAGTATAACTTATCATACACAAGATACTATGATGATCTCAAGTCTAAGGATCACTTGTACTATTATCACTACATAAATTTCTATTGACATACAAGTAAAACTACATTAGGTATTCTTAGCGAGCCACGTTTAGTGAACTTATTCTCTAATAAGCACCTACATACTTGCTTTAGTGTCTTCACACAAATGATTATGAGATCAATCATCCTCATCCAATGAGCAAGAAACGTATGTGGTGTGTATTCGGATTCACTAATCCCCTTTTTAGTAATCCAACGATTGAAAACTATTTTAGTTTTAAGCTATCTAAGAATTTTGATCTTAATAGCATGATCATCATCATGATTCTAAAAGCATTGCTTAAAACTATGTGTTTATCACATTTTATTATAACAGCATCATGTAGATAATTAAATACCTTTAATTAAATAACTCTTTTATTAATAAATGAATAAAATTGTTATAAAGTATATGTTTTATCATCAAATATGATTGGCTTGTGTGCATACTACTTTCAACAACTTATTAATAATTTCTTTGAGGGGTTTTTTTTTATTAATTGTGTCATCTTGTTTAGCGCGCATGCACATATATATATAAAAAAAATGTGTCATATTAATTGACATGCGAAGCATGTTGCATAATATATATATATATATATATATATATATATATATAATATAAGCATGCATATAGAATACAATATTCTACCCGGATTGATTATGGACTTTTATTCTAGGTTGGCTCACTTGAGCCACCAAGTGAACCAAAAGGTCAAACCTAAGGGTGCAAGTATTAAATTTAAATATAACTATTATATTTAAATCCCGGGCACCATTACAAACGGGTCTTCATGCGCTCCTTGTTCCTTGGTCTCCAATTCTTCAAGATAATTCTAATTAATCATATTACATAAACTATTTACATTAAATAGAAACCTTGATCAGCAGTCAAGGAAAAGTACATCGGAGAGAGATCGTGTGACTCCCTCAAAATAGGTTCAATACACAACCCATTCTGAGTCGCCAAATACATGGTACAGAATCCAAATACAAATCTTTTATATCAAACGGTCGTGCAAAATACGATCACACAAACTTTGAGCTTCAATACAGATCGTATATAATACGAAATATAAACGCTCAAATTCAGTCCTCATTAATTACAATAAATTTCCTACTATTTTACAAAATAGTGAGGACTACTACTGCTCTAACCCGGACCATCACTCCGTTCCCCGACTAGTCCCTATAACATTTTCATTTTCTGAAGAGAACGATGGAATAAAAGGGTGAGATCAACTAGCCTAGTAAAGAATATTATAACTAAGATAATGAAGAATAAATTATCGGTAGCCTTCAATAAATCAGATAAAATATTATGGAAAACAAGTTTTAGATCAACAACTGCAGCGGAAATAACAAATCATTAGAAGAGTTAAGTAGAGAATGATGTTTACTATCTTCTATGATTTAAATGTCCATCATCAATATTTTATCCCTGTAACATCAATCAATATATATTTCAAATCAAATATGCATCTTTGCACTACGGCCCAAAGATATTCATTTGTATCACCAGTGGTCATGATCATACCAACACCTATCCATCTTTGCACTACGGGCCAAAGTTATTCATCAATTAATCATTCATTTTTGCATTACAGGCCAAAGATAACTTTCACCACAATTTAAGACT
Organism: Panax stipuleanatus; assembly: GCA_020205555.1. Lineage (NCBI taxonomy): Eukaryota > Viridiplantae > Streptophyta > Magnoliopsida > Apiales > Araliaceae > Panax > Panax stipuleanatus. The sequence continues at coordinate 69,850,268 of CM035123.1, read as the reverse complement.
GAGAATGATGAAAAATGATATAAAGAACGAATCAAGCGAGATAAAGAACAAATATTAGAGATTCGTAATTTAATCTATCCAAGTTCAAAAATGTTCAATAATAATCAATTGTGGAGAAAAATTCAAGAATGAAGATCAAAACATGGATCCAATTTCAAGAATAAGACCCATAAAAGATAACTTGGACAAAGAAAAGAAATTTTAATTTTATCGTAAATAGTACTCGTGAATAGCACCGGACGTATGAATAGTACCGTACGTATGAATAGTACCATATGGATAAATAGTAACCCAGGAAAAAATTTCATAAAAAGTTTATATCAATATTCCGGTGAAATGATATTAGATGAAACGCAAAACTCAAGAAATTTTTGATCATTTCAGGAATTATAGAAGCAATACTTACCGTAGTAAGTTTAAATTTGGGAATATTAAATGAAATATTATCACTTTCATAATATGGAATATGAAAGAAAGTAATATTCTTTACGAATATTAAAAGAAAATTACATCATTTATGAGAAAAATAATATCCTTTACCATAGTAGAATACTAAATCTGTCTAGATTATCGAATATTATGCTGAAGAAATCTTGCACTGTTATCAACACTCAAGCTATCCTTATACTCACAAAAAATACGCTCAATAGTATAGAGAAAAATTTTCTGATTCTGGTGTGATTTTTATTTCTAACTAAGCACCCTATTTATAAGAAAAATGACAGAACACCAATGTTGACAATTTCACAAACGAATGATTTTTCCAAGTACCTCACTTTTGAAAAAAAAAACTCTTCAGCACTAACAAGGACAAGTCTCCTCCAAAAACACATATTTGTCATTAAAAACATATATAGCAAAAAAAAATAATTTAGATCCAATTTGCTCCCTTCCACTTCATTTTATTCTTACACCATGAATTTATTGTAAAAATGTTACTATTTAAATTATAAAATTATACTATTATATTATCACATTATACTATTATAATATAATATTATAATAATATATTTGAATGAAATATTTTATCAGAAAAGATAAACTTTCAACAAATGTCTATTTTGCTAAAAATTTCTTAATTTATATCAAAATTGAATAAATATTTACTTATCATTTTTATCAATAATAAATTATTATTCACAAATAATATTATAGAATCACAATATTGACAACCAGGTCGTTTCCATGAAAGAGGGGGCTTTCCGATAAGGATTTCTCCTTACTGGCGCGCAATTAGATTACCTAACCCCTTTCCTAGACAGAACTTTCTAGACATTGCCAATAATGCTATCTAATAATATTATTCAAATAATATGAATTATTGATTTGATAATGTGAAATACTGTGCAGTGATAATTATTGAATTAATAATATAAAATATTAACGTAGTAATTATTGAATCAATAATATAAGATATTGAACAGCAATTACTGTAACAATTATTGACTAAGTGACTTCTTATATAAAAACTAATAATTTAAAATATTGTGCAATACCGTGTGCTACTGTGCAACAACGCGTATTACTACTCTTTAACCAACGGATATTTCAACAGTTTAACGGTAATAGTTTTGCCGTTATTTTTAGAAAACTTATTCTTATCGTTTTCTTCATCCGATAATTTTCCGTTATGGGGCCCACAAATGACTGCGTCGTCGTACGAATATTCCCCGACAACAAGAATATTTCCCGACCAAACAAATATTCTCCGACACAATGAATATTTTATGACCACTTGCTTACTTTATAAAATTTGCACATATCACCCCGTAACTTATCACATTCATCAAATCAACACCTTACTATTTAAAATAATATATAGAGGAAATTAAATCTTATTCATAAAAAGTTGGGGTCTTTCAACCTCCCATCCTTATGAAATTTTATCCTCGAAATTAACGTACGTACCTGGTATTTCAAAAAGGCGAGGATACCTTGCTTTCATTTCCAATTCTAACTCCCAGATCATTTCCTCGATATCTTGGTTTCTCCACAAAATTTTGACTGGTGTAATAATCTTTGAGCGTAGAACATGTTCATTCTTATCCAAGATCTTGACAGGTACCTCCTCATACGTTAAATCTTCGGCTATCTTGTCTGGTTCTAATTCAATAATGTGGGTTGGGTCTTTCACATATTTACGTATCATGGATATGTTGTAACGACACCAAAATTCGTACAATATAATTCTCATCCTCGATCGTTAGCAATACATCTTTAATCTATCTTTACGTCATTATTCGATATTAAAATCACTAAAAGTGCGGAATATTTAAAACTTTTTAAACTCTATCTTTATTGCCGTGAATCGCAACTTTTACATTACATCTATTCGATTCAAATCTATATCATGAATCTTTACAACAAAACGACTATACAAGTCTTTTATCATAAAGCAATATCCACTATACATCGGATAGCTCAACTTTACAACTTACCAATTACGTTACAATCAAAACATCAAATACAATTTGATATTTAACATAAGTAATATTCTTGAACATTGATTCCTATAATTCACTTAACACGTATCTTTACCTTGCATCTTGGACCTCCAAAAATGGTTATTTGCAAGACTGAGCTCGACAGCTCAGCAAGTTCTAATAGTTTTCATGCATCACATAGCACATAATTAACATGCTCAACATTAAAGTAACATGGTATACATGCTTTAATCACATAACAAATATAAAGATTGAGTTCCTTACTCAATCAACATTATTAAATCAATCAATGTAGTCATAAATTGACTTTAACATTTCATGCTTGCAACATATATAACATAGCATGCTCTTTGCAATACAATTTAAAACAGTTCATCATCAAGCTCACGTAGAAAATAGGAACTGAAAGACTTGCCTGGCTCGTAGATTACCAAATACTGAAAAGCAGCTTAATATAATCTGCTTCATGATCCTACATAACGTATTACCATACGCATCAATTATTAGTCACCTAGCAACGCTTATCAAACGTCTAAGTAAATACTACTTTATACTTTCTAATTCTCTTCTACTCGTTTGACACTCGCTGTCAAACCATATATATAATTAACAATATCAGTTAATTATCACATAGCTAATCCTCATCGTTAGTTAACCAATCTAGGTTAACTTATTCTCCATTAACTAAAAATTTAATAATTGATTATCATATCACATAATCATATAACTTCTCACATAATTAATCAATTAATAATTACATACTCATATTAAATTATAACTAAACAAATTATAATTTAAACATCCACTTTAATTATAACTAATCAAATTGCATCTTATGTTAATCAAATTATAATTATCAATCACTCTACATCATGCATAATTAAACAAACTACAACTTCTAATTATTCATGCATTTATTAAACTATAATTAAATAAATTAAAATTTAAATTACACATTCATCTTAATTATAATTATCCCAACTTATAATTACATATTAATCAATTAAATTATAATTACATAATTATAATTTAAGTTAAACATTTACTCGTTAAAATAAATCAACTAACCTTCATTATAATTTAACAAGTTATAGATTAAATTAAATCCTTACTCTAATTATAATTATAATTGTATATCATGTTCACTACATTATAACCAAACAAATTATAACTTAAGTTAAACCTTTACTTAATTAAAATGAATTAACTAATAACAATTTAAGGTTTTTACCACCTTCTTTCTTTTAAACTTTGAAATCATCAAATACCTATTAACAATATCTTATTGCAAATCTTAGTTCATGTTTAACACATAACCATTATCATTAACCTATATAATTTGGGTTTTAAAAACTGTACAATTAATTAAAGTTTTCTGCCTCTACTCAAGGTACGGCGCAGCTGCGCCACCTTAAGCTTTGGAACCGGCGCAGCTGCGCTGGTGTACGATCTGGGAAACTCAGCCGGCGCAGCTGCGCCGTTTCTGCCTTTGTTATTGGCGCAGCTGCTCCGTAACATAGACAGAAACAGTGCAAATTGCTTCCTTGCTTCACTGTTCTTCCCCAATATACCAACAATTGACAATTCTAAACTAGTCAGATAGTGTAAAGCATACATGTGCAACCATACACATGTACAACATAATTCAAATCATAAAAATCATATAAGTAATCAAAATCATAGGTTTTAAAACCAAATTTTTGCTATTTTAACAAAAATTCATACTTTTCATAAAATAATTCACCATAAATCCAATTCTCAACCAATTAAATTCATAATTCATGTATTATCTTCGTTATTGAAGCTAGTATCATGAACAACTCCCAATTTGAATTTTAACACATGATAAATCCTCAATTTTCATTCTAAAATTCAACCACAACACATAAACCCATAAGAACACAAATTCTCCATTAGAAATTTATTTTTACAATACTTTAATTTCTGAAAAATCGTTTATAGTATACATGTAAGGGATTACAACATCTATCAATTTATTCATAAAAACTCATGAACACGTTATGTATATATAATCATGTATATACCAATTTTCATAGAAGTTCAATTAATAGAGAACTAACAATGAAAAATATAAAACAAAATCTTTAAAATACAAGTGTTCAAATCATACCCTTGATGCTTAGTGAGGAAGAAGATGGTGAGGTTTAGCAATGACTCTCTCAAGGCCTTCCTCATTTCCTCTTCTTTTTCTCTCTTCTTCTTCTCTTTTCACTCCATCTTTCTCTGTATTTTCTCTCTAACACAGACTAACCTTTTTCTTTGTTTTAGACTTAGGTTTAGAATAAGAATTAACGTAGTTTTTACAAAACGTAAACTGATATCATATAGATTATATGTATAACTATATAATATATAATTAACTCCCAATTAAATCATCCTTTAATACCATAATTGCATTTAATATATATAAGTTACAACATTTGGAATTTAAAAAGCCCTAAGGCTTGTTTGGCAAAACAAGTTATTTTAAAAATAGATTTTTAGTAGTTAAGGCAATGTTTGGGTAAAACAGTTTTAAAACAAAAGTAAGGGTCTTGTTTGGGAAAAATCATTTAAAAACTCTTTTCTTTATTTTAACACATACTTTAATGTTACACTTTAATTAATTAAATCTTAACATTCTAATTTAATTAATTAAAAGTCTAACATCAATTAAGCACATAAAATTATCACATAATTATAATTAATTGCTAATTATAATTGCATGTAACACTTATCACATTACTCATCTAATTTAATTATCTCAATTAAATTAGAACTATAACATAAAATCATTATACCAATTAAATTAAATACTAAATATTCATTTAATTAATATACTACACTTAATTACATTACTCCATAATAATCACATAATTATTTATTTAACTCAATAAATAATTCAATTAAAATATTTGTTTACTCCAATAAATATTAAAATTAACATTTAAATTATCTTCACATAAATTCACATATTTCACCATATATGACACGTATTCACATACTCAAACTCAAAATATCAGATAATAAGAATTTTATTTATTAAATTCCCATTTATAAATTCTAAAAATCTGGGATGTCACATCCTTCCCTCCTTATAAGGATTCCGTCCTCGGAATCACCGAAACCCTACCTTTCTCAGGTTTTCATCAAATTTCTTTAAAAACATTTATCGTTGAATAACTTCAACACCATACATTAATATAGGTTTTATATTTCCTACTACATTCAATTCTTCAACAAATTTTAGGTTTTATTTCGTAACCCTAAATTAAACACAATTATGTTTCAAATATTATATATATTCTCTAACTCATTCATTTCCTTTCTAAGGATCATTACTACATACTTTACTCGTCGAATTAATATATTTCGTACTTCACCATCTATAATTATTCGGGTTATCACATTCACCCATTCTTCTAAGAATTTCGTCCTCGAAATTTAAGTCTATCAATCTATATATAACATTCTATCAAAATAGATTTTACGCTAAGCCCTACTCACTGGATTAAGGCGTTCAACAACTACTTCTTTCAGAATAATAAGAATCTTCCACAATTGCACAATAATTGGGAAGCGATATAAATAACTCAGGAATTTAAAAGATTCCAAATCATGCTGAATGGTCGCAAGACCTTGAACTTATTTTTAGGTTTATTAGTGCTTCACCCCCGGTACTTCACACTATAAAGTTAGAATGTTTCGAATATGACCTCGTATTACTCGGAGTGCACGTACTTTGAGACGGTGGGACCCGCTGAGTAGCCCACGCCACGTGGAGTCGTAGGTAGACCCGCTTCCACCTGGTCTATATATAGAAGTGCACCCCCAGCTCATTTTCAAGTTAGAAAATTGTTCTGGAGCCCTGCCCGTTTCGCTTCTTGACCAACCTTTTGTTTTCCAAACCCAAATTTCTTTACTCTAACACGTAGATATACCCACATACTACCACATATCAAAAATTAAACGGTAGATTTGGACGTTTAAGGCCTACGATTTGGCAAAAGCCCGTGTAGCAGTCCATTGTGAGTATTTTAACGATCAGCAAGTTTATCTTACTTCTTCGCACTATTTTGCACTTACGTGTCAAGTTTCGTTTTCTAAATATGCCCGGAACTTAGTTCCGTGGCCGTTTTCATCAAAAATTGGTACATTTTTGTACACAAACACATTTTCTAGCATTTCTACAACTCAGACTGACGATCCGTAAGCTCTAACAGCTTCAGTACACCAGCACCTTCGTTTTAAGAAACTTCGCCGGACTGGGTTATCTTCTCAGTCCGAATTTGGCTTTTTTTTTTTGTATATATTTAACTGTATATATACTAACTTTTCAATTATGTCAAGCCCGGATGTCAAATCCAAGGTAGTTTACTGCTTTTATATATATTTATGCATATATAAGCAACTTTCACCACCACTGGGTTATCTTTCCAGTCTTGGTTGACTACGTTTCTATCTATATATATATATTTATATATTTCAGTTCGGCCTGGATTATTCTGTGGCCTTTTTACTGCTTTTATATATAAATATGCATATATAAGAAAATTCACCACACTGGGTTATATTCCCAGTTTTGGATGACTACTTTTCTGTACATTTACATTCCAGTTCGGCCTGGATTATTCTGTGGCCTTTTTAATGTTTTTGTACATATCTGCAAAATTCACCACACTGGGTTATCTTCCCAGTCTTGGTTGACTACTTTTCTGTCTATTTCAATTTCAGTCCGGGCACAGGCATGAAAACCCATCGCCCTTTTTACTATTTTTCTATATATATATTTTAATTCTGTCTAGCCTGGATCTTTCTGTGGCGTTTATATAGCTTATATATATATATATATATATTTCAATTCCAGTCCGGACACCTGTGTGAAAATCCATCGCCCTTTACAGCTTTTGCATATATAACTGTAAATATATTACTTTACTCGCTCTTATTAAACTGCTTTTTTTAAATATTCATTCGATATGAATCGGCACTGACATTTTTACGGGCGAACTAGATTTATTTAAATCTCGCCAACTCTAGCTTTCAAACGGCTCAAAATAGGTACAGACAGAACCAGGAAGCTAGAATGGCTGAGATTTCCTTAAATCTAGCATTTTTCTAGTTTCAGTTGTAAAAGAAACCTCGCGGCCCTTAGATCGCTATCTAGTGATAAAGAGACGCTTTGGCCACACGCAGCCAGGATTTACTGATGAATCATTGGTTCCATTGCGACGTGAGGATGTATATATCTGTTTCTGTACAAATTTGAGCTGTCCAGGTTTATTGGCTACTCATATGTGAGCCTAAGAATTGTGGGATTCATGATCAAACTGATCAGAATCTGATTCCCACGATGGACAAACTCCAGTTTACGAATGTACCCTGCCGATTTTTTTGTAAAATGTACATACAAAAGACCTTAAAACGGTTATTCGGAATTTAAGGTCTCAACATAGTGAAAATATGGTTTGTCATGTCAGAGTCCCTCCGATGGCTTTTATGCCCATGAGGAGACCGACACTTGTATATATTTTGTGGTCAAGGATGCTTCGCAGCCCGACAAATCACCATTCAATTGCAAGCCATAAGGCTGAAAAGATAAAATAGAAGTATCAACAGGCTTCAATTCCTATGCTAGCGTAAGGGTTTGATAACCAGCTTTCAAAACATCATTTTCAATTTTATCAAAAAAAGAAAAGCTTTTGCAAATCAAATCAAACACTTTTGCAAACCAAATTAAAGACTTTTTGCAAATCAAATCAAACCCTTCGTATATAGGTTCAATGAAGTAAAGCACTGCTTTCAATCAATCAATCAAACAAAGGCCTAATTTTCAAACAGCATTCACACACGCATTTCAGTTTTAAAAGAAAATATTAAAAAGATGCGGTACCGTGTTTACACGGGAGTTGTGGGGGTGCCTAACACCTTCCCCACACTTAACCAAGCCCCCGAACTCAAAACTTTGTTTTCAAAGATCAAGTTTTGACAGTGTCCAGCAATTGAGCCTCTTTCAAACAAAAGTCGGTTGAGTTGGTACAACCATTTCAAATCTACCAAATGGCGACTCTATAAAACGTTCAAATCGTCGATATGATACATGTTGGTCTTTTCCTAAAAAATCCTTCAAAACCTTTTTTACAATAAAAAGAGTGAGGGTAGAGATAACTTAGGAAGAGAGAAAGATCCGGATTGTGACCCGACCCGCGGATTTTTCCCAACGTCGACAGGTGGCGACTCTGTTGGGGATAACCGTAGAGGGCTTAGGCCGCTTTAAATCTTTTCAAACATTTCCCTTTCAAAACTATGAATGCGTGAATTTTGTGTCTCAACATTGAATGAATGTATGAATGATGCGCCTTTACATTGAATGAATGCATGAATGCTGCGTCTTTACATTGAATAAATGAGTGAATGATGCGTATTTACATTGAATAAATGCAAATGATTGCTTTCCTACAAATGTCATCATATGCATAACGGTGAGGAACGATGTATGCGAATGTATGTTGTGTGATTCCTCTCACAAGGAGGCAAAACCCGTCGGTGATAAGTAATGTCTCTGGGGATCGGCTAAGTCTCTGGGGCTCATGAAAATGCACCACCCAGATTCGCTCTAGTTGAAAGATCGGATTAATTTCCCCACTAGTAGATTGCGATGATCTGGGGACCTTCATGCCAAAAAGCCGCGCCAGAGTAACCTAAGATAGGTCAGCCTCTGATTAACCAAATCTGATGGGAAGCTTCTTCATGCCTTCCTCTTTCAATTCAATGTCTAGTTTTTAATTCCAATGTAAAGGAGCACAATATAAATATCATAATGAAATATTTACATTCCTTGTCATATACATCTTGTCATCATGTCATCAAAACAACTGACCTCTGTTTTACAGGATAAGATTAAAAACCTTTAAACATGACACATTGCATAACATGTATATGGTTAGTGTCTATCAAGACTAAACTACCTATTCGTCTTGTAGGTAAGAGTGGTCTCATTACTAGATTATAATCTAAAAAGGCACAAAGCCTATCCACCAACATGGCTGAAAGTGGCCAACACGAGTCAGGTTTCATATCTCGAAAGGAGTTTGAGGGACTTAAGAATTAAATAGCAGAGTTTGTTATCCTCCTAAGAGAACAAAGTAAATGCACTCAGGGCCAGGCAATGCCCAATCAAACCAAGTCTTCCTCACAGGGTGGCAATCAAAGTGCTGACAAAAAGGGACAAATGCAGATCCATGAACCTCGATCCAATAAAAGAACCAACAAAACCCCTGAAATCACAAATCTCAGGGAAGATCGAGAAATTGGCGATATCCGAAGGAAATTTTGACAAATGGAAGAAACTATCTATTCAATAAAAGGAACTGGAAACCTTGGAAATGTTACCTATTCAGATCTCTGCATATTCCCATGGGCTAGATATCCTGACAAATTCTAAGTCCCAGAGTTTGAAAAGTACAATGGGGTAGGCGATCCCTATACGCATTTGAAGGTATACATTGGTGGGCTAGGGTATTATGCTGAAGATGAAAGCCTCAGAATGCAGATTTTCCAAAACAGACTCACTGGAGAGGCAAGGACATGGTATGCCCATCTTGATAATGCAAAAATCCACAGTTGGAAAGAGCTAGCTCATGCTTTCCTAACTCAATACAGCTTCCAGTCTCAGATGGCTCCGGATCGGTATCAAGTGTCTAAGGTCAAAAAGCAGAGTACTGAGTCTTTTCGTGAGTATGCCCAAAGATGGAGACGTCAGGCAGCACAGGTCAGCCCGCCTATAACAGAAATTAAAATGATGATGACCTTCATAGACATCCAAGAGGCACCTTACTATGAGAGGATCCTAGCTGGAATAGGAAAGCCATTCTCAGATATGATCAAACACGACAAAATGACAGAGATGGGCCTGAAAGTAGGCAAGATTAAAGATCTCACGGCCTTGAAAGTAGTCTCCGAGCATATACAATCTGGTAACTATATGAGTGATCCCATGAGGATACCTAGGAAAGGCGATAAAGATGTATCCCTCATTGTACAGGGCAGTCAAGGACATTCAATCGTAGTCCCCCCCATCTGGAAGAAGGAATGCAATCTGTCATTCCAACAACAGGCCGTATTCAACTAATGCTAGGACAGAAAGAGAAAATTTGAAAGAACAAAAAATCAGGTGTTCACTCCACTAGGCGATTCCCTGGAAAACATGGTGGTGATGTTAATAGATCATAAGAAAATTCCGAACTGGCTCCACCTCTGGATCCAAAAAGTAAAAGATATAATCCTAGCCAGAGATGTGCTTACCATTCAGGATCTCCAGGACACGATACACAAGATTGTTGGTCCTTGAAGCATAAAATCTAAAATCTGATCGAAAATGGCGATATTGTCGTCCAACAACATGACCATCCAAATGCCAACATCAACCTTCTGATTCCAAATGATACGAAGGGAGTAAACATGATCGGGTCAAGAAGCGATGAAATGCATCCAAATCGTAAATACATACGAAGGATGGAGGAATACCCCTAAAGGAACAGAACAAATGTCCTAGAAGTGGAAAATTCAGAGGAGGGTATGACAGTAATGCAAAAATTGGATGTGATCCAACATCAAGTAACTCTGCTGGCTAATCTAATAGTGCGCCAACATCAGGATACAAGGCAGCTTTTTACTCAACTATCAAAAAGCCAAGAGAAAGAGGAGGTTATTCAAAATGAAAGCATATCTCCCTCCAAGATCAGTCAGCCAAATGAAGAAGATCAAGGCATGCTGAGTAGACGAGAAAGGTGGAATGGTAAAATCACTAGAAGATCTTGCCAAAGGAAAAATTGTCGGGAGGGATACGAATTCCCAAATAAAAAATATCAAGCGACATTCCAAACATTGGCCAGCCCTCGAAATCTTACGGCACCAAAAGTCAGGGAGAGTAGGCAGAGAAGGGTATTTACACCTTTGGGGGACTCGTTGGAAAATGTGTTAGCATTGTTGGTGGCACAAAAAAGATTACTGAATTGCTACCTCCTACCAAGCCCGAGATGAAAAGTTATCATGCTACCAAGATATGTCTCTACCATTCTAACTCACCTGGACATGCAACTGAGGAATGCTAGTCTTTAAATCACAAAATCTAGGATCTCATTAAAAATGGAGAACTGAAGATAGAAGTCTACATGACCAAAAAAGGTGAAACGAAAATAAGGAGCTTAAGATGTCCACTCGAGACAGGCGGCTCAAAGGAGGTGACGGCTGTAAGCACCAATCCTGGCAGAACACTAGGTGGACAGATCTTAATGCTGGGAGTGACAGAAGAGACAAGAGAGTCCTCTAAGAAAATTCATCCTCCACGACCAAATATCTTGTTGCCCAAAGCCAGCAATCACATTCCTAATTTTATCCTCCTGGATAATGAAGAGGAAATACTGATCTTTCCCAGGGTGGAAAAAGCCAAAAAGGAAAGTTCCTTGCGAGAAATACAACAACCATGCGAGAGTGATTTCATACTCAAATCCTCTCAAGCCTATGAGAAAGGTGAAGGAACAGATGAAGGAAAAGGTGGTGAAATTCTCGAGGAAGCCAACCCATCGAGGAACCTTGAGTTCATACCTCTCTGCGACGAGTTCGGTTTGAGCCTCCTTAAGGGATTTGCTAGTTCAGAAGGCGATCAAGTTACGGCCATGATTGAAGATATTCATGGCCAGGAGGTAACCTCTATCACAAGCCTCGAAGGCAACATAACCACGAATGACTGGACTATCAGGCCTCAGCTAGCCAGGAGGACGTAGATCCAGAGGAAAGCTGTGAGTTCTAGAGGAAGTTGGGACGTTACCCTTTTCTTAGCATTATGCCTTTTATTTTCCATGATCAAAAGACCAAAAAATTCAAAAAATCAAAAAATCAAAAGATCAAAAAAATCAAAAATTGAACTATTCAGGAAAAACATGAACTACGAAAGATCTGATCTACCTCAACCCGGGAGTACGTAAGTAGCCATTCACGGCGCAGTCAAACCAAAGAAAAAATTCAAAAACCCATCAAACCAAACTCAAACCCAAAAGAAACACTTTTAAAAAATTTCACACAAAACATGAACTACGAATAACCTGATCTCCTTCAGCCCGGGAATACGTAGGCGGCCATTCATGGTGCGGTTTGATCATCAAAGAAAAATAAAAAACCAGTCCCAAGACACCAAAACCCTATAAAATTCAAAAGCTATCAAAGTCTCCCTGGTCAACAGGCCCTACCGAGTAAAAATAAAGCTAGTCTATAGATCCGAAGATAGACAAGATAGCAGTGCCAACATGGCATCCCTCTCTGAAGATGGAGGAGCCGCTGTAAGCTCATGACCCTCAATCTCCATACGAGCAAGAACATCCACAGCCATCGGTATGGTGCTACTGTGACCATCTATAAAAGCACTCATCTCTCCCACTAGGCTGTTTATATACGATCTGAGTGCAGTGCTGTCTATAATTAAGATATCCCAATTATCTACGGCCTCATCCCTCTCAGCATAACCAGCATCCCGGGAAACTATTACCTCATCAATCTCCTCAAAAGTCTCATCCCGAGTAGATTGAACCTCATCTCTTTCCTCAAGAACTGCAACTCGGGTGGACTGATCCTTGTGTCTCTCAAATAATGCTATATCCCGAGTAGCTCAAGCCTCGTCTCTAGTAGCAAAAGTTGTGTCTCTGCTGGAAAGGGCTGTCAACATCAATGCTCTAGCTTGATCCCTCTCAAAGGTCATCCGAGCTAATAAATCAATAAGAGCTGGATCTGTCCCAGTCAGAATGCTTGGGGGGGTCACTGACTAAAGATGCTGTCAAACCAACAAATGAATCATCCTTGGTGGGAGAATCAAGATCCTTCATAGGCTCCTCCTCATCGAAATCAATACTCAGAGCTGATTGGATAGCCGCAACTAATGCAATATCATACTTCAACCATGCGTGATACTCTGGAGAATGATCTGGATGGCTAGTAGAGAAATCAGCACTCTCCCTACGAGCCCAACACTCATAAGTCCTGGTAAGGTCAGCTAATGATAAAGACGAAGATGATATTCGCTGATGCATAGCCCCCTTAAAGTGGTGGATGATATGTGGTCACCCCTCTCAAACCCGCCTGGGGCAGATAATCCATGCCAACTGCATGAGTGATAAAGTTGTAGGGGGGCCTCACCCCTGAGCATGGCAAGATAGAAAAGGGATGCTCAATCTCCGACAGAAAGGCCGACCATGAAGTCGCATCTAAACACTCCGCTGGCTGGAAGGAGTAGGACATGGCTATATCCTGGATAAAGTAGTTCCCATGGTGTCTGAAGGTGCTGATCGGACTCAAATACGTCATTAACCATACGTATAGCAGAACGGCGCTACCTCTGAAAAATCCCCCTAGATGGGTACTACAGAAATCAGTCGACCTCAAAGTCTCGGCTAATATCATCGGCAAAATCGTACAACCCTGTTTGAGGGCACGAACCACTACCATCAAGCTAGTATCTAAGTGGTCCATTTATCGGGGCATGAACAGATAAGAAGTGATGCACATCAACAGAACCTCCACTTGTATAAACTGCAACTCATCTGTCGGAATAATAAAATCCCCTAAGAATTGCTCGTAGCTGCCCAACCTACCAAATCGATTAATCAAAGAGTCCATAGGCACTACATGTCCGGCAGGAATCTCCTCAATGACAACTCTGCTTCTCAGACCAGTCATAGTCATGAACGGTCGTCTCATATCACTAATGGTTGTCTTGGTATATGGCAAATTTAATGCCAAACCCATAAGGCGCTCATACTCCTCCAGTGTAGGAGTTAACTCGTGAAGGCCAAACCTAAAAGCCTACATCCAAGAAAGACACGCAAAATCGATGACCCATGTTGAGAGGACCCAACGGCACCTCAATGTTGTTCCATAAATCCAGAGTAAGTCTCGAAAGGAATAGATAACGATACATCAAGACGACCAGTCATAGGGATGAAATGGCAATTACCATAGGATGCAACCTATCAACAACTCATCACTCCTGATGAGCAAGAAGAGTTGATCTCCTTTGACCCACAAAAGTATAGGGGCGACCATCATGAAAAAGTTTATCTTATACTCGATGATCTATTCCCTGAGAAAAAGGGCACGAACTAAAACCTCACAGATCAAAATAAATCTGGCTAAAGCCCTCACATACTCAGCCATCACAAGCTCTTAGGTCCAATCCATTGGAGTCCGAAGGTATCTCGACATCAATCATCAAAGTTGAACCAACAAGGCGATATATCAAGCATAATCATCATCAAGGACCTTCGAAGAGCTAAAACCCTCAATCTAAAACCTTTATCAAATCAGAAGAAAGGTCATCAAAGCTAATTTCTCCTACAAATCAAAAATAATTATTGGGGCATCCAAACATCAAGGCCCATATCCACTACCTGCTCACCATGTGGGTTATGAGATAAAAGACTCTTGCTATCTCGGCGTCTTATCAGCCCATCTGTCAAACATACGATAAAGCAATCATCCCAGATGACAAGCAAGACTGGGGCAAGTTCCAAGTCAACGACAACTCGATGTTAAGACCGTTACAACAAGGATGGACCAATTTTGGAAATTGTGACAATTCAATACTGGGGCATTTATCAACCATCCAACAAAACTGCACCAGTCGGCACCATCAACATGGTCCATTATCATCCAAGCTTCCATCATTGGCAATCCGGTATGATCAATCGATCTTTTCCAATCATAATTTTCTTAGAATATTACGATCCACTAATAAGGTACAACTCTTTCATCTCTTTATGTGCTTTCAATTTCCATTACATGCATTGGTAGGGGTATACATGTTAAGCGTAGATAAATCTTACATTGGAATCTCAGAAAAAAGAGGAAAGGAAAAAGATTTTGTTTAACTTGTTATGAATTAGATTAATTCTGATAAGCGTCCGTGGAGAAAGAATCACAAGAACGATTAGAGAATTAAGACTAATCAACCTTTTGATTAGGCATGACATCCTAGGTTAAAATGTTTTTTGGAACGAACTTGACCTCATATGCATGTCTGCACTTTGCGATCACCCAAACTCTTAGTTGTGCAGTATGAAACTATGGCGACAAGGATGACGATTAGTAGCCAGCCTAATATCTCGAATCGTGGACTGGGTTACTCGAGTTATTAAGCCTGAGGGGTGTCTTTACACCCGGTGCCCTAAAGCCATCTGGTTTGGGAGCCACCAGCCCAACGCTCGTTATATGGATAACTCCGTGCCCAAGAAAACGAGCATTAAAAGAAGTCAAAACCTGAGCATATCCAAATCGTGGCCTAGGTTACTGATAAGTGGTTTTATAGACACTTATTTAGATATCAAATAACTTCAATTGTTGCTTAAACTCACGTGTTATATTAACTTTTCATGCATTTTAGCTTGTTTTTATAGATTTCATATTGGAAGCTCTTTTTGTGTTATGTCAAGCTAAAAGGGAAGGTAATGCAATCCGAACGTCATTTGGGTTTTCACGTTCTTGGATTGGAACATGGGTCATATTTTAGAGCATCTTCTAAGCTTTCCGGAACATCTTGAATAATCTCAATCGGAGTTCGGAGGCGAGAGTTATGACCTTTGTACCAACCAACGGACGTTGAACTTCACGATTTTGGGTTGCCATTGCACAGCTGTCACTTCAAGCCCAATTTAGACCTTCATCCATCCATTATTTCTCAATGGTCAAAGAATAAAAGTTGTAGATCTCTTCGATAGCTTCGATTTGACAGGTAGTAGGCCCCTTAACTTTTTCTAGATCAAAAGTTATGGCTGTTCTACCAGAGTACACTGCAAGCAAATTCCTGCGGCGTGGGAGCGCCAGTTTGTAGTGTATTTTGGGCGCGCCCGCGCCCTTCCCCAGACCAAGAAAATGACATTTGCTTCCAGTGCGCCCGCGCCCAATTCTAGGCTATTTCCAGCACGACTGCACCACTCCGGAATATGACCAAACTTGACCTTTTCATTAAAAAGTGCGATTGAAGCGTAACTGAGTGGGGGATTCATATTAGGGCTTATATATAGAGACATAGGAGTAGGAAAGAAGGGTATTCCACCTGTGACACCCCCGAATCCGGGTCCTCTGACCCCGGTCCGGTCGTCACGAAATAATACTAAACATCCACCTCTAAATAACATACGATAACTAAAATGCGGAATATAATAAACGTACGTCGTTCATTCAAAAGGTGTTATTAGTCCCAAGATTCGATAACCTTAAATACAAACATACCCTAGAATAGTCATTAGGGTTCATATTTCATAACAATAATTAATTAAACATAAAAATAAAGTCTGCTCCTTGCAAACTAATCCTACATCTTCCCTTTACCCTTGTCCTTCCCTGAAGTCTCGGGCTTAACTGCAATATAAGTCATGATATAGCAAGAATGAGCAACAAGTTTGCTCAGCAAGTTTAAGTACAACAATAAAGGATATATCATGATGAATTCAACAATATGAATATCGAAAGCAAGAATAATGATTACTTTTAGAATAACTGATAGTCAAGTAGACTTTTGAACTATAAAACTCCAACGAAATCAATAGCTGATTGACCCTTTGGTTACTGGCTACAGAATAAGTACTTGAGGGGATCAGCCTCGCGTACGCTATGTATATGCATAACATTCAACTCTGCTGTTTGTATCTTTATACTAGATACCTGGGGTACTCCCCTATATATACAAGGGGTGTTCTTTCAGTCTAAGAATCCTTACCATCAATTGGTTTGGATAGCTTTTATAAAAATTTTATACAATTGTCTGACCGAACAAGGGTTCAGACTCTATCTGACGCAGTTCAAGAATTATAGAACTTTAAATAATGTACAAGTCCAAGACTGTACGAAATCAAATGCACCAAGTGCGAATAACAATAATATCGATGTGGAATAATTGTAAAGTAATTAAACCACCTATTAGCATGCTTGGAAATAAAGTTCAAGCTTTAAATAATTAACTGTCAATACGATAATAACCTGCTCAATACAATATGAGAAGGATAGGAACTTGTACAAATAAGAATTAAAGAACTTGCACAACCAAATAGTGAAGTTCGGAGACTTGCCTGATTGCTCAGCTACAATTAAGTTCTAGCTTTAATTAAATCTCGCTGAAATAACCTAACATTAATAAGTCGGTATTCAAATTAGCATGTGTAAACTAATACGAGTCTACACTTACAAGAATCTGCTTATCATATTAATCTATCCATAATTCACGTAAGTCAATCTAATCATGTCATAGATTTAATAACTTTAGATTATCTAATTTCTATGCATCAATATAGGCTTGAACACATAATACTTCAAGTTACTTATATTTAATCAACACACATACTTTATCAAGTTATTAACTTCTAGTTCGAAACTAGCATGCTTTTTCTATATTCAATTCGAAGTCGTGTTTTCATGCCAGTAATTCACATACTTTAACTAATACATATTCATGTTTCAAAGATTATTTACATCGCCATATTACACCTCACGAGACTAACAATACTTAGTAAATATGCTTGTGCTTATACTACTCATGTATATTCCTATCACATAGGCTATACTTTAGAAATTTATTTTCTATGAATATGCGTGCATAGGTGAAATCTATATATAAACAAATGATATTCATGTTAATATGTCTATAGGCATAGTGGGCTCCTAATCTTCATGCTTGCATGCTCATAATATAACCCACATGGTAATTGATGTTATTAACTTTCAAATCTTAAGTTTCCTTTGAAAAGTATACTAAGTCCACAAAGGTAACATAGTACATGTAAAGCGTCTCAACATATAATTCGTATGCAATTGAAACACATATCTAAACCTTGTAAATGTTCTCATATGGTCAGAATCTAAAGATACTAATCTTGGTCAAGTTTGTTTTCAAAAGGCTTAAATTTCTCGTTAAAGTCGTTGAAATCTTGCAATCGTTCATGCTAGTGTGTTCGACACTTTAAACGTACCTTTCATGTTAATATAGACTATATGGTCATGCTTTCAGAATCAGAAGATGCACGTGCTACGTACGTGTCTAAGTTCATAATTGAAACTATAAGTTTCCCTTTTAAAACATATATTTTCCTTTCATCACACATACTATCATGGTCATGGCATATATGTAGTATTAAGAAGCTTATAGTGTGGTTTAATATTAGTTTACATGCTTGGTCAAAGGGTATCATCAAGATAGCATGGACAGAAAACAAAACAGAAAACAAATTCTGCAAAGGGGCGCGGCCGCGCCCAAATTGTACTAGGGAGACGCGCGGCCGCGCGGCTCCCGTTCCAGTCCAGAGAGTCTTCTGCTAAAGCAGAGCTTCAGGCCAAACCCAATACACTACATGAAACATGCTTGCTAGTTATCACATTGTACATATAACACCTCTATATACTGTCCTAGCATGTTAATCATCATTTCATATCACCAATTCCAACTAAACATGCTAATTCTATGAATTGAATTTCAAATGGGTTTAGAGATTATACCTTGAATTAGCTAAGCTTGCTTCCCAAAATCAGATTACTCTCACTTCACTCTTTCTATAATACTTAGCAATTAGTCTAGCAAAAATGAAATGAGAAGGGGAGCACTCAATTTATAGGGAAATGAATAACCATGCCAAGCCATTGTCTATGAAATCAAATCATTGGAGAAGGAGAAGAGATGATGGGCATTAGGTGAAATAGTTGCCAACCACCCCCATCACCCACATCCTTCTTCATCATGAGCATCATTGGCTAGCTAGGAAGTTGATATGAGGGAGTAGCTTAGGCCTTTGGCCTTACACATGAATGAGAAATATGGAAGGAATGGACACTCAAAATGGGACAAGAACTCAGCATTCATACATCATTAAGGTACACAACACTTAGTTTACACATTTTATATAACTTAGGTTATAATGAATTAAAGGGTATACAATGCATTTTCAAATTACAAGGTAACAAGTAGGGGTACACATAGATACATCAACATATAATTCATGTATATTTTCTATTAACACCAAATATAAATTAATTAGGCATTTATTATTAATTATTATCATGACTGTTATTATAATAATTATAATAACTTAATGAAATCATTATTAATTAATTATTGATCTTATTATATGTCAATAGGGGATACATGAATGTTTACCCACACATATCATGTTACATAAGTCATACTATTATGTCACTCACATAATGTAATTACTCTTACCATATAGTCAATATATATAACGTGTAATCATATTGATGTGCCACCTTGCATTATATATAATATAAGGTAATCCACCATATATTATAGGTTTATATATCACATGCTTGTATAAAATAATTAAATATAATATTATTATATTTATTAATCTCTTACTTATTAATTATTATTTATTCATAATAATTATTAATCAACACATTATCAAATAATTAATCATAATTGAAATTAATCAAACACGTTCAAATCCTGTCACTATATTCAAATAAGTTGAATATTTAATTATTAATAATCTTATCAATTCTCTGATATTAAGGTCTCAAGGCTAGTCCACTAAGTTAAATAACTCATTAGTGACTTCCTTTAATCATTTTACAAATTCTCACCATCACATAAGGTTTAAATAAACTCACAAAACTAACTCGTTAAAATTAAATCACATATTTAATAAATAAAGAGTTTAAAATTCATGGTCGTTACATCCCTCCCCCCTTATAAAAATTTCGCCCTCGGAATTGTATAAATAAGGTTACTCAAATAATAACGGATAATTCACTCTTATTTTCTCTTCTAGCTCCCACGTAGCTTCTTCGACTGCGTGATTCCTCCAGAGAATCTTGACGAAATGAATGATCTTATTCCTCAGCTTCTGTTCCTTCCTATCTAGTATCTGGACAGGAACTTCCTCGTATGATAAGTCTTTCTCGACTTGAATAGGTTCATAGGAGATAACGTTCTTGTAGTCCGAATTATACGATCGCAACACTGACACATGAAACACATTGTGAATATGCTTAAGTTTAGGAGGTAACGCCACCTCGTACGCCACTTCACCGACTCGCCTCAGAATTTTAAACGGTCCTATAAACCTAGGGCTCAACTTTCCCTTCTTCCCAAAATGAATCTTCCCCTTCCAAGGAGATACTTTCAGAAAAGCATAGTTTCCTAATTCAAATTCTTTCTTCTTGCGATGCAAGTCTGCATACTTCTTCTGGCGATCTTGAGCCGCTACCAGCCGTGCTCTTATCACCTTGATAATCTCTATAGTCTGCTGTACCAATTCTGGTCCTAACAGTCGACGTTCTCCAACTTCGTCCCAACACAAGGGTGTTCGACATTTTCTCCCATATAGCGCTTCGTACGGTGGCATTCCGATACTAGCGTGATAACTATTGTTGTACGCGAATTCTACTAATGGAAGGTGATCCTCCCAGCTACCCTTGAAGTCCATTACACAAGCTCGGAGCAGGTCTTCAAGTGTTTGAATTGTTCTTTCGCTTTGCCCATCGGTCTGCGGATGATACGCGGTACTCATTCGTAATTGTGACCCCAATGTCTCTTGAAGACTCTTCCAGAAATTTGATGTGAAACGCGGATCTCTATCAGATACAACAGATACCGGCACCCTATGTCTCGAGATAATTTCCTTGACATACAATCTGGCTAATTGGTCCAAACTATACTTAATCTTAATCGGCAAAAAGTGAGCTGACTTCGTAAGACGATCTACAATTACCCATATGGCGTCGTGCCCTTTCTGCGTTGCCGGAAGTCCTACCACAAAATCCATCGTGATGTGCTCCCATTTCCATTCTAGAATCTCTAACTGTTGTAATAACCCGCTTGGTCGTTGGTGCTCTGCCTTGACTCTCTGACAAGTTAAACACCTACTTACGCATTCTGCAACCTCCCTCTTCATGTTTGGCCACCAAAAGTGATGACGCAAATCTTGGTACATCTTCGTGCTTCCTGGGTGTATCGAGTATCTCGTACTGTGCGCTTCTTGCAAAATTTCTTCTCTCAGTTCCGGTACTAACGGTACCCAAATTCGTCCTTCAAACCTTAGCAGTCCAGTGCTATCAATCTTGAATTTCAAATCATCACCTTCAACAATCCGTTTCTTGATAATATCACAATCTTCGTCCTTCTCTTGTGCCTCCTTAACTTTATCTAATAAAGTCGGACTCGCTGTTACTGAAAATAATTTCTCGATGCTCTCGGTCGGATACTTAACCTCCAAACCTAGTCGTTCGAAATCTTTCACTAACTCTTCTTGAACGGTTAACTTCGATAACTTCTCTCTGCCTTTTCTACTCAAGGCATCTGCCACTACATTTGCTTTGCCTGGATGGTACAGAATCTCACAATCATAATCTTTGATCAATTCTAGCCATCGGCGCTGCCTCATGTTTAATTTTTTATGCGTGAAGATATACTTCAGACTCTTGTGGTCCGTATATATCTCACACTTCTCACCATACAAATAATGCCTCCAAATCTTCAAGGCAAAAACTACTGCTGCTAATTCCAGGTCATGAGTCGGATAACCCTTCTCATAATCTTTCAGCTAACGCGAAGCGTACGCAATGACCCTGCCATGTTGCATCAGTACACAGCCAAGACCCTTGTGTGACGCATCGCTATACACTACAAATCCTCCCGTGTTATCCAGTAAAGCTAACACAGGTGCTTGACTAAGCCTCTTCTTCAATTCTAGGAAGCTCTCTTCACACTTCTCCGTCCAAACAAACTTAACTATCTTTCTAGTAAGATTGGTCAACGGCGATGCTAATTTTGAAAAATTCTGGATGAATCTTCTATAGTATCCCACTAATCCTAAGAAACTCCTGATTTCTGTTGGCGTCTTCGGCTGCTCCCAGTTGATAACCGCTTCTACCTTTGCTGGATCCACCGAAACACCATTCTTGTCGATAACGTGCCCCAAAAATTGCACTCTTTGCAACCAAAACTCACACTTAGAGAATTTTGCATAGAACTTCTCTCTCCTTAATGTCTCCAACACTATTCGAAGATGTTCGGCGTGTTCTTCCTCCGTCTCTGAATACACCAGAATGTCATCGATGAACACGACAACAAACTTATCTAAATATTGCTTGAACACTTTGTTCATCAAGTCCATAAATGCTGTCGGCGCGTTCGTCAATCCGAATGACATTACCAAAAACTCAAAGTGTCCATACCAAGTTCTGAATGCCATCTTTGGAATATCCTCCGGTCTCACCTTCAATTGATGATAACCGGTCCTCAAGTCAATCTTTGAAAAGTACTTCGCCCCCTTCAACTGATCAAACAAATCGTCGATCCTAGGCAATGGGTACTTGTTCTTAATGATGACCTTGTTCAAATCACGATAGTCAATACAAAGTCTGAGCGATCCATCTTTCTTCTTCACGAATAAGACTGGCGCTCCCCACGGTGATACGCTCGGTCGAATGTATCCCTTTTCCAACAACTCTTGTAATTGAGCCATCAGTTCTTTCATCTCTACCGGTACCATACGATACGGCGCTTTGTATACCGGTGCTGTCCCCGGTGCCAAATCAATGACAAACTCAATTTCTCTATCCGGTGGCAATCCCGGAATCTCGTCTGGGAAGACATCGGCGAATTCCCTTACAATAGGTATCTAACCCAGTTCATCCTCGACTTGTCGAGTATCAACCACGTGAGCCAAATAACCTACACAACCCTTCCTAAGCAATCTCTGCGCTTGCACCATCGTCAGACAATGAGATTGTCTTGGCGATTTACTACCATAAAATACCACCTTCGACTTATTCGGAGTCTTAAGGCTTACACATTTCTTCTTACAATCAATAACTACTCCGTGAACCGATAACCAATCCATTCCAAGGATTACATCAAACTCCCCCAAACGAATCGGTATCAAATCCACTCTGAGCTTAAATCCTCGCAATTCAGTATAACAGTTCATATGAATGTATTCTACGGGAATAATTTCCTTGTTTGCTACTTCTACGTTCATAGGGTGTTCTAATCTTTCACGGGGTGAGTCTAACTGTTTAGTAAATTCTTCAGAAATAAAAGAGCAGGTAGCACCCGAATCAAATAACACATATGCATCTATATTGTTGATTGGGATGATACCTGACACCACGTCCTTAGACTCCACCGCATCCTGAACGGTCATGTTGAACGTGCGTGCCGTTGGTCTGTTGGCTTGACTGGCTGGCCCTCCGATGCTCAGTCCGTTGTTGTTGTTGTTGTGATTGCCGCTAGCTGCGTCGCCCTTTCTCTTCGGGCAGTCCTTAATTTGATGGTCTAGGGCTCCACACGAGAAACACCCTCCTTTCTGCTTATTCGGACACTGAGGAGCCATGTGCCCCGGTTGTCCACAACGGTAACAAGCGTTCTTTCCCTTCATGCACTCCCCCGAGTGATTATTCCCACAGTTGTTGCACTTTACACTTTTTTTGGCCTCTCCCCTGGACTTGTTGCCTCCAGAGGATTAGCTCTCTGTCCATTTACGCTTGTTGGGGTTGCTGCCTCCGCTGCTTCCCCCTTTATGTCCATCCTGACCAGTCTTCTTTTCTTGCTTGAATCGAGCAATGGCTTCATTACCTCATTCGGCAATGATAGCCCTTTCTAGTAGGTCAGAGTAAGTCTTAATCTTCAATACCGCGACTGCTTTCTGCACCCATGGTTTCAGTCCTAATTCGAACCTCCTTGCCTTCCTGGCTTCCGTGTCAACCTGATGTGAAGCAAATCGGGCCAACTCGTTAAATCTTGCCGCATACTCTGCGACAGACATACTACCTTATTTCAGTTCCAGAAACTTAACTTCCATATCCTGTTGCGTATTCTCTGAGAAGTAATTCTCGAGAAATAGCTCCTTAAATTTATCCCAAGGAATAACTCCTTCGCCCGCTCGTCCCTTATTGGCTTTCCACCAATAGTTAGCTTCGCCCTTCATCATGAAAGTGGCAAAACTCGTCTTCTGTGCTTCGGCCACTCGTGCGACCTCAAACACTTTCTCCATCTCTTCTATCCAGGTTTGGGCTTCGATTGGGTCCAAGGTTCCCCAGAACTCTGGCGGTCCTACCAATTTAAAATCTTTGAAGCTTGCCAAGTGATGTCCTGGCTGCCCTGCTGCTGGCTGGGGTCTGTTCTGCATTGCCTCCGTTAATGAGTTAACGAAGTTCTGCATAGGGTCGATATTTTCCCCTCCGCCATTATTAACGGATCCTTCCTCCCTCTGGTTCCGCGGTAGTCTCCTAGGCGGCATGATCTTGAGGAAAGGAAGAAAACATTAGACTTTATGTGATATGCTATTTACGTTAGAATTAAGAAGTTTAGGATGTCTATTAATCATAGCTAATTTAAATAAACAACTTCATTATCACAATAAGACTAGATGGATCTCCTCAACCCATCACTTACATACTCTACTTGAGTTTTCTACTAAGGTTATAGCATAGGTTTCGCATTCCTAACGTTTATAACCTAAAGCTTTGATACCAACCTGTAACACCCCCGAATCCGGGTCCACTGACCCCGGTCCGGTCGTCACGAAATAATACTAAACATCCACCTCTAAATAACATACGATAACTAAAATACGGAATATAATAAACGTACGTCGTTCATTCAAAATGTGTTACTAGTCCCAAGATTCGATAACCTTAAATACAAACATACAAACATACCCTAGAATAGTCATTAGGGTTCATATTTCATAACAATAATTAATTAAACATAAAAATAAAGTCTGCTCCTTGCAAACTAATCCTACATCTTCCCTTTACCCTTGTCCTTCCCTGAAGTCTCGGGCTTAACTGCAATATAAGTCATGATATAGCAAGAATGAGCAACAAGTTTGCTCAGCAAGTTTAAGTACAACAATAAAGGATATATCATGATGAATTCAACAATATGAATATCAAAAGCAAGAATAATGATTACTTTTAGAATAACAGATAGTCAAGTAGACTTTTGAACAATAAAACTCCAACGAAATCAATAGTTGATTGACCCTTTGGTTACTGGCTACAGAATAAGTACTTGAGGGGATCAGCCTCGCGTACGCTATGTATATGCATAACATTCAACTCTGCTGTTTGTATCTTTATACTAGATACTTGGGGTACTCCCCTATATATACAAGGGGTGTTCTTTCAGTCTAAGAATCCTTACCATCAATTGGTTTGGATAGCTTTTATAAAAATTTTATACAATTGTCTGACCGAACAAGGGTTCAGACTCTATCTGACGCAGTTCAAGATGATAGTAGTGTGCATACAAGCCAATCATGTATGATGACAAAGCACATACTTTGTAAACAATCTTATTTATTTATTACTTAATAAAATATTCATTTAAGGCATATAATTATCTACATGGTGCTGTTTTTATAATATGTAAATAACCCATAGTTTTAAGCAATGCTTTTAAAATCATGATGAGATCATGATAATGAGATCTAAATTCTTAGAAAGCTTAAAAACTAAAATAGTTCCCAATTGTGGGATTACTAAAATGGGGATTAGTAAATCCGGATAGATTGGTACATATGTTGCTTGCTCATTGGATGAGGATGACTGATCTCATGGTCATTTGTGTGGAGACACTAAAGCAAGTATGTAGGTGCTTATTGGAGAATAAGTTCACTGAACGTGACTCGCTATGGAATACCTAATGGAGTTTTACTCGCCTGTCAATAGGAATTCCTAATGTGATAGTAGTACATGTGATTCTTGGACTTGAGATTATCATAGTATCTTGTATGTAACAAATTATACTTTTACTAATTCCTTGAGGCCTTTTAAGGCATATATAGGGTATGCTTGGGTGTAATGAGTTACATATGGAGATAATGAATGATCAATAAAGAATCTACCACCTCTAGTAAAAGAGGAGATATGTCCTATGTGATTCGTTAAATGACAACCCAGGAATCCTTGGCCAAGGTAGAATGAAATTAGAAAGAGGTTTCTAATTTGCATTATTTGGAGTTGTGCATTTTCTAATCGAAATACATATGATTAAATAAATTAAGACTTGACAGTAAATCCATGTCTTATATTTAATTGGGACATTGTATGGTGGAAGGATTGAATTATACGATAACTATTAACTCACAGGTTCTTTTATGATTAATGTTGAAATCTATATTATCTGGAAAGTCGTTGATCGCTAAGGAGGCTTATCCCTATTGTAGAATAAATGTTATTTATTTAAATAGATTATTAGTTTAATTTGTTTATTTAAATAAGATTAGAATTGTTCTAATTGATTTATTCACAACCGGTTTAATATGGAGAACCTAAAGGGTCACACCATAAAAGGAAGAAGAATTATTTAAGAAGAAAATGGCATGATAGTAATAATGCATTAAGTATAATTAATTTAATCTATGATGATAGAATAAATTAAATAGCTTAATATTTATTATTTAATATTTTAGAAATATTAAATATAAATTAATAAGAGGAGTCTTATTAATATTATTATTATTATTATTATTTTAATTCTAAAGGAGTTTAGGAATTAATATAATATCAGTACTCTCTCTCTCAATCCTAATAAAGATTAGGATATAAATTAATTAAAAGTATTTAATTAATTAATTAAATAAAACCCTATTCTAATTGGATTAGGAGGGTTAACCTAATATATATATAAGAGAGTCTTATATCAGAAATAAGGTACGTGAATTTTTCAAGAGTTGGGAGTACACATATTCTATAGAGATAGAAAAAAGGGTTAAGCCAATAACCCATCTTACTGAGTTCTTCATCTTCCTTGGTGGATCACCGTTAGAGGCCAAACATTTGGGTGGCTGACATTGATCAAGGGAAGGAGCCACTACAGAGGAATCAAAGGAATCAAAGGAGTAGAACTTGTACCTGAGGAAGCTTGGATCTTCAAAGATATAATTCTGTTTTTCTCCTTCTTCATTCACTGATAATTGATGCACAAGAATGATCATGGTAATGGGTTTGTATAAATTTTTGAAAACCTAGTTTTTTACGCTTCCGCCCTATTTATGTGATTTGATTGCATGATTGCGTTACGTACAAACCCAACAGTGGTATCAGAGCCAATCTTGTGCTAATTATCAGTCTATGTGATTCCATACATGTATGATATGCGATTGGATCGAGTTCTGGGCAACAAAAAATTTTCAGATTCTGCGAAGCTGCGCAGCTGCGCCGGTACAAGGCAATATTGCTGCGCAGCTGCGCCGGGTGCTGTTCCTGGTTTTCATGCTGCGCAGCTGTGCCGGTTCCCTATACATTCTTGGCGCAGCTACGCCACTGGACAGGAACTGAAATTTTTTTTTGTTTTATTTAATTAAATGAATGGTTTATTTAATTAATAAAGGTTTAAAATAAAGATGTTTATTTTATATGAAATGAGATTTCAGAATTGCTAAAATTAAAGAGTTTAATTTGGAATTATTTTTGAATGAAATAAAGGAGTTTATTTTTTCAAAAACAAAGTTTAGCAAACTTTTGCTGATTAACTGATATTAATACATATATGGAATGAATTTATTTTCATGAGATGAATAAGTTTTATTGATACGTATGATGATATGTATGGTAATAAAAGGGATTGATTATGGACTATGACCAATGTGATTGGATTTTGGTTGAATGCTTGAATGAATGGATTTTATAAAATGGGGTCTGCGTACCTCGTCTTCTCTAATTTTATTCTCGATGTAAATTCTATCTCCTTTCTATCTACTTCCCATTGACTGCTGATCAAGGTTTCTATTTAATTTTAAATAGTTAATGATAGTTAGAATTATTTTGAAGAAATTGGAGACCAAGGAGAAACGAACGCGTGAAGACTCATTTATATGGAGCCAGGGTTTAAATGTAATAGTTATATTTAAATTTAAATTCTTGCACTCCTAGGTTTGACCTTTTGGTTCACTTGGTGGCTCTAGTGAACCAAACTAGAATAAAAATCCATAATCAATCCGGGTAGAATATAGTATTCTATATTGCATGCTAAATATTATATATATTATATTTTATACAAACATGCTTCGCATGTTTAATAAAATGACGTGTATTTTATATATATATGTGCATGCGCGCTTAAAAAAATGAGACAAATAATAACAAACCCCTCAAAGAAATATTATTAAGTCTAAAGCGTTCAAATGATATTTGGAATGTCGAACGTCGCCTTCTAGCATGATTAGTTAATAGAGTATTAAATATTTAATATGAGTTTGTTGTGCTATCCACAAGACGAGTATTGAATATTTAAGATGTTAATTAATCACATTTGATGCTTATCAAGAAAATTGAACGATCTAGTCTTGTTGTGCTATCCACAAGGACGAAAATTTTTCTTTTTTGAATTTATGGAAGTGCTAGGCTGGACTTAACTTAAATCATTTTAGTTCGGATGTGCACACACATGACCATTATGATTTAAGAGGCAAAATAAAAGGAGTTACATGGTGATGTAATTGACAAGAGTTGTCTACCTATTTATTTGTATATCGCTTGTTGTGCTATCCACAAGGTTATATACATTTGAAATAGGATCCTTAATCTCACTAGCAAATCTTTAATTAGATGTTGCCGAACTATATGAGTAAGGGTAATATAGTTTGATGAAAATAGTGGGAGATACCAATTTAAAATAAAGACCTAAATTTATTTTGGTATGCAAAGTTAATAAAATGAATGTTTGCTAAAATGTTGTCTTTTCACATGCAGAATTTTAAAAATGTCAAAATCACTAATCTCACTACGAAGCATACTTGATGCAAATAAGCTTACCGGCCCGAATTATGAGGACTGGCTAAGAAATTTGAGAATTGTTCTCACTGCTGAAAAGATTTCTTATGTCCTAAATTCCACTATCCCTGAATCTGTTTCAGAAACAACCTCTAAGGAAGAGATTGCCACTTTCGATAAGTGGCAAGATGATGCATCTGTGGCTCAATGCATCATGCTCGCATCCATGAATAACGAGCTTCAGCGTCAGCACGAAAAAATGGATGCTCCTGCTATGCCGCTTCACACTCAAGGAGTTGTATGGCGAACAGAGTAGGACTGCTAGATATGAGATATCTAAGGAGCTCTTCCGATCTCGGATGACCGAGGGCACTGCCTTCGAGACTCATGTTCTGAAGGTAATCAATTTGATTGAACGCCTTGGACAGCTTGGGTTCGTCATGGATGGGGAGTTGAGTCAAGACTTGGTCTTGCAGTCACTCCCTAAGACCTTCTCGCTGTTTGTGGTTAATTTTCACATGAATAAGCTAGATGTCAGCTTACCTGAGCTGCTTAACATGCTGAAAACTGCAGAAGGTCACTTCTCATCCAAGAAGAACCATGTCTTGATGGTGGATTCTTCCAATAAAAGGAAGAGGCCCAAGGTGTCTTCTGAAAAGAAGAAATCTAAGAAGGCTAAGGGAAAAGGGAAAGAAAAGGAGCAAAAGAAACCTGAACCAGCTAAAGGAATGTGCTTTCATTGCAATGAGCCGGGACCTTGGAAGAGGAACTGCAAGAAGTTTCTAGCAGAGAAGAAGCTTGGAGAAGCTTCGACTTCCAATCAAGGTTTGTTTATGATTGAAATTAATTTTTCTGAAAGTCATAATTCTACTTGGGTATTGGATACCGGCTGTGGTTCTCACATATGTAATACTGTGCAGGAACTGGTCAGAAGTAGAAAGCTGAACAAAGATGAGGTGATCCTACGACTGGGAAATGGAGCAAAAGTTGCTGCATTAGCTGTAGGAACTTATTGTTTAGCAATGCCTTCGTGCAAATCCATTTATCTTAATAATTTTTATTATGTTCCGAATATTATTAAAAATATTATTTCAATTTCTGTATTGGATATGGAAGGTTTTGACGTTATTATAAAGAACAATGGTTGTTCTATTTATAAAGACGATGTTTTATATGGTATTGGAAATTTACGAAATGGACTTTATACACTTGACTTACAAGAAAATATATTTCAAATTGAACAAATTAAGAAATGGAAAAGAGATGATGTTAATTATATCTATATGTGGCACTGTAGACTCGGTCATATCAATGAAACAAGATTATCCAAGTTGCATAAAGATGGGCTCCTCGAGCTATCTGATTATGAATCATATCCAACTTGTGAATCTTGTCTCATGGGTTAAATGACTAAATCTCCTTTTAGTAGAAAAGGAGAGAGAGTTACAGAGTTGTTGGCATTGATTCACACAGACGTTTGTGGACCTTTGACAACAAGTGCACGGGGTGGGTATTCTTATTTTATTACTTTCACTGATGATCACTCAAGATTTGGATATGTGTATTTAATGAAATACAAATCAGAATCATTTGAAAAGTTCAAAGAGTTCAGAAGTGAAGTAGAGAAACAAATGGGCAAGAGTATTAAGATACTTCGATCAGGTCGAGGTGGAGAATACTTAAGCAGTGAATTTCTCAATTGTCTCAGAGAAAATGGTATAATCTCACAATGGACTCCTCCAGGTACACCACAGTTAAATGGAGTATCTTAAAGGAGAAATCGAACACTGTTGGACATGGTTCGATCCATGATGAGTTTTACCGACCTTCCAATTTCCTTCTGGGGATATGCCCTAGAAACGGCTGCATACCTACTTAACAACGTACCTACCAAATCCGCCCCAAAGACTCCATATGAGATGTGGAAAGGGAGGAAACCAAATCTTAAGCATGTTAAGACTTGGGGTTGTCCAGCTTATGTCAAAAAGTTTGAAAATGATAAGCAACAGACTAAATTCGATAAGTGTAGATTTGTGGGATACCCTAAAGAAACCGTAGGGTATTATTTCTATCATCCAACTGATCAAAAGGTGTTTGTTGCAAACATGCTACATTCTTGGAGAAAGAGTTTATCCATGAAGGGGGCAGTGGGACCAAGATATATCTTGAAGAAGTTCAAGAACCACAAGTTACCACGGACCAAAGTCAGGTACCTAACCAAGTAGAAGAACCTACTGTACCACACCCTGTTCGTAAATCTAGAAGAGTACCGAAGATACCTGAGAGGTATGGATTCATTATAGAGGATGACGATGAGGTACACATCATGAATGATGATGATCCATTGAATTACGAACAGGCTATGAGTAACAAAGACTCAGGGAAATGGCTTGAAGCCATGAAATCCGAAATGGACTCCATGTATGAAAACAAAGTATGGTCTTTGGTTTCACCACCTGAAGGTATTAAACCTATTGGGTGTAAATGGGTTTTTAAGAAAAAGACTGGAGCAGACGGAAAGGTAGAGACCTATAAGGCCCGACTGGTTGCAAAAGGTTTCAAACAAAGACAAGGAGTTGACTATGATGAAACCTTCTCACCAGTAGCCATGCTCAAGTCCATTCGGATTTTGCTTGCGATTGCAGCTTACAACGACTATGAGATCTGGCAGATGGACGTGAAAACGGCCTTCCTCAATGGGAAACTTGAGGAGGATGTGTATATGACACAGCCAGAGGGATTTATTTCAAAAGTTGGAACAAATCAAGTCTGTAAGCTACAACGATCCATTTATGGGTTGAAGAAACTTCTCGTAGATGGAACATTCGTTTTGATGAGACAATCAAAGAGTTTGATTTTATCAAAAACGAGGATGAACCATGTGTATACAAGAAGGTTAGTGGGAGCGCAGTATCATTCCTTGTATTATATGTTGATGATATATTACTGATAGGGAATGACATTCCTATGTTACAATCCATTAAAATCTGGTTATCTAAAAACTTCTCCATGAAGGACTTGGGTGAAGCATCCTATATTTTGGGGATAAAGATCTATAGAGATAGATCTAAAAGGATGCTCGGCTTTTCCCAAGGAACGTACATTGATACGATGCTAAAGAGGTTTAGCATGGAAGATTCCAAAAGAGGTCTCATGCCGATGAGCCATGGAATAAATCTCTCCAAGAAACAGGCCCCAAAGACACCTGAGGAGAGAGACCGTATGAGTAAGATCCCTTATGCTTCTGCAATAGGATCTATCATGTACGGTATGATATGTACTAGATCGGATGTTGCTCATGCACTTAGTGTAACAAGCAGATACCAGTCGAATCCAGGAGAAGAGCACTGGAAGGTAGTGAAAAATATCCTAAAGTACTTGAGAAGGACTAAAGATATTTTTCTTGTCTACGGTGGGTCTGAATTAAAACTCGAGGGATTCACGGACTCAAGTTTTCAAACAGACCAAGATGACAGTAAATCTGTTTCAGGGTATGTGTTTACCTTGAACGGAGGTGCAGTGAGTTGGAAGAGTTTCAAGCAGCAAACGGTTGCTGATTCAGTGACAGAGGCTGAGTATATAGCTGCAAGTGAAGCTGCAAAGGAAGCTGTTTGGATGAAGAAGTTCATAACTGAACTTGGTGTGGTTCCTAGCATTGGAGAAGTAGTTCCCGTATACTGTGACAACACCGGAGCGGTTGCACAGGCTAAGGAACCCAGGTCTCATCAGAAATCTAAACACGTGTTGCGGCGATTTCACTTGATCAGGGAGATCATTGAAAGAGGAGACGTCACCTTGGAGCGTGTAGACTCTTAAGACAACATTGCAGATCCATTTACTAAAGCTTTAACACAACAGCAGTTTGATCGTCACTTAGAGAAGATGGGTATGAGATACCATGGCGATTGGCTTTAGTGCAAGTGGGAGATTGATAGTAGTGTGCATACAAGCCAATCATGTATGATGACAAAGCACATACTTTGTAAACAATCTTATTTATTTATTACTTAATAAAATATTCATTTAAGGCATATAATTATCTACATGGTGCTGTTTTTATAATATGTAAATAACCCATAGTTTTAAGCAATGCTTTTAAAATCATGATGATTAATGTTGAAATCTATATTATCTGGAAAGTCGTTGAGCGCTAAGGAGGCTTATCCCTATTGTAGAATAAATGTTATTTATTTAAATATATTATTAGTTTAATTTATTTATTTAAATAAGATTAGAATTGTTCTAATTGATTTATTCACAACCGGTTTAATATGGAGAACCTAAAGGGTCACACCATAAAAGGAAGAAGAATTATTTAAGAAGAAAATGGAACGATAGTAATAATGCATTAAGTATAATTAATTTAATCTATGATGATAGAATAAATTAAATAGCTTAATATTTATTATTTAATATTTTAGAAATATTAAATATAAATTAATAAGAGGAGTCTTATTATTATTATTATTATTATTTTAATTCTAAAGGAGTTTAGGAATTAATATAATATCAGTACTCTCTCTCTCAATCCTAATAAAGATTAGGCTATAAATTAATTAAAAGTATTCTAATTGGATTAGGAGGGTTAACCTAATATCTATATAAGAGAGTCTTATATTAGAAATAAGGTACGTGAATTTTTCAAGAGTTGGGAGTACACATATTCTATAGAGATAGAAACAAGGGTTAAGCCAATAACCCATCTTACTGAGTTCTTCATCTTCCTTGGTGGATCACCGTTAGAGGCCAAACATTTGGGTGGCTGACATTGATCAAGGGAAGGAGCCACTACAGAAGAATCAAAGGAATCAAAGGAGTAGAACTTGTACTTGAGGAAGCTTGGATCTTCAAAGGTGTAATTCTGTTTTTCTCCTTCTTCATTCACTGATAATTGATGCACAAGAATGATCATGGTAATGGGTTTGTATAAATTTTTGAAAACCTAGTTTTTTACGCTTCCGCCCTATTTATGTGATTTGATTGCATGATTGCGTTACGTACAAACCCAACAGATTTCCAAGCGACAGCACCACCACCAAGGGTGAACACAAATCCACTCGTGGATTTAATCTTACTGAATCAGAGATCCAATTAGTATCAGTGTACCCTTCAAGTACAGATGGATAACCTATAAATAATATACCATAATTCATAATCCCTTTTAAATACTTAAGCACTCTATATATGACTATTCAATACTCATTGTTAGGATTGTGTGTATATCTACTCAATCGATTTACAACATATGCAATGTCAGGTCTCGAGCAGTTTGAAAGATATCCAAAATACTAATAATAAACATGTCATCCACATAAAGATATACAAAGACCCCCACATTTTTATCAAATTTAAAAATATCAAGTTATTTATTTGTTTGTAATCACAATAATATTTTTATTTATTTTCCACATGAACATTGTCAATATTTTCATAAATTAAGAGTACACAAAAATTATGTATATATTTCATGAAATCCATTTGAAACCCACATAAAAGAGAATGATGCCAAACTAACTCCAATATAAATTTCTGAAAATATAAATTAGAAATTTCTCAGAGCATGAGGTCTAGAGACTGAAACATCGTAACTCGAATCTTCCCCATTGAGATTTCCATATGACCACTTGGTCTATAAATAGTCATAGTCTGGATTAGATCCAAGACTACATGACATCGCATTGCACCACAATTCAGAAATGAATTACTTTTCAGAAAGAAGAGGAAAAAACAAATTAATTTCCTCACAAGTTAAAGCAACACTTAACTATATGTTTATATACACTTTGATGCAATAGGGCCTATAAACATTTATGAATTGCTACCACACGAGTCAATTTCTTTTTCCATAATTATAAATACAGTGCATGCGATTTAGCCACATACATGAAATTTTAACATCTATAATGATACATCTTTTTACCAATATTATGCATTTGTAACTAATTATACATGGTAATATAACTTAATCAACAAAGAAATCTATTATAATGACTTGACCATATAATCATGCATAAATTAGTTGTTCAAGTTTAAAATAATCTAAGTTAATACTCGTTGTTCTCAAATAATGTAACTCGACACACGATCAAGTATTTTTTATCAAGGATGTCTTTTACTCAAATAAACAACTGAAGCAAGAGTCATGTCATTATAAGTTTTAATTTATGTACTCACTTATATCCAACTAATATTCTGGTTACATCATAATTCTCTTTATTTTAATTGCAGTACTTTTGAAAATCATTTAATTCAAAACTTATTAATAATTTAAAATACTTACATGTTGCATTACATTAACAAAGAGTTTATATATGTAGTACCCAAACAATTATACTTTTCACCAAAGAGTTTATACCTATAGTACCCAAACAATTATACTTTTCATAATTTTTCATTTTGGCGATATACAAAATGCATATGAAGGTAGTTTCAGAAACTTTTGTGTAAGTATATATCAATGGGCATCACATGAATTTATGTTCTGATCAACAAACATAGTGACAAGTTTCTACATGTATTGTAGCGCCCCCAAATTCGGGTCCCTTGAACCTCGAATCTGGTGCGTCATGATACATCACCTTCATACATATTCTATAAACTAATGCAAAAATATAAACATAATTTGTTTATACAATAAGCTCTTACAACATAACACAAGGTCTAACAACCTTAACTTATATACTTACCTTTAAAATCTTCAAAAGGTTTACAAAAATAATTTACATCAGATAACTTAATAGTTACAGGTGCACAATAATCTACTCTTGTACTTGTCCTTTACTCTGTCTTTCTTCGAACATTCGTCTTAACTGAAAATATTATCATAATATAGCAAGAGTGAGCAACTACTTTGCTCATCAAGTTTAAATACAAAAAAGATATATCATGATTGAAAAAGAATAAACTTTCAAATTTTCAACAATGTATACTAATTGTGAAAGAATATGAATCAAATTTCAATAATTGAATAACTAAATCAATAATGTTGAGTGACAAACAATGACCATAGACAAATTTAACTGAACCTTATGGTAATCAAGGTGAACAGCTTTTCATACCTGATGAACATATGCAACATGCACTAAGTGCGAATCAATAATCAAAGATGTGAAAAAATTATCAATAAATAAACCACTAGCATGCTTAAACATAAAAACTAGAGTTTGAGTTAAGAAAACTTGCCTTGTTCGTCGATTACTGCTACGCAATCTAATTTAAGCTCATATAAAAGACCTATCAGTTATAAGATTGTTCTTTCAATTAGCATAACATATTTTATCTCACAATACTATTACTTGAATAATAAATTAGATAACATTTAGCCATATAATCAAACATTGAATAATTCTTTAACTTATTAGTAATATTATCATCCTTTAATAATATTACTATCACTTAACCATCATCTTAAACTTTTGTCTAACATTATTAATCCTTTAATAATATTTTAATCACTTAATAATATTCAATAAATTAATAAAGTCTTAATCATTGACTAATATTATTAATCACTTAATAATATTTTATTTACTTCACAATCTCTTAGTAATATCTTAATCATTTATAAATATTATTATTCATTTAATAATATTTTAATCACCTTCTAATATTATTAATCATTTAATAATATTCAAATCGTTTACTAATATTATTAATTATTTAATAATATTTTAATTATTATCTAATATTATTAATCATTTAATAATATCTACTTCTAATATTATTAATTATTTAATAATATTTTAATTTAACTTTAATATAATATTATTAATCATTTAATAATATTCACATCATTTACAAATATAAATAATAAAGGGCTCACACATTTTAAGATGCAAATATTTTGCATCTTGAAGCTTAAACCATTTATATTCCAATTCAGAAATATCTTTTACATTTACTCGCAAATTCGGGGTTTAAACAGCTAATACATAGCTTTTATAATAAAATTCAATTTAATATATTATTTATTTAATTTAAATAATTTGTATATCATGTTGTCCGTTCATGAGTCAACACGGACCATTACCTCATATATAAATTATTTATCCTTCTAGCACATTCGCTTTATTTTTTATTTTATGAATATTCATATTTTTGCTTTATATATATATATATATATATAAAGCAAAAATGCGAATATTCGTAAAAAAAATAAAGCAGAAACATTTAAACAACTTTGATTCTTTATCGGATCATAAAAACCCACTTTCCGAAGATCTCTTCCTTCTCTTCGGGATCGAACATCAATTGCAACGATTCGATAGACGGCTCATTGGGATAGATGTAAGTAAATGAACAAGACCCCCCCTAGAAACGTATAGGAAGTTTTCTCCTCGTACGGCTCGAGAAAAAATGATTCGAGGTTTTGTCTATGTATAGAATTCTAATGAATGGCAAAAGGGTTGATAAAATCAATTAGACTAGGATTTCACTCATTTTTTCTTCGTTCTTCCTGAAAAAAAAGAAAAAATCATTTGTACTCATAACTCAAGTTGGATAATTCTCAAACAGCTCAAAAGAAAATCAAATCTTTAAGCAATTTATTTCATTTATTGAATGGTCTTTAACCCCCCTTTTGTTTGCCTCATTTAAAATACAATCATCTATTTGGATTTGGATTCTTTATTCTCATCCAGTTATTGAGACAATGGAAACGGCGTTTTCTTGTTCTGGGATCCTTTTTCTTTGTTTTAAATCATTGGGTTTAGACATTACTTCTGTGCTTCTTAATCCTTCCAACAAAATGGCAACAACATACCGCTTTTGTGATTTCTTTCTATCAAAGAATCATACAAATGGTTGATTCCCCGCGATGCACTTTGAATCGAAAGAGTTTTATCAATTCCAACAAAATTTCTTTTTGAATTGAAAATTTGCCCGAATCGGATCCTTTCGATTTCTATATTGATGATATACTTACGAAGTTGTTTCAATTTATTGATTGGCATTAACCCTAGATCCTTGCCCCTGAAAGTTGAATCAATACTTTACTACTCGAGCTCCATCATGTACTATTTACATTACAACCCAACAAAAAGAGGGGTTCTAGTGGAACAGAAAAAACTATGTCGGGCCAAGAGCACCTTCATTCCTATATAAAATGGCCGATGTAAGAATAAGAATCCACACCGGATCGTGTCCTTCAAGTCGCACGTTGCTTTCTACCACATCGTTTCAAAAGAAGTTTTACCATAACATTCCTCTAATTTGGAGCCAGTGTGGAATTGATTCAATTATGGAATCACGAATAGTCATTGGTTCAGTCAGTACATAAACATATTAATATATACCTTTTTGCTTCTATACGTTGATGGTAAAGATTTTTTTGAAGAAATCTTAGCAAGACCCCACATTTTATTATATAAATTCAACTTTTTGTTATAAAAAAACAAACTAACAGAAATAACATAACTAAAATAAATAACACGACTAAATGAATTCTTTTCAGCCCAACATCTTCAAGTGACTCAATAGAAGAGATTGACCCATCTCCGACTAATTCCCAAAAAATATAAATTTGTATCAAATTAGAACTAGTAACTAATCCTAACATAGAAGTACTGAAAAAACTCATATAAGCGAAAAATATCAAATATCCTTGATCATGAGACATATAATTATCACTATAAACAAGAACCACAATTCCAACAGTAGTAATTAATATTGACATAATAGAAGTAAGTGGGTCGATCAAGTAGCCGAATTCTAAAGAAAAATCATTATTGATGATCCAAGACCACACATATTGATAGATAGAACTGCTATTTATTTGCTGAATAGACAGATTGATCGAAAAAATCATGACTATACTTAACAATAAAACACATACGACGAAGATTTTTTGTTGCCGTCGGAAAAAGAAGAAGTCCCACTCCTATTAACATAGGAACTAGAAGCGAAATGAAAGTTATTATCCACGCATATTGATATGTCTGTTCCATAAAAAAAGTTTTTTATTCTTAATTAATTGTTTCCGATTTACCGGATCTTACCTCTTTCAAAAGGAGTCAATAAAAAAATAAAGATATGCACTAACTTAAAGAGAATTTTCTACTCTTACTTATTCTGAGTCTTTCCAAAATATTTCAAATATTCAACTCAAGAAGTTATAATTAATTGGTCAAATGAGATGACCCGCCTGTTCGTAAAAAGTGAATACTTAGTTATTAACTAAGATTTTTATGAAGATACCGAAAATGAGAATTTTAATTATTATTACATGAATTTATATTCATAGAGTAAGGATAAAGTCGAAGTATATACTTTATTCGATACAAACTCTTTTTTTGTGAGGATCCACTATGATAATGAGAAATATTTCTGCATATACGCCCAAATCGGTCAATAATATCAGAATCTGATAAATAGGTCCAAACCGCATTACTAATAGGATGCCCCAATACGTTACAAAATTTCGCTTTAGCCAATGATCCAATCAGAGGAATAATTGGAACAATAGTATCGAACTTATTAATAGCATTATCAATTATAAATGAATTTTGTAAGACCGCAAATTTTATGAAATAAAAGTATTCAATTTTTTATAATTATTATTCTATTCAGTAAATGGTTAAATTGATAAAAGGTTAAAGTTAAGGGTGATATGTGTAAATTTTATAAAGTAAGCAAGTGGTTATAAAATATTCGTTGTGTCGGAGAATATTCTTTTTATCTGAGAATATTAGTACGACAGCGCAGTCTTTGGTAGACCCCACAACGGAATAACTGTCGGATATAGAAAGCGATAGAAATAATATTTTTTAATGGCAAAACTTTTACCGTTAAACTGTTAAAATACCCGGTGATAAAAATATAGTAATACGCGTTGTTGCACAGTAGCACACGGTATTGCACAATATTTTAAATTATTGATTATTACGTAAGAAGTCACTCATTCGATAATGGTTACAGTAATTACTGTTTCATATTTTATATTATAGATTCAATAATTGCCACAGTATTTTACATTATTAAATCAATAATTGTTACTCATATTATTTAAATAAAATAATTAGATAGCATTATTGGCAATGTCTAGAAAGTTCTGTCAAAGAAAGGGGTTAGGTTATTTAATTGTACACCAGTAAAGAAAAATCCTTATCGGAAAGCCCCCTCTTTCCTATGAATGACCTGGTTGTCAATATTGTGATTCTGTAATATTAATTTTGAATAATAATTGATGAATAAAAGTATGATAATTGGTTCAATTATGGAGGAATTTAGAATGGGATATTTGTTGAAAGTTTGACATATTTTCTGAGGAATCGCAATTATTTTCTCTGATAAAATATTTTTTCAAATATATTATTATAATAATATAAGGTGATAATAATAGTATAATTTTATAATATATATATATATATATATATATATATAAATTTTTACATATGAATTAATTGGGGTGGAGATGATTAAACTGTATTTGAATTATTTTTTTTGGAATTAATGTTGGTTAGTGGTAAACATGTGGGGGCCACTGATTGGTGGATAATAAATAGTTGGTCAATGTGGGTGGATTGCAATAAATTCTAATTGTTGAATGTGATTGCCAATTTTGTCGAACCTCTCCGAATTGCACTATAAATAGGTGATCGGAGGAGCAACCAAGAGGTACACCATTCCAATAGCATAAATTCTTCCTCTACAATATTGTGAG
The DNA here is from genome assembly GCA_020205555.1 of Panax stipuleanatus. Taxonomy (NCBI): domain Eukaryota; kingdom Viridiplantae; phylum Streptophyta; class Magnoliopsida; order Apiales; family Araliaceae; genus Panax; species Panax stipuleanatus. The sequence continues at coordinate 69,809,393 of CM035123.1, read as the reverse complement.
TATTTCTTTTGAGTATAAGAATATTTTGAGTGTAGTTTATAGTCCAAGATTTTCTCAGAATAATATCCGGTATACCAGTCAAATTTAGTTCATACTAGGGTAAAGGATATTATTTTTTTTAGTAACGGATGTTATCTTCTTTCAATACTCATAAGGGTTGTCCTTTTATTTCTTATTAATCTGTGAGAATAACCTGTCTACGCGGACTACCGCATGCATGGTGAATAACCCTTTATATTCATTCTTTATTAATCTGTGAGAATAATTGATGAGTAGGTTTTATACCTACTTATTGGATATCAACTTG
>CM035123.1:69489086-69804086 GCA_020205555.1 Panax stipuleanatus | reverse complement strand
TACTACAACTTTTATCTATTGACCTTCCCCAGATTCCGAACACATCAGTCTAGAAATTTAGTGCAAGGGGACTACTCTGAATTTAATTGATAGATTTGAAACAAATACTTTGAAATGTCATAACTCTCTCATTTCAAAACATTTTAAGCGAATCATGAGCCCACGCGAAGTTAAATTCTGGGACTAAAACTTTTACTTACTGATTTTTTTCCAAATTCCGAACACATCAGTCCAGAAATATCGTGTAAGGGGACTACCCCGAGTTGGTTAGACAGTTTTGACGCGACTACTTTGAACAATCATAACTCTTTGCTCCGAAGTCGGAATTAATCCGTTCTGGAGTCTATGGAAAGTTTATTCAGTGTACATTATAACATACTAAAAGCCCTAAATTTTCTGGAACATCTAGCTAACCCCGAATTTTCTCTTTAGGGGCAGCAGCCCATTATCTTTTTTTTCCTTTTGGTTTTCAACGAATCAACACCCAAAATGGGTAGATCCATACATAATATACTATAAAACATGTAGATCTAAGGTTTTTATGTTCAAGATCATAACTTCTCATTTCATCAAAGCAACAAAAAAAATTTACATAAACAAAGTTAGGATTTTATAACTTTTGATTTCTTCCTCTTTTATGCTTTTTCTTCTTTTCTCCTCTTCTTTCTCTCTTCTTCCTCTCATGGCAGCCCTGTCTCTCTCTCTCTCCTCTTCTCTCTTTGGTCGGATCAAAGGTGTGGGAGAAAGAGATAGATGTTTCTCTTCTTTTCTTTCTTTTCCTTGGCTAAAAATAATTTAAGAGAGAGAGAGGATTGGTAAGCATTAATGGGAGTGGTTTAGGGTTGGTGGGGTTAGTCATGTAACCCATGTGCTAGATTTGGCCCTCGCGGGTCCCGCTTTTAATTTCTCGTTTTGCGTATTTAATACCGTCTTTAACTTTTGGATCAGAAAAACCAAATTTTTGAGTTTATAGTCAATTCCTACTAAATTCGATGCTCCCAACGTCATGGGTACATCCGATTCTTCAAATTCATCTCTGAATTTCAAGTTTGACTTTTCTCAAAAAAGTCAACTATTGACTTTGACCAAAAAGTCAACCTGGACACATTTCGTGTTTAGAGTCTATTCTCACTAATTTCGACGTTCCGAATTCAAACATCCAGTCTGCGTTTTCAAATTCCACTCCTAACTCTGATTTTGACTTTTTTTTCCCATAAAAAGTCAACTGTTGACTTTGACCAAAGAGTCTACCCCGACACATTTTGTGTTTACAGCTTTTTCTGACTAATCTTGACGTTCCGGAAGAATGAAATTAACCATATTAGTGTTATCACAAATTAGTCTAACATGCCACAAAGAATCTAACTCAAGCAAATAAGAGGAAGAACTAGCAATTTTATTCAAGACGTTAGAAACATTAAGTACAAATAACCCATTATTATTGTACCCTTTCCCCACAAATACCCCATTTTTAGTAATTATAATTTTGTCTGACTCAAAAATAACTTTTATTCCCATTTTGCATAGCGAAGACACAGACACAAGGTTTCGACGGACATTTGGCACGTGAAGCACGTCTGTCAATGAGAGGATTTTTCCTAAGGTAAGCCTAATAAAGACTTTCCCTTTTCCCAAAACAGGTGCAGGAGTAGAGTCTCCCATGTAAAATTGTTCCTCTTCTTCTCCCAATTCTATATAGGAGGAAAATGCATTTTTAATGCCACAAATGTGCTTTGTTGTGTTAGGTTTGTAATATTCATGAGCATGCAACAAATTACATATATAGAGCGAAAGCGTAAAAATAAAAGTTTTAAAATTTTACAAACCATATACCCGGATCATCCTTTATGCACAGTTATTAATTAAATAAAAGATTAAGAATAAGATTCATTCCCTTGAAGATTCTTGCTTCCTCATGTACGAGTTCAACTCCAAATTCTTTTCGCGTTCTACTTGAATCCACTAGGTTGATTCCTTTCTTTGATCAAGGTTAGTCACCCAAATATTTGGCCTCTATAGAGGTAATCCACCAAGAAATAACAAGAATTCAAGAAGAAGGGTGTTTGGCAAAACCCTAGTTTCCTTCTCTCTAGAAAAGAAGTGCTCTCCCAACTCTTGGAATAAAGTGTGTTACCTTGTTCCATAATAAGACGTTCTTATTTATAGATGTAGGCAACCCTCCTAAACAATTTAGGATTAGGGTTTAATATTAATTAATTAAACCTTTTTATTTAATTAGGCTTCCCTGTCTTATTAGGAATAATTAATTAAACTCTTTTAATTAATTAACTTGCTAATCATATTAGGAATATATATATATATATATATATATATATATATATATATATATATATATATATATATAAGAGTATTTATTAATTAATTCCCAAACTCCTTTAGGAAGTAAATAATAATAACAATAATAATAATAATAACAATAATAATAATAATAATAATAATAATAATAATAATAATAATAATAATAATAATAATAATAAGACTCCTCTTATTAATTTATATTTAATATTTTCAAAATATTAAATAATAAATATTAAGCAATTTAATTTATTCTATCACCATAGATTAAATTAAATACACTTAACTTATTATTACGATTATGTCATTTGCTTCTTAAATAAATATTCTTCTATTTATTGTGTGACCCTTTAGGCTCTCCATATTAAATCGGTTGTGAATAAATGAATTAGAACAATTCTAATCTTATTTAAATAAATAAATTAAACTATTTAATTCATATATATAAATAACATTTATTCTACAATAAGGGTAATCCCCCTTAGCGACCAACGACTTTCTAGATAATATAGGTTTCAACATTAATCATAAAAGAACCTTTGAGTTAATAGTTACCGTATAATTCAATCCTTTTACCATAAAATGCCCCGATTAAATATAAGACATGAAATTACTGTCAAGTCTTGTTTTATTTAATTATATGTATTTCGATCCTAAATGCACAACACCAAATAATGCGAACTAGAAACTCCTTTCTAATTTCATTCCACATTGGCCAAGGATTCCTGGGTTATCATTTATCGAATCACATAGGACATTCTCTTCTTTTACTAGAAGCGGTAGATTCTTTATTAATCATTCATTATCTCCATATATAACTTATTACACCCAAACATACCCTTTGATATACCCTAAGGGTCGTAAGGGACATGTCAAATTATAACTTATCATACACAAGATACTATGATAATCTCAAGTCTAAGGATCACTTGTACTACTATCACTTGAGAAATTCCTTTTGATAGTCAAGTAAAACTACATTACGTATTCCTCAACGACTCACGTTTAGTGAACTTATTCTCCAATAAGCACCTACATACTTGCTTTAGTGTCTCCACACAAATGATTATGATGACTGATTAACATTATGTCTCGTACATGTTATTGCAATCATGATAGTAACCTCATGCGATCTCTCTTTCATTGGAGATAATTTAGAGAGATACACTCCATGGCTCATCATCATGAGACATTTATTGGAGTTTGTCATGCTAAACACCTTTAGTATCGAATGAATATACGTTCCTTGGGTTAAGCTGAGTATCCCTGTTAAATCTATCTATATAGATTTATATCCCCAAAGCCTAGGATGCTCCTCCCAAATCATTCATAGAGGTATGTTTAGACAACTTTTACCTTTACTGATTATAGCACTGGTATGTCATTCCTTCTAAGTAGTATATCATCATATAATACTAGGAATGTCACAATGCTCCCACTGACCCTTTTGTACACACTAGGTTCATTCTCATTTTTAATAAAATCAATCTCTTTTGATTGTCTCATCAAAATGAATGTTCCATCTTTGAGAAGCTTGTTTCAATGCATAAATGGATTGTTGTTGCTCATATACATGATTTGCTTCAACCATTTGAAACAAATTCATCTGGCTGTATCATACATACATTCTCCTCTAATAATTTATATTTGAGGAAGGGCGTCTCCACGTCCATTTGCCATGTTTAGTAATAATAAGCTACAATCGCAAGTAAAATTTGAATGGTCTTGAGCATTGCTTCAAAGATCCATTTTGAATTTTATGGTCATCTACCATTTCTTTGAGTGTCTACAACTTTTGGCCTCATCATATATTACTGGATCATCATCTTCTATGATGTGTACCTCATCATCAATCATTTATGATGAATCTATACCTCCTAGGTATCTTCAGTACTATTCCAGATTTACGATTCGGTTGTGGTACAATAGGTTTATCTACAGGTTCTTCCTTTTGACTAATAGTGATTTGTGGTTCTTGAACTCCTTCGAGATCTATTATCCTCCCATTAGCCCTTCAATGATAAATACTTTTATCTTAGAAGGTAGTGTGTTTCTCAACAAACACCTTTTGCTAAGTAGGATTATAGAACATATACCCTAAATTTACTTTAGGATGTCCCACAAATTTGTACTTGTCAAATCTTGTCCCAAAGCTTATCCTTTTGAAACCTTTTCACATAAGTTGGACAACCCTTTATCTTAACATACTTAAGATTAGGAATCCTCCCTGTCCATAACTCTTATGAAGTCTTGAGGACGGATTTTGAGGTTACCTTATTTTGTAGATATGCAGCCGTTTCTAAGGCATTACCCTAGAAGGATACTGGAATGTCGGTAAAATCATTATGGACCGCACCATGTCCAACAAGGTGCAATTTTTCCTTTAGGATACATCAATCAATTATTGTGTATCAGGAAACATCCATTGTGAGAAAATCATTTAAGATGATCTTAAAACTTATTGCACAAGTATTTATTCCTCGATCCGATCGAAGAATTCTAATACTTTGCCAATTAATTTCACCTTTGAATTCTTTGAACCTTTCAAATGATTCAGACATATATTTCATCAAATATAAATATTCAACTCTTTGAATGATCATCTCCTTTTCTTTTACTAGTTTGTTCAATTTAAAATTATTTTCATATAAGTCAAGTATGTAAAGTCCATTCAGTAAATTATTAATTATTTAATCTAATGGACTTGCCTATAAGCGGCGCTAAACAATAAGTTCCTGCAGTTAATGGATCAACCTTTGCTCCATTCCCACACGCAAGAAGACTTTCCCTTGTTTAGCTTTCTACTTCTGCTTGGTTCCTTTATAAATCTGTATTTATGAGAACCATAGTCGGTATCCAATACCCAAGTAGAAACTTTACTTACTAAAATATTTATTTCAATCATTGACTAAACTATATATGTAACCTAAGCTTCTTCTGGTTAGCCTCTGCAAGATACTTCCCACAGTTTTTATTCCATTGTCTAAGCTCTTTTGCTATCCGTATCAGTTTTTGTTCTTATTATCTTTTGTATTTGCCTTTCTATTTACCTTCTTTGAATCGTTCTTCTTTTCAGAAGATCCTTTGGCCCTTACCAGTAAGACTTGGTCTTTTTTTGGTTGGAAAGTGACTCTCAATAGTTTTTCAACAAGTTTAAGCATATCAGCGAGGCTGACATCTAGCTCGTACATCTAAAAATTCACAATAATTGTAAGAAGAAGTCCGAAAGTGAGTGCAAGATCAAATCTTAACTCAACTCTCCATCCATGACAAAATCATGTTGTCCTAATTGTTCAATCCAATTGATCATCTTTAGGAAATGTGTTTATACTGTAGTGTCATCGGTCATTCTAGATTGGAAGAGCTCCTTAGATATTTATTATCGAGCAGTCCTTCTTTCCTCACCATTCAACTACTTGAAATGTAGGAATATAATAGGAGCATCCATAGTTTCATGCTGACGCTGAAGCTCGTTACTAATGGATCCGAGCATGATGCATTGAGCCAACTATGCATCATCTTGCTACTTTCTAAAAGTAGTAATCTCTTCCTCAGATGTATTGTCTGCAACCTTTGCAGGGATAGGTGTATTAAGGACATATGATAGCTTTTAAGCCTTGAGAACTATTCTCAAATTCCTTAACCAATTTGTTTAATTCGATTCAGTTAATTAGCATTTAATATGCTACGCAGTGATAGTAATTTAGAAATTATAAAATTCTGTAAATAAATTTGTAATTAACAACATTATAGCATACATTCTTTTATTAATTACCAAAATAAATTATGTCTTGTTTCAAATTAGTATCTCCCATTATTTTCTTCAAACTAAACTACCCTCAATATATATAGCTCGACAAATCTAATTAAAGATTTGCTAGTGAGAATAAGGATTCCATTTCAAATGTATATTGCATTGTGGTGGCACAACAAACGATATATAAATAAATAGGTAGACAACTATTGTTAATTACATCACCATGTAACTCCTTATTTTGCCTTTTAGATTATTTTGATCAAGTGGTAACACATTCGAACAAAAATTATTCAAGTTAAGTCCAACCTAGCACTTTCATATATTCAAATAGAAAAAAATCATCCTTGTGGTGACACAACAAAATAGTATCTTTCAATTTCTTTATAAGCACCAAATGTCATAAAATAACATCTTAAATATTTAATATTTGTCTTGTGGTGACACAACAAACTCATATTAATTATTTAATACTCTATTAATTTTATCATGCTAGAAGGCGACGTTCGATATTCTAAATATCTTTGAAGCTTAGAACTTAATATAAAATCTTTGAGGGGTTTGTTATTAATTGTCTCATTTTGTTTAGCGCTTATGCACACACACACACACACACACACACACACACACACACACACACACACACATATATATATATATATATATATATATATAAATACACGTAATATTAATTAACATGCGAAGTATGTTGTATAATATATAAAATATATATACTAAGCATGTATATATAGAATACTATATTCTACCGGGATTGATTATGGACTTTATTCTAGTTTGGTTCACTAGAGCTACCAAGTGAACCAAAAGGTCAAACCTTGGGTGCAAGAATTAAATTTAAATATAACTATTACATTTAAATCTCGGGCACCATTACAAGCGGGTCTTCACGCGCTCCTTGCTCCTCGATCTCCAATTCTTCAAGTAATTCTAACTAATCCTATTACATAAACTATTTACAATAAATAGAAAAATTGATCAGCAGTCAAGGGAAAGTGCATAGGAGGGAGATCGAATTTATATTAAGAAAAATTAGAGAAGACGAGTTACGTAGACCCCATTTATAAAACACATACATTCAAGCATCCAACTAAAATAAAATCCAATTATATTGGTCAATAATCCATAATTAATCACACTTATTATCATACATATCAACATATGCATCAATAAATAAAACATTCATCTCATTAATAATAAACATTCAATATATACATTAATATCACTTTAATGGGCAATTTTAGTTATCATAAAATTCAATTTTGAATTAAAATAAAATCTTTTATTTTAATCCAAATTTAAATCAAAATAAACCTTTTATTTTAATTTATCCATTTTTGAATAAAAAATAAACCCCTTCATTTTTAATCAAAATAAACTCCTTTATTTTAATTAATATGGAATCCAATTCCAAGTCAAAATAAACTACTTTATTTTAACTTTTAAAACTGTTATGGAAAAACCAAAATATATGGAATCCAATTCCTTATCAAAATAAACTCCTTTATTTTGATTAATATGAAATCCTATTTCAGATCTAAATAAACTCTTTTATTTAAGAAAGCATGGAATCTCTTTCCTAATCACAAATAAACTCCTTTATTTTAGGAAACAAAGAATTCAATTTCATTTTCAATTAGTTATCATGGAATCCAATTCCAACTCTAATTAATTAGCATTAAATTAAATTCTAATTAAAATAAACATCTTTATTTTAATCAAATTCCAAATAAAAATAAACAACTTTATTTAAATTTAGAATTATAGGAAAAACATGGAATTTAATTTTAATTTAAATAAACCTTTTATTTTAATTAGAAACCAAATTATTAAATAAAATAAAATTTTATTTAATTCTGGGTACCGGCGCTCCGGCCCCCCGAATGAACTGGATTCAGGCGCTGCGACGCCGAGTTACCTATTTTTTTTAAAAAATTGTGACCAGCGCTGCTGTTGGCTTGTTTCGGTGTTAACAAAACAGACACACACGTGCAAGTATACACAGTCAACAAGTAATATATGATAAGTCAAGTATCGTTCCCACGGAGAAAAGTAATTATTTCTAATCGATCATGCAACAACTTTGTAATTATTTCTAGCTGCTTAAACGAGTGAATAAGATGTGAATTACTAACTAGAATGATTATCAACTAAAAATAACTAATTAACAAGAGATTGATTCAAATTGGGAAGATATGGGATCCTAACTTCACTTAATGCATCATCCAGATTATATACCTCTTGTTAAGCCTAATTTTATTACTTCGGATTGCTAGTCGAGAGCACAAAGGTGAGACATGGCTATCTTTCGATATACCATGCCCATATCACATAAAATTCACAAAAGAGATAGAATTCATGAGAACATCAATATTACCTTACTCACTATATTTCTATGTGACTTACAAGTAATACCGATTTAAGTGCAAGCTCTCTCAATTGACTACACATGGAAAGCCTGTATATGTTTATCCGAATTACGAATCACAAAATCTATCACATGCAAATTTTATGAACACATGCTAACATGGCTAATTCTGAATTTGTACTTCCTCTTTTAATCCCATACAAATTAATAAGGTAGATGGTGATCAAGCATCTAAACAATTAACATAACCATGCTAGGTAATCCATACATAATCAATCAAGTGTAACAAAGAGGCATAGAGATCTGAACTAAGAAATAAGCTATATTAAAATCCCATAATGGTGATTAGTTTATCTCTGAAGCAATAACCATTATGGGATTTTGTCCAAGCATTGAAAGTATAATATGAAAGCAAAGAGAATTAAGAGAGTAAGCAATTGCAAATCTGATAACTCAGCCTCCAAAATAAACCTTCAAATCCAAGTTCAGGATCACAATTAAACCCAAATCAAAACCCTAAGTAAGTAAAATCTACTCAGAACCAAGAGAGAAGCCAAAATAATAAAAATAGTAGCTAAGAACTCTCTCTAGCTCTCCAAAACCCTAGAATGGAAAATAAAACGATTCAAAGATTGTCTCGTAACTTGCAAATACACCTTTATATGAAAAAATATGTTACATCACATTTTTAAGTGAAAAGTCAATCTGGCAAATATTTGACTGGTGCGGTCGTGCCACCCAGTAAGCTATTTGGGACGCGAGCACACCGTGTATAAGCCTATCAATGGCACGGTCGCGCTATGCTGTTTTTCTGCATTCTTTTGCTGGTGTAATCTGCTAATCCATTTGCTTAGTTGTTGTTTTCCTCTTGTTTCTTCTTTCGCTTGCCACTGCTCAGATGCCATTTCCACATGCAGGCTCCATCTTCAATCCATCCCTAGCACACCATCTTGGCATCATGCCATTTCCATGCCAATTACTTACCATTAGTTCACCTTGGAGTTTTCTTCATGCAACCTACAAAACAAAGCTAAAATGCATCAAAAGAAACTAAAATACTTGAGTTTAAGCCATATTTCTAGTTAGTAGATAGCCAATAAGTAGGTATAAAACCTACTTATCAAATACCCCCAAACTTGAACTAATGCTTTCCCTCAAGCAAAAACCACAAATGCAAACTACATGCTATGCAACTACACTACTATTAAAATGAATCCCAAAATTTCAGTCCTGTTATGAATTCCAATAAGATGTGCCTCAAAGAAATAACAAGATATATGTGCAGAGCATCAAACCAAGCTAAAGTCATAAAGACGTACAATCCGACAATCACAACCTATTGACAATGATGTAGTGTGTATGTGCTATATCCACAAATAAACTTGATAAAGGTGAAGATTCCACATGTTATACTTCTAAGAAAGAAAACTGAGGTTTTAATTTAAGAATTTTGAGCATATATGAAACAACAACCAATCCAACACATCAATACAAACTAAGGGTCAACAAAGGGCTTATTATGCTTTTATTCACTCACGAGGGCAATATTCGCACTTTTCTGTGGTTACACCCAACGGTGCAAGGCCAAGCCCTCTTAGGCTTTTTAATGATACCCATTTAACAAGCTTTCGACCAACGACTCCCAAAATATAAGGCTCTAGGGCGCTGGGTGTAGAGACAATCCCCTAGGGCTTACTTTCTCGAGTATCAAAGGCCACAAGACTTAGCTAGCCAAGGCGTTTATTCTATTTTTTTTCTTTTTCTTTTTCTTTTTAGCATGCATACCTAATGTTTTCCCCTAAACTTGCATTTCTGTGTCATTATGGTCATTATTCATTTTTTTACAATTCTGTCATTAAAAACAAAATTTTCCCCTTAGAAGACAAGCATGTGCTAATCTAACCAACAAGGAAATAATAACAATGTCGTGATATCCGGTAACATCAAAGCAATAGGCATAGACTACATCATGTATAAAATTATAACTAAGCTTAAGTTATCAACTGAGTTCAAAAATCTATAACATTTCAATATCATCATCGGCCATACTGGAATTCATCAGACCAAAAACATGAGATTATGCTATGCAATGCAACTAAACACATACTAAATACACAAAACAAAAGAAAACTGAAAAAAAAATTCATGCAAAATTAACTAACTAACAAATAGAAACATGCAATTAAAACTATATGCACTAACTACTAACTACACCCCAATACCCCAAACTTAAAATATGCATTGTTCTCAATGGAGATAAAGGGTAAGGAAACTCCCCTAAGTATCGTCATGACCACTCGACTGTGGCTCTGGTGGTGAATCTGGCGGCGGATAGGGCATGGCGGAACCAAACACGGGCCACTCCACAACTGTCCCCTGCTAAGCAAAAGCCTCAGCCAAGGCATAAGATAGTCCATCGGCAAAAGCTATGAAGTTGCCATGCAGAGCATCCATCCTCGCCTCCAGTCGCCTCATCTGGCGATCCTGACTCGCTGTACTGGTTGGAGGATGGGCGGAAGCTTCTGCTGGCTGTGGTGGAGGCACTAGTGGAGGAGTGGGTAGTATAAATCCTTTGCCTCGTGGGTGTGCCTTTCCACCACTCCGCTCGGCTAATTTCTTGATGGAGGCATGATTGATGTCCTGGCTCGGCATCTGAACCTGCTCGTCGTCCCACCCAACGCCCGCCTGAGTACACAGATGCGTCACGACTGAAGCGTGCAGAATCCCACCGGTGGTACTGCCTCGCATGAAGCGCAACATGGACTGATATAGCAAATGCCCAATATCAATGTACTTCCCCGTGATGATTCCCCACAAAATAATGGCTCTCTCAGCTGTGACATGATGCTGGTGAGTGGAAGGCATCAGATTGGCGCATATAAAAAGATTCCAAGCCTTTGCATATCGGTTCAGCGCATCGCTGGGGAAATTAATCTTCGTATCAGTGCCCGACTTAAGATTCTATTAAGTGGCTGACACGCATAAGTCGGTGATTACCATATCCAGGTCTATCTCTAAACGTTCAGTCTCAACCCAATTTACTCGGCCCTCCAGGAGAGAAGGCAAATGGTACACTTCACGGATCGCCAACGCAAGGTAATTGACTTGTACACCCCGGATGAAAGAGATGCCACTCTGTGTCTCCCTGGCGTTTGCATAAAATTCTCAAACTATGGCCATCGAAGCAGGCATAGGTGTTGACACAACCCCGAATCAAGTCTAGCATTTGGCCATCTTCCTCGCCCGGCTTTAGCCCCCGTTCCTTCATAAACGTCTTGGCTACAATCTTGTAATAGTGAGTTTGCGCCGAGAGATTGATAAACTTGGTCAAGTCCAAGACATCCTCGTCCTGGCTACTATGAGACGATGATTCCGGAGTGCGTGATCGAGCTCTTTTAGGACCCATTATATTCTGCAGAACTTTCCTTGCAAACCCTAACTTATGAACTGGAACCCCCAAACTAGTATCTCTGAATTCTGTTTCACAACCCTGACTGCTGAAGATTTACCCAAAAATTCTCCTTTGAAATTCCTTTTTGCAAACCCTAATTCTGCCTTTAATGGAGCTGTAAGGATTGTATGGTAATTACTAGGTTTTACAGGGGATTGTACGTGAAGAAACAAGGTGGAGGGGATTCCGGATGTAGTGGGGATGATGGATATCGTGGGATAGGGTTTAGAGAAGGAGAGGGAATAAGCTTAGGAGAGGGAATAGGTTATTGGGTAGAATAGGAGAAGGAGTCTGTATAAGATATGGGCTGTGTATGAGAATTCGATCAACTAACATAAGTTATAAGGTATGGGTCGTGATTTTTAAAAAAATTTATAACCGACTGATTTCTAGGGACTGGCGCGGGCGCGCCGTGTTTTGCCTTGAGTCTGGCGCGGCCGCGCGGGTCTGGTATACTCTCTGGAGTTTCTGGGTATTGGCGCGGGTGCGTTGGGTTTTTCTTTGAAGTTGGTGCGGTCATACTGCCCTGAGCCCAGCACTGAACTTTCTACAACAATGAAGACTCAGCAGTAAACTGACTTGTGACTCTTTTCCTGCAATACATGTATTCAAAAATAAGATATAAAAGAATTTCAAACCCAAAACTGAACTATGTATTATTCACCATGCTATGTTTGAAATCGGTCTATACTATATACACATATATTCATCTCAAAATTGTCAAAATTTTTATGATTTTCAGAATTAAACAAGGGGAGGGAAATAATAAAGACATGTAACCAGAATTAAACATGACGAAAAAAAAGATGATGGGTTGCCTCCCATCGAGCGCTTGTTTATAGTCAATTAGCTCGACTCTGTCTGATATGGTCATGTTGTGGAAAGGATCGAGGAGACTTTCTGTCGATCGACTTCACCTCCATAGTAGTGCTTCAACCTCTGTCCATTAACTTTAAATGGTTTTTTCGGGTATTGGTCGAAAATCACAATTGTTGTGTGTGGATACACGGTTTTCACCGTGAAAGGACCAGACCATCTCGACTTTAGTTTTCCCAAAAAAAAGTCTAAGGCGTGAGTTAAACAACAGCACAGCCTGACTCGGCTCAAATTTCCTCTCCATGATTTTACAGTCGTGCCACTTTTTCACTTTTTCCTTATACAGCTTTGAGTTTTCATAAGCCTTCAGTCTGAATTCGTCTAGCTCATTTAATTGGAGAAGTCGTTTCTCCCCTGCAGCTTTCAGGTCAAAGTTCAGCTTTTTGATGGCCCAGTAAGCCTTGTGCTCAAGTTCCATAGGAAGATGGCAGGCTTTCCCATATACTAGCTGATACGGTGATATACCCAATGGTGTCTTGTACGCAGTCCTGTATGCCCATACTGCATCATCGAGTTTGAGGGACCAATCTTTCCTCGTGGGATTAACAATTTTCTCCAAGATTCTTTTTACCTCACAATTGAACACCTCAGCTTGGCCGTTCGTTTGGGGATGGTAAGCCGTGGCGACACGGTGATTCACCCCATACTTAGCCAATAATGCAGTAAACTATCGGTTGCGAAAATGAGTACCTTCATCACTTATGATTGCCCAAGGAGTCCCGAATCTTGTAAATATACTCTTTTGAAGAAATCTCAAGACTACTTTAGCATCATTAGTTGGCAAGGCTACTACTTCCACCCACTTGGACATATAGTCCATTGCCAATAGGATATACAATTTTTTGCACGACGAAACAAATGGCCCCATGAAGTCTATCCCCTAAACGTCAAATATCTCAACCTCTAGGATCATATTCAAGGGCATCTCATTCCGTTTTGATATATTACCTACCCTCTGACACAAGTCACATTTTTATACAAAGTTGTAAGCATCTTTAAAGAGAGTTGGCCAATAAAATCCTGCCTGAAGCACCTTGGCTGCTGTCCTCTCGGCCCCATAGTGTCCTCCACAGACTGATGCATGGCAATCCTGGAGTATGTTATCCGTCTCACTGTCTGGGATGCATCGTCTGATCATTCTATCTGCGCACTGCTTAAATAGATAAGGCTCCTCCCACATATACCATTTGACATCATGTAAAAACTCGTTCTTCTGGGGTCTTATCAAATCAAAAGGGATAATGTTGCTCACTAAAAAGTTTGCAAAATCCACAAACCATGGCATTTCGCCTTGCACCACAAATAACTGTTCATTCGGGAAGGACTCATTAATCATCACTCTATCGTTCGTGTTCTTTCCCGGATTCTCTAATCGAGATAAGTGGTTAGCCACTTGGTTTTCGGTCCCCTTCCTGTCTTTGATTTCTAAATCAAACTCTTGCAGAAGAAGTATCCATTGAATGAGATGGGGCTTTGCATCTTTCATAGAAATCAGATATGATCGCAGCATGGTAGGTGTATATGACTACTCTCGTGCCAATCAGGTATGACCGAAATTTGCCGAATGCATATACCACCACTAAAAGCTCCTTCTCTGTAGTAGTGTAATTAAGTTGGGCATCCGTTAGGGGTCTTACTGTTATAGTAAATGACATTAAAACTTTGTCCCTGCGTTGTTCCAGGACAACTCCCACAGCAAAGTTACTTGCATCACACATCAGTTCAAAAGGGAGAGACCAGTCAGAAGCTGTGATGATGGGTGCCGTAGTCAACCTTTTCTTTAAGTGCTCAAAAGCTGCTAAGCATTCCTCATTGAACTTAAACGGGACATCTTTCTCAAGCAAACTGCATAGTGGCTTTGTGATCTTTGAGAAGTACTTTATGAAACGACGATATAACCCCGCATACCCAAGGAAGCTACGGACCCCTTTCACTGAAGTTGGTGGCGGTAAGCTCTCAATAGTCTCCAGCTTAGCTTTGTCCACCTCTAATCCTTTCCCTGAAACCTTATGCCCCAAGATAATTCCTTTCTGTACCATGAAATGGCACTTTTCCCAATTCAGCACTAAATTAGTCTCAACACACCTCTTTAATACTATAACCAGATTCTCCAAGCATATGTCAAAAGAGTCTCCAGAGACTGAGAAGTCATCTATGAAGACTTCCACATTTTGCTCAACCATATCGGAGAATATTGACATTATACATCTCTGGAATGTGGCTGGAGCGTTGCATAAATTGAAAGATTTCCTCCTGAATGCAAAAGTACCATATGGGCACGTGAAGGTAGTCTTTTCCTGATCTTTTGGGGCTATAACTATCTGGTTATACCTCGAATAACCATCCAAGAGGCAGTAGTAGTCATGTCCCGCTAACCTATCCAACATTTAGGTCAATGAACGGGAGCGGGAAATGGTCCTTTCTTGTCGTCTTGTTCAATCTGCGATAATCCATACCGACCCTCCACCCAGTGACTGTTCTGGTAGGTATCAGTTCATTATTTTCATTGGACACTGCTATTATGCCTCCCTTCTTCGAAATGCATTGCACCGGACTCACCCATGAGCTATCTGAGATTGGGTATATGATTCCGGCGTCCAACCACTTCAGGATTTCTTTCTTGACGACCTCTTTCATTATAGGATTCAACCTCCTCTGTTGCTCCACTGTCGGCTTACTGTCATCCTCAAGAAGTATCTTATGCATACAGAATGAGGGGCTGATCCCCTTGATATCCGATATGGACCAACCAATTGCAGATTTGAATTCCTGTAGCACTCGCAGTAATTTACTTTCTTGACAAGATGTTAGTGTAGCAGCAATTATAACAAGCAACTTTTATAATTCACCTAAAAATGCGTACCTTAGATGATTCGGAAGCAGTTTAAGGTCAAGATTTGGAGGCATCTCAAGAGAAGGCTTAAGTCGCTCTGATGTCTCCCCTATATGTTCGAGTGGTTCAACCGGCATCTTAAATTTTCTCATCTGTGGTACTGTGTTCAGAATTTGTACATACTCCACAACATCTGTATCCTCCATATCAGAATCCCCTAGTAGAGCACTCTCTAATGGATCAATGTTCATCAATTGCTCAGCCTCTTCATTTAGTACTCTGTCCACTGCATCAATCCGAAAACACACTTTTCCATCAGTGGCGAACTTCATAGCTTTGAAAACATTAAATGTAACCTTTTGGTCCTGAACTCTCATTGTCAGTCCTCCCTTCTGTACGTCTATGAGTGTTTGTCCAGTAGCTAGAAAAGGTCTCCAAGAATGATCAGTATGTCCTTGTCCTCTTCGTAGTCCAGAATAATGAAGTCGACAGGGAAGATAAACTTGTCCACTTTCACCAAGACATCTTCTACGATACCCCTTGGATATGTGACGGACCTATCGGTGAGATACAATGATATGTTTGTCGACTTTGGAGCCGGCAATCCCAACTGTGTGAATACCGATAGAGGCATCAGATTTATACTTGCCCCCAAGTCACATAAGCACTTATTGAAGGACAATCATCCAATGGAGCAAGGTATTGTAAAACTGTCTGGATCTTTGAGCTTTAGAGGTAGTTTCTGTTGTAATACTGCACTGCATTCTTCTGTTAAGGCAACTATTTCATAATCCTCTAGTTTCTTCTTTCTCGATAGAATGCCTTTCATAAACTTCGCATAGCTTGGCATTTGTTCCAAAGCTTCTGCGAAAGGAATTTTAATCTGCAACTTCTTAAACACCTCTAGAAACTTAGCGAACTGTTTATCTAATTTCTATTTCTGAATTCTCTGAGGGTATGGTGCAGGAGGGTACACAACTGGTGGTGTAGCATTGGTTTTCTCAGCTTTTTCATGCTTCTCTGCCTCTACTGCATGTTCCCCATCCTTTTCTTCAGTCAAAACTAGTGCTGGTTTTTCTGCAGATTGGCGCACCCGCGCCATGTTCCCTTCTTCCTGGGGCACGGCCGCGCTAGGCTCCAATTCTGCAGTTTGCTTCCCAGACCTCATTGTGATGGCTTGACATTGTTCCTTCCCGTCCCTTCTCGAATTTGCTTCTGTATTGCTTGGTAGAGCCCCTTGCAGTCTATTAGTCAATATATTAGCCATTTGGCCCATCTGATTCTCCAAGTTTTTAATTGCCACCGCTTGGCTCTTTATCAACACTTTGGTATTTGCCATATGCTTCAACATCATTTCCTCTATTTCAGATTTCTTTTCCGGCTGAGGGGCGGGAGCTGGATGATGTTGATGTTGCTGAAATCCGGGAGGTTAAGACGGTTTAGGGGCATACTGTTGATGTGATTGTTGTGGTTGAGACTGTTGTGGTTGGTATTGCTGTTGTTGAGGTTGGTGTTGTTGTTGAGCTCCTTGATTATTACTCTAACTGAAGTTAGGATGATTTCTGTTGTTTGGATGGTACGAGTTCTGAAATTGATTTTGTGGCTTTTGGTAGTTGCTTACGAATTGTACCGACTCTGCAGTGATAGCACATTGTTCTGTCGGGTGTGATCCCGCACATAACTCACAGACATAGGTAACTTGCTGAACTTTATTTGCAGCCATATAGTCAATTTTCTTCGACATCACCACCATTTGAGCTGATAATGCTGTGATGGCATCCACATCCAATAGCCCGGTAACTTCTGGTTGAGGCATTCTAGATGTCGGATTCTGGAAGTCATTTTTCACCGTAGTCTCAATCAACTCGTAAGCTTCCTCAAAGCTCTTAGCCCATAAAGCTCCTCCTGCGGCGACATCAATGATCGGCCTAGATTGCCATCCCAAACCATTATAGAATGTATTGATAACCATCTAATCTGGCATCCCGTGGTGAGGACATTTCCTTAGCATCTCCTTATAGCGTTCCCAGGCGTCATACAGTGATTCTCCTTGTTGTTGCTCAAACTGAGATAGAGCACTCCTCATCTTCGCTGTTTTAGCCATAGGAAAGAAATTTGCTAAAAATTTCTGTGCTAAGTCCTCCCATGTAGTAATTGATCCTGATGGTAACGAGTGAAACCAGCTCCTCGCTTTGTCCCTCAAAGTGAATGGAAAGAGCCAAACCTTCACCGCATCATCCGATACATAGTTGTACTTGAACGTGTTGCAAATTTTAATAAAACTTAGAAGATGCTCGTTAGGATCATCAGTAGCCGCACCCCAAAATTGAACCGTATTCTGTACCATCTGGATAGTTCCCGGTTTAATCTCAAAGGTGTTCGCGGCTATTGCTGGCCTAACTATGCTCGACTGTAGCTCATTGATGTTCGGCATAGAATAATCTCTCAAGGCTCTATGTTCTTCTGCCTTTTGTACCGGTGTTTTAGTGTCCTCTTGTGTGTTAGTAGTACGTGTATTCGCTCTCCAAGCTTTCCCGTTGATGTTATCCTGTCTAGGCACCAAGGCAGAGTTTGTAGATCGAGTGTGCATATACTAACCAAAGAGTACCTGAAACATAAGAAAAATAAAATAAAAATGAGATAAGATGTGAATTGTTTAAGTTAAACAAATTTAACTTAAATTGATGTTGAAAGTAATAAAAATTAAAACTTATCCCTGGCAATGGCACCAAAAAAGCACCCCATGTATACTGCAAATCGGCGCTGCGGCACCGGGTCACCCGTTTGAAAACTTGGACCTGTGCTACAGCTCCCGTATTATACTGTAATCCGGGGTCGCGGTGCCAGTGTTCATTAACTATTTTTTCAGTTCGCGAATTATGCAGTTTTTCTCCAAAAACATGATTCTATGCTAATAATTATGTCCAAAAAAATTATTCTAAACACATATAAAATCTGAACAATTATTAACTTGCATAAAGGTTTGGCTCTGATACCACTATTAGGTTTGTAATAATCATGAGCATTCAACAAATTGCATATAAACAACGGAAGTGTGAAAAATCAAAGTTTTAAAATTTTTACAAACCATATGCCTGGATAATCCTTTATGCATAGTTATTAATTAAACGAAATAGATGGAGATTAGATTCATACCCTCGTAGAAACTAGCTTCCTCAGGTACGTGTTTAAATCTAATTCGTTTTGCGTTCTACTTGAATCCACCGGGTTGATTTTTTCCTATGATCAATGTTAGCCACCCAAGTGTTTGGCCTCTAGAGGTGATCCACCAAGAAAGAACAAGAATTCAAGAAGAAAGGTGTTTGGCCAACCCCTAGTTTCTATCTCTATAAAATTATGTGTACTCTCCCAACTCTTGAAAAAATCATTAACCCCAAATCAAAACAAGACTACTCTTATTTATAGATGTAGGCAACCCTCCTAAATAATTTAGGATTAGGGTTTCATATTAATTAATTAAACTCCTTTAATTAATTAGGCTTTCCAATCCTATTGGGAATAACTAATTAAACTCTTTAATTATTTAGCCTCCTAATCTTATTAGGAATATATATTAGAGAGTATCTTATTAATTAATTTCCAAACTCCTTTAGGAATTAAATAATAATAATAAAAATAGTAATAATAATAATAAGACTCCTCTTATTAATTTATATTTAATATTTCTAAAATATTAAATAATAAATATTCAGCTATTTAATTTATTCTATCACCAAAGATTAAATTAAATATACTTAACTTATTATTACGATTATGCCATTTGCTTCATTAATAAATATTCTTCCTTTTATGGTGTGACCCTTTCGGTTCTCCATATTAAATCGGTTGTGAATAAATCAATTATAACAATTCTAATCATATTTAAATAAATAAATAAAACTAATAATTCGTTTAAATAAATAACATTTATTATACAAGAAGGATAAGCCTCCTTAGCGATCAACGCATTTCCAGATAATATAGAATTCAACATTAATCACAAAAGAACCTTTGAGTAAATAGTTACCGTACAATTCAATCTTTCCACCATACAATGTCCCAATTAAATATAAGACATGGAATTATTGTTAAGTCTTATTTTATTTAATTATATGTATTTCGATTTTCAAATGCACAACTCCAAATAATGCAAATTAGAAACTTTTTTCTAATTTCAGTTCACCTTGGCCAAGGATTCCTGGATTGTTATTTATCGAATCATATAGGACATATCTCTTCTTTTACTAGAAGCGGTAAATTCTTTATTGATCATTCATTATATCCATATATAACTTATTACACCCAAGAATACCCTATGATATACCATAAGGGTCTTAAGGGACATGTCAAAGTATAACTTATCATACACAAGATACTATGATGATCTCAAGTCTAAGGATCACTTGTACTATTATCACTACATAAATTTCTATTGACATGCAAGTAAAACTACATTAGGTATTCTTAGCGAGCCACGTTTAGTGGACTTATTCTCTAATAAGCACCTACATACTTGCTTTAGTGTCTTCACACAAATGATTATGAGATCAATCATCCTCATCCAATGAGTAAGAAACGTATGTGGTGTCTATTCGGATTCACTAATCCCCTTTTTAGTAATCCAACGATTGGGAATTATTTTAGTTTTAAGCTATCTAAGAATTTTGATCTTAATAGCATGATTCTAAAAGCATTGCTTAAAACTATGGGTTTATCACATTTTATTATAACAGCATCATGTAGATAATTAAATACCTTTAATTAAATAACTCTTTTATTAATAAATGAGTAAAATTGTTATAAAGTATATGTTTTATCATCAAATATGATTGGTTTGTGTGCATACTACTTTCAACAACTTATTAATAATTTCTTTGAGGGGTTTTTTTATTGGTTGTCTCATCTTGTTTAGCGCGCATGCACACATATATATAAAAAATACGCGTCATATTAATTGACATACGAAGTATGTTGCATAATATAATATATATATATATATATATATATATATATATATATATATATAATATAAGCATGCATATAGAATACAATATTCTACCCGGAATGATTATGGACTTTTATTCTAGGTTGGCTCACTTGAGCCACCAAGTGAACCAAAAGGTCAAACCTAAGGGTGCAAGTATTAAATTTAAATATAACTATTACATTTAAATCCCGGGCACCATTACAAACGGGTCTTCATGCGCTCCTTGTTCCTTGGTCTCCAATTCTTCAAGATAATTCTAATTAATCATATTACATAAACTATTTACATTAAATAGAAACCTTGATCAGCAGTCAAGGAAAAGTACATCGGAGAGAGATCGTGTGACTCCCTCAAAATAGGTTCAATACACAACCCATTCTGAGTCGCCAAATATATGGTACAGAATCCAAATACAAATCTTTTATATCAAACGGTCGTGCAAAATACGATCACACAAACTTTGAGCTTCAATACAGATCGTATATAATACGAAATATAAACGCTCAAATTCAGTCCTCATTAATTACAATAAATTTCCCACTATTTTACAAAATAGTGATGACTACTACTGCTCTAACCCGGACCATCACTCCGTTCCCCGACTAGTCCCTACGACATTTTTATTTTCTGAAGAGAACAATGGAATAAAAGGGTGAGATCAACTAGCCCAGTAAAGAATATTATAACTAAGATAATGAAGAATAAATTATCGTTAGCCTTCAATAAATCGGATAAAATATTATGGAAAACAAGTTTTAGATCAACAACTGCAGTGGAAATAACAAATCATTAGAAGAGTTAAGTAGAGAATGATGTTTACTATCTTCTATGATTTAAATGTCCATCATCAATATTTTATCCCTGTAACATCAATCAATATATATTTCAAATCAAATATTCATCTTTGCACTACGGCCCAAAGATATTCATTTGTATCACCAGTGGTCATGATCATACCAACACCTATCCATCTTTGCACTACGGGCCAAAGATATTCATCAATTAATCATTCATTTTTGCACTACAGGCCAAAGATAACTTTCACCACAAGTTAAGACTGAGGATAATGAAATATAATATAAAGAACGAATCAAGCGAGATAAAGAACAAATATTAGAGATTCGTAATTTAATCTATCCAAGTTCAAAAATGTTCAATAATAATCAATTGTGGAGCAAAATTCAAGAATGAAGATCAAAACATGGATCCAATTTCAAGAATAAGACCCATAAAAGATAACTTGGACAAAGAAAAGAAATTTTAATTTTGTCGTGAATAGTACTCGTGAATAGCACCGTACGTATGAATAGTACCATATGGATGAATAGTAACCCAGGAAAAATTTTCATAAAAAGTTTATATCAATATTTCGGTGAAATGATATTAGATGAAACGCAAAACTCAAGGAATTTCTGATCATTTCAGGAATTATAGAAGCAATACTTACTGTAGTAAGTTTAAATTTGGGAATATTAAATGAAATATTATCACTTTCATAATATGGAATATAAAAGAAAATAATATTCTTTACGAATATTGAAAGAAAATTACATCATTTATGAGAAAAATAATATCCTTTACCATAGTAGAATACTAAATCTGTCTGGATTATCGAATATTATGCTGAAAAAATCTTGCACTGTTATCAACACTCAAGCTATCCTTATACTCATAAAAAATACGCTCAATAGTATAGAATTTTTTTTTTGATTCTGGTGTGATTTTCATTTCTAACTAAGCACCCTATTTATAAGAAAAATGACAGAACACCAATGTTGACAATTTCACAAACGAATGATTTTTCCAAGTACCTCACTTTTGAAAAAAAACTCTTCAGCACTAACAAGGACAAGTCTCCTCCAAAAACACATATTTGTCATTAAAAACATTTATAGCAAAAAAAAAATAATTCAGATCCAATTTGCTCCCTTCCACCTCATTTTATTCTTACACCATGAATTTATTGTAAAAATTTTACTATTTAAATTATAAAATTATACTATTATATTATCACATTATACTATTATAATATAATATTATAATAATATATTTGAATGAATTATTTTATCAAAAAAGATAAAATATCAACTTTCAACAAATGTCTATTTTGCTAAAAATTCCTCCATTTATATCAAAATTGAATAAATATTTACTTATCATTTTTATCAATAATCAATTATTATTCACAAATAATATTATAGAATCACAATATTGACAACCAGGTCATTCCCATGAAAGAGGGGGCTTTCCGATAAGGATTTCTCCTTACTGGCGCGCAATTAGATTATCTAACCCCTTTCCTAGATAGAACTTCCTAGACATTGCCAATAATGCTATCTAATAATATTATTCAAATAATATGAATTATTGATTTGATAATGTGAAATACTGTGCAGTGACAATTATTGAATTAATAATATAAAATATTAACGTAGTAATTATTGAATCAATAATATAGGATATTGAACATCAATTACTATAACAATTATTGAGTAAGTGACTTCTTATATAAAAACTAATAATTTAAAATATTATGCAATACCTTATGCTACTGTGCAACAACGCGTATTACTACTCTTTAACCACCGGATATTTCAACAGTTTAACGGTAATAGTTTTGCCGTTATTTTTAGAAAACTTATTCTTATCGTTTTCTTCATCCGACAGTTTTTCGTTATGGGGCCCACAAATGACTGCGTCGTCGTACGAATATTCCCCGACAACAAGAATATTTCCCGACTAAACGAATATTCTCCGACACAATGAATATTTTATGACACTTGCTTACTTTATAAAATTTGCACATATCACCCCGTAACTTATCACATTCATCAAATCAACACCTTACTATTTAAAATAATATATAGAGGAAATTAAATCTTATTCATAAAAAGTTGGGGTCTTACAACCTCCCATCCTTATGAAATTTTATCCTCAAAATTGACGTACGTACCTGGTATTTCAAAAAGGTGAGGATACCTTGCTTTCATTTTCAATTCTAACTCCCAGATCATTTCCTCGATATCTTGGTTTCTCCACAAAACTTTAACTTGTGGTATAATCTTTGAGCGTGGAACATGTTCATTCTTATCCAAGATCTTGACAGGTACCTCCTCATACGTTAAATCTTCGGCTATCTTGTCTGGTTCTAATTCAATAATGTGGGTTGGGTCTTTCACATATTTACGTATCATGGATATGTTGTAACGATCCCAAAATTCATACAATATAATTCTCATCCTCGATCGTTAGCAATACATTTTTAATCTATCTTTACATCATTATTCGATATTAAAATCACTAAAAGTGCGGAATATTTAAAACTTTTTAAACTCTATCTTTATTGCCGTGAATCGCAACTTTTACATTACATCTATTCGATTCAAATCTATATCATGAATCTTTACAACAAAACAACTATACAATTCTTTTATCATAAAGCAATATCCACTATACATCGGATAGCTCAACTTTACAATTTACCAATTACGTTACAATCAAAACATCAAATACAATTTGATATTTAACATAAGTAATATCCTTGAACATTGATTCCTATAATTCACTTAACACGTATCTTTAACTTGCATCTTGGACCTCCAAAAATGGTTATTTGCAAGACTGAGCTCGACAGCTCAGCAAGTTCTAACAGTTTTCATGCATCACATAGCACATAATTAACATGCTCAACATTAAAGTAACATGGCATACATGCTTTAATCACATAACAAATATAAATATTGAGTTCCTTACTCAATCAACATTATTAAATCAATCAATGTAGTCATAAATTGACTTTAACATTTCATGCTTGCAACATATATAACATAGCATGCTCTTTGCAATACAATTTAAAACAGTTCATCATCAAGCTCACGTAGAAAATAGGAACTGAAAGACTTGCCTGGCTCGTAGATTACCAAATATCGAAAAAGAGCTTAATATAATCTGCTTCATGATCCTACATAACGTATTACCATACGCATCAATTATTAGTCACCTAGCAACGCTTATCAAACGTCTAAGTAAATACTACTTTATACTTTCTAATTCTCTTCTACTCGTTTGACACTCGCTGTCAAACCATATATATAATTAACAATATCTGTTAATTATCACATAGCTAATCCTCATCGTTAGTTAACCAATCTAGGTTAACTTATTCTCCATTAACTAAAAATTTAATAATTGATTATCACATCACATAATCATATAACTTCTCACATAATTAATCAATTAATAATTACATACTCATATTAAATTATAACTAAACAAATTATAATTTAAACATCCACTTTAATTATAACTAATCAAATTGCATCTTATGTTAATCAAATTATAATTATCAATCACTCTACATCATGCATAATTAAACAAACTACAACTTCTAATTATTCATGCATTTATTAAACTATAATTAAATAAATTACAATTTAAATTACACATTCATCTTAATTATAATTATCCCAAATGATAATTACATATTAATCAATTAAATTATAATTACATAATTATAATTAAGTTAAACATTTACTCGTTAAAATAAATCAACTAACCTTCATTATAATTTAACAAGTTATAGATTAAATTAAATCCTTACTCTAATTATAATTATAATTGTATATCATGTTCACTACATTATAACCAAACAAATTATAACTTAACTTAAACCTTTACTTAATTAAAATGAATTAACTAATAACAATTTAAGGTTTTCACCACCTTCTTTCTTTTAAACTTTGAAATCGTCAAATACCTATTAACAATATCTTATTGCAAATCTTAGTTCATGTTTAACACATAACTATTATCATTAACCTATATAATTTGGGTTTTAAAAACTGTACAATTAATTAAAGTTTTCTGCCTCTGCTCAAGGTACGGCGCAGCTGCGCCACCTTAAGCTTTGGAACCGGCGCAGCTGCGCTGGTGCACGATCTGGGAAACTCAGCCAGCGCAGCTGCGTCGTTTCTGCCTTTGTTACCGGCGTAGCTGCGCCGTAACGTCGACAAAAACAGTGCAGACTGCTTCCTTGCTTCACTGTTCTTCCCCAATATACCAACAATTGACAATTCTAAACTACTCAGACAGTGTAAAGCATACATGTGCAACCATATATATGTACAACATAATTCAAATCACAAAAATCATATAAGGAATCAAAATCAAAGGTTTTAAAACCAAATTTTTGCTATTTTAACAAAAATTCATACTTTTCACAAAATAATTCACCTATAAATCCAATTCTCAACCAATTAAATTCATAATTCATGTATTATCTTCGTTATTGAAGCTAGTATCATGAACAACTCTCAATTTGAATTTTAACACATGATAAATCCTCAATTTTCATTCTAAAATTCAACCACAACACATAAACCAATAAGAACACAAATTCTCCATTAGAAATTTATTTTTACAATACTTTAATTTTTGAAAAATCGTTTATAGTATACATGTAAGGGATTACAACATCTATCAATTCATTCATAAAAACTCATGAACACGTTATGTATATATAATCATGTATATACCAATTTTCATAGAAGTTCAATTAATAGAGAACTAACAATGAAAAATATAAAACAAAATCTTTAAAATACAAGGGTTCAAATCATACCCTTGATGCTTAGTGAGGAAGAAGATGGTGAGGTTTAGCAATGACTCTCTCAAGGCCTTCCTCCTTTCCTCTTCTTTTTCTCTCTTCTTCTTCTCTTTTCACTCCATCTTTCTCTGTACTTTCTCTCTAACACAGACTAACCTTTTTCTTTGTTTTAGACTTAGGTTTAGAATAAGAATTAACGTAGTTTTTACAAAATGTAAACTGATATCATATAGATTATATGTATAACTATATAATATATAATTAACTCCCAATTAAATCATCCTTTAATACCATAATTGCATTTAATATATATAAGTTACAACATTTGGAATTTAAAAAGCCCTAAGGCTTGTTTGGCAAAATAAGTTATTTTAAAAACAGATTTTTAGTAGTTAAGGCAATGTTTGGGTAAAACAGTTTTAAAACAAAAGTAAGGGTCTTGTTTGGGAAAAATCATTTAAAAACTCTTTTCTTTATTTTAACACATACTTTAATGTTACACTTTAATTAATTAAATCTTAACATTTTAATTTAATTAATTAAAAGTCTAACATCAATTAAGCACATAAAATTGTCACATAATTATAATTAATTGCTAATTATAATTGCATGTAACACTCATCACATTACTCATCTAATTTAATTATCTCAATTAAATTAGAACTATAACATAAAATCATTATACCAATTAAATTAAATACTAAATATTCATTTAATTAATATACTACACTTAATTACATTACTCCATAATAATCACATAATTATTTATTTAACTCAATAAATAATTCAATTAAAATATTTGTTAACTCCAATAAATATTAAAATTAACATTTAAATTATCTTCACATAAATTCACATATTTCACCATATATGACACGTATTCACATACTCAAACTCAAAACATCAGATAATAAGAATTTTATTTATTAAATTCTAATTTATAAATTCTAAAAATCTGGGATGTCACATCCTTCCCTCCTTATAAGGATTCCGTCCTCGGAATCACCGAAACCCTACCTTTCTCAGGTTTTCATCAAATTTTTTTAAAAACATTTATCGTTGAATAACTTCAACACCATACATTAATATAGGTTTTATATTTCCTACTACATTCAATTCTTCAACAAATTTTAGGTTTTATTTCGTAACCCTAAATTAAACACAATTATGTTTCAAATATTATATATTCTCTAACTCATTCATTTCCTTTCTAAGGATCATTACTACATACTTTACTCGTCGAATTAATATATTTCGTACTTCACCATCTATAATTATTCGGGTTATCACATTCACCCATTCTTCTAAGAATTTGTTCCTCGAAATTTAAGTCTATCAATCTATATATAACATTCTATCAAAATAGATTTTACGCTAATCCCTACTCACTGGATTAAGGCGTTAAACAACTACTTCTTTCAGAATAATAAGAATCTTCCACAATTGCTCAATAATTGGGAAGCGATATAAATAACTCAGGAATTTAAAAGATTCCAAATCATGCTGAGTGGTCTCAAGACCTTGAACTTATTTTTAGGTTTATTAGTGCTTCACCCCCGGTACTTCACACTATAAATTTAGAAAGTTTCGAATCTGACCTGGTATTACTCGGAGTGCACGTACTTTAAGACGACGAGACCCGCTGCGTAGCCCACGCCACGTGGAGTCGTAGGTAGACCCGCTTCCACCTGGTCTATATATAGAAGTGCACCCCCAGCTCATTTTCAAGTTAGAAAATTGTTCTGGAGCCCTGTCCGTTTCGTTTCTTGACCAAACTTTTGTTTTCCAAACCCAAATTTCTTTACTCTAACACGTAGATATACCCACATACTACTACATATCAAAAATTAAACGGTAGATTTGGACGTTTAAGGCCTACGATTTGGCAAAAAGCCCGTGTAGCAGTCCATTGTGAGTATTTTAACGATCAGCAAGTTTATCTTACTTCTTCGCACTGTTTTGCACTTACGTGTCAAGTTTCGTTTTCTAAATATGCCCGGAACTTAGTTCCGTGGCCATTTTCGTCAAAAATTGGTACATTTTTGTACATAAACACATTTTCTGGCATTTCTACAACTCAGACTGACGATCCGTAAGCTCTAACAGCTTCAGTACACCAGCACCATCGTTTTAAGAAACTTCGTCGGACTGGGTTATCTTCTCAGTCCAATTTTGGCTTTTTTTGTATATATTTAACTGTATATATACTAACTTTTCAATTTTGTCAAGCCCGGATGTCAAATCCAAGGTAGTTTACTGCTTTTATATATATTTATGCATATATAAGCAACTTTCACCACCACTGGATTATTCTGTGGCCTTTTTACTGCTTTTATATATAAATATGCATATATAAGCAAATTCACCACACTGGGTTATATTCCAAGTTTTGGTTGACTACTTTTCTGTACATTTACATTCCAGTTCGGCCTGGATTATTCTGTGGCCTTTTTAATGTTTTTGTACATATCTTCAAAATTCACCACACTGGGTTATCTTCCCAGTCTTGGTTGACTACTTTTCTGTCAATTTCAATTTCAGTCCGGGCACAGGCATGAAAACCCATCGCCCTTTTTACTATTTTTCTATATATATATTTTAATTCTGTCTAGCCTGGATCTTTCTGTGGCGTTTATATAGCTTATATATATATATATATATTTCAATTCCAGTCCGGACACCTGTGTGAAAATCCATCGCCCTTTACAGCTTTTGCATATATAACTGTAAATATATTACTTTACTCGCTCTTATTAAACTGCTTTTTTTAAATATTCATTCGATATGAATCGGCACTGACATTTCTACGGGCGAACTAGATTTATTTAAATCTCGCCAACTCTAGCTTTCAAACGGCTCAAAATAGGTACAGACAGAACCAGGAAGCTAGAATGGCTGAGATTTCCTTAAATCTAGCATTTTTCTAGTTTCAGTTGTAAAAGAAACCTCGCGGCCCTTAGATCGCTATCTAGTGATAAAGAGACGCTTTGGCCACACGCAACCAGGATTTACTGATGAATCATTGGTTCCATTGCGACGTGAGGATGTATATATCTGTTTCTGTACAAATTTGAGCTGTCCAGGTTTATTGGCTACTCATATGTGAGCCTAGGAATTGTGGATTCGTGATCAAACTGATCAGAATCTGATTCCCACGATGGACAAACTCCAGTTTACGAATGTACTCTGCCGATTTTTTTATAAAATGTACATACAAAAGACCTTAAAACGGTTATTCGGATTTAAGGTCTCAACATAGTGAAAATATGATTTGTCGTGTGAGAGTCCCTCCGATTGCAAGCCATAAGGCTGAAAAGATAAATTAGAAGTATCAACAGGCTTCAATTCCTATGCTAGCGTAAGGGTTTGATAACCAGCTTTCAAAACATCATTTTTAATTTTATCAAAAAAAGAAAAGCTTTTGCAAATCAAATCAAACACTTTTGCAAACCAAATTAAAGACTTTTTGCAAATCAAATCAAACCCTTAGTATATAAGTTCAACGAAGTAAAGCACTGCTTTCAATCAATCAATCAAACATAGGCCTAATTTTCAAACAGCATTCACACACGCATTTCAGTTTTAAAGGAAAATATTGAAAAGATGCGGTACCGTGTTTACACGGGAGTTGTGGGGTGCCTAACACCTTCCCCACACTTAACCAAGCCCCCGAACTCAAAACTTTGTTTTCAAAGATCAAGTTTCGACAGTGTCCAGCAATTGGGCCTCTTTCAAACAAAACTCGGTTGAGTTGGTACAACCATTTCAAATCTACCAAATGGCGACTCTATAAAACGTTCAAATCGTTGACATGATACATGTTGGTCTTTTCCTAAAAAATCCTTCAAAACCTTTTTTACAATAAAAAGAGTGAGGGTAGAGATAACTTAGGAAGAGAAAAAGATCCGGGTTGTGACCCGACCCGCGAATTTTTCCCAACGTCGACAGGTGGCGACTATGCTGGGCATAACTGTAGAGGGCTTAGGCCGCTTTAAATCTTTTCAAACATTTCTCTTTCAAAACTATGAATGCGTGAATTTTGTGTCTCAACATTGAATGAATGCGTGAATGATGCGCCTTTACATTGAATGAATGCATGAATGCTGCGTCTTTACATTGAATAAATGAGTGAATGATGCGTATTTACATTGAATAAATGCAAATGATTGCTTTCCTACAAATGTCATCATATGCATAACGGTGAGGAACGATGTATGTGAATGTATGTTGTGTGATTCCTCTCACAAGGAGGCAAAACCCGTCGGTGATAAGTAATGTCTCTGGGGATTGGCTAAGTCTCTGGGGCTCATGAAAATGCACCACCCAAATTCGCTCCAGTTGAAAGATCGGATTAATTTCCCCACTAGTAGATTGCGATGATCTGGGGACCTTCATGCCAAAAAGCCGCGCGAGAGTAACCTAAGATAGGTCAGCCTCTGATTAACCAAATCTTATGGGAAGCTTCTTCATGCCTTCCTCTTTCAATTCAATGTCTAGTTTTTAATTCCAATGTAAAGGAGCACAATGTAAATATCATAATGAAATATTTACATTCCTTGTCATATACATCTTGTCATCATGTCATCAAAACAACTGACCTCTATTTTGCAGGATAAGATTAAAAACCTTTAAACATGACACATTGCATAACATGTATATAGTTAGTGTCTATCAAGACTAAACTACCTATTCGTCTTGTAGGTAAGAGTGGTCTCATTACTAGATCATAATCTAAAAAGGCACAAAGCCTATCCACCAACATGGCTGAAAGTGACCAACACGAGTCAGGTTTCGTATCTCAAAAGGAGTTTGAGGGACTTAAGAATCAAATAGCAGAGTTTGTTATCCTCCTAAGAGAACAAAGTAAATGCACTCAGGGCCAGGCAATGCCCAATCAAACCAAGTCTTCCTCACAGGGTGGCAATCAAAGTGCTAATAAAAAGGGAGAAATGCAGATCCATGAACCTCGATCCAATAAAAGAACCAACAAAACCCCTGAAATCACAAATCTCAGGGAAGATCGAGAAATTGGCGATATTCGAAGGAAATTTTGACAAATGGAAGAAACTATCTATTCAATAAAAGGAACTGGAAACCTTAGAAATGTTACCTATTCAGATCTCTGCATATTCCCATGGGCTAGATATCCTGACAAATTCCAAGTCCCAGAGTTTGAAAAGTACAATGGGGTAGGCGATCCCTATACGCATTTGAAGGTATACATTGGCAGGCTAGGGTCTTATGCTGAAGATGAAAGCCTCAGAATGCAGATTTTCCAAAAGAGTCTCACTAGAGAGGAAAGCACATGGTATGCCCGTCTTGATAATGCAAAAATCCACAGTTGGAAAGAGCTAGCTCATGCTTTCCTAACTCAATACAGCTTCCAGTCTCAGATGGCTCTGGATCGGTATCAAGTGTCTAAGGTCAAAAAGTAGAGTACTGAGTCTTTTCGTGAGTATGCCCAAAGATGGAGACGTCAAGCAGCACAGGTCAGCCCGCCTATAACAGAAATTAAAATGATGATGACCTTCATAGACATCCAAGAGGCACCTTACTATGAGAGGATCCTAGCTGGAATAGGAAAGCCATTCTCAGATATGATCAAACACGGCGAAATGACAGAGATGGGCCTGAAAGCAGGCAAGATTAAAGATCTCACGGCCTTGAAAGTAGTCTCCGAGCATATACAATCTGGTAACTATATGAGTGATCCCATGAGGATACCTAGGAAAGGCGATGAAGATGTATCCCTCATTGTACAAGGGCAGTCAAGGACATTCAATCGTAGTCCCCCCCATCTGGAAGAAGGAATGCAATCTGTCATTCCAACAACAGGCCATATTCAACAAATGCCAGGACCGAAGGAGAAAATTTGAAAGAACCAAAAATCAGGTGTTCACTCCACTAGGCGATTCCCTGGAAAACATGGTGGTGATGTTAATAGATCACAAGAAAATTCTGAACTGGCTCCACCTCTGGATCCAAAAAGTAAAAGATACAATCCTAGCCAGAGATGTGCTTACCATTCAGATCTCCAGGACACGATACACAAGATTGTTGGTCCTTGAAGCATAAAATCTAAAATCTGATCGAAATGGTGATATTATCAGTCCAACAACATGACCATCCAAATGCCAACATCAACCTTCTGATTCCAAATGATACGGAGGGAGTAAACATGATCGGGTCAGGAAGCGATGAAATGCATCCAAATCATAAATACATACGAAGGATGGAGGAATACCCCCAAAGGAACAGAACAAATGTCCTAGAAGTGGAAAATTCAGAGGAGGGTATGATAGTAATGCAAAAATTGGATGTGATCCAACATCAAGTAACTCTGCTGGCTAATCTAATAGTGCACCAACATCAGGATACAAGGCAGATTTTTACTCAACTGTCAAAAAGCCAAGAGAAAGAGGAGGTTATTCAAAATGAAAGCATATCTCCCTCCAAGATCAGTCAGCCAAATGAAGAAGATCAAGGCATGCTGAGTAGACGAGAAAGGTGGAATGGTAAAATCACTAGAAGATCTTGCCAAAGGAAAAATTATCGGGAGGGATACGAATTCCCAAATAAAAAATATCAAGCGACATTCCAAACATTGGCCAGCCCTCGAAATCTTACGGCACCAAAAGTCAGGGAGAGTAGGCAGAGAAGGGTATTTGCACCTTTGGGGGACTCGTTGGAAAATGTGTTAGCATTGTTGGTGGCGTAAAAAAGATTACTGAATTGCTACCTCCTACCAAGCCCGAGATGAAAAGTTATCATGCTACCAAGATATGTCTCTACCATTCTAACTCACCTGGACATGTAACTGAGGAATGCTGGTCTTTAAATCACAAAATCTAGGATCTCATTAAAAATGGAGAACTGAAGATAGAAGTCTACATGACCAAAAAAGGTGAAACGGAAATAAAGAGCTTAAGATGTCCACTCGAGACAGGCGGCTCAAAGGAGGTGACGGCTGTAAGCACCAATCCTGGCAGAACACTAGGTGGACAGATCTTAATGCTGGGAGTGACAGAAGAGACAAGAGAGTCCTCTAAGAAAATTCATCCGCCACGACCAAATATCTTGTTGCCCAAAGCCAGCAATCACATTCCTAATTTTATCCTCCTGGATGATGAAGAGGAAATACTGATCTTTCCCAGGGTGGAAAAAGCCAAAAAGGAAAGTACTTTGCGAGAAATACAACAACCATGCGAGAGTGATTTCATACTCAAATCCTCTCAAGCCTATGAGAAAGGTGAAGGAACAGATGAAGGAAAAGGTGGTGAAATTCTCGAGGAAGCCAACCCATCGAGGAACCTTGAGTTCATACCTCTCTGCGACGAGTCCGGTTTGAGCCTCCTTAAGGGATTTGCTAGTTCAGAAGGCGATCAAGTTATGGCCATGATTGAAGATATTCATGGCCAGGAGGTAACCTCTATCACAAGCCTCGAAGGCAACATAACCACGAATGACTGGACTATCAGGCCTCAGCTAGCCAGGAGGACGTAGATCTAGAGGAAAGCTGCGAGTTCTAGAGGATGTTGGGACGTTACCCTTTTCTTAGCATTATGCCTTTTATTTTCCATGATCAAAAGACCAAAAAAATCAAAAAATCAAAAAATTAAAAGATTAAAAAAATCAAAAATCGAACCATTCAGGCAAAATATGAACTACGAAAGATCTGATCTCCCTCAACCCGGGAGTACGTAAGTAGCCATTCACGGCGCAGTCAAACCAAACAAAAAATTCAAAAACCCATCAAACCAAACTCAAACCCAAAAGAGACACTTTTAAAAAATTTCACACAAAACTTGAACTACGAATAACCTGATCTCCTTCAGCTCGGGAGTACGTAGGCGGCCATTCATGGTGCGGTTTAATCATCAAAGAAAAATAAAAAACCAGTCCCAAGACACCAAAACCCTATAAAATTCAAAAGCTATCAAAGTCTCCCTGGTCAACAGGCCCTACCGAGGAAAAATAAAGCTAGTCTATAGATCCAAAGATAGACAAGATAGCAGTGCCAACATGGCATCCCTCTCTGAAGATGGAGGAGCCGCTGCAAGCTCATGACCCTCGATCTCCATACTAGCAAGAACATCCACAGCCATCGGTATGGTGCTACTGTGACTATCTATAAAAGCACTCATCTCTCCCACTAGGTTGTTTGCATACGATCTGAGTGCAGTGCTGTCTGCAATTAAGATATCCCGATTATCTACGGCCTCGTCCCTCTCAGCATAACCAGCATCCCGGGAAACTATTGACTCATCAATCTCCTCAAAAGTCGCATCCCGAGTAGATTGAACCTCATCTCTTTCCTCAAGAACTGCAACTCGGGTGGACTGATCCTTGTGTCTCTCAAATAATGCTATATCCCGAGTAGCTCAAGCCTCGTCTCTAGTAGCAAAAGTTTTGTCTCTGCTGGAAAGGGCTGTCAACATCAATGCTCTAGCTTGATCCCTCTAAAAGGTCATCCGAGCTAATAAATCAATAAGAGCTGGATCTATCCCAGTCAGAATGCTTGGGGGGGGGGGTCACTGACTAAAGATGCTGTCAAACTAACAAATGAATCATCCTTGGTGGGAGAATCAGGATCCTTCATAGGCTCCTCCTCATCGAAATCAATACTCGGAGCTGATTGGATAGCCGCAACTAATGCAATATCATACTCCAACCATGCGTGATACTCTGGAGAATGATCTGGATGGCTAGTAGAGAAATCAGCACTCTCCCTACAAGTCCAACACTCATAAGTCCTGGTAAGGTCAGCTAATGATAAAGACGAAGATGATATTCGCTGATGCATAGCCCCCTTAAAGTGGTAGATGATATGTGGTCACCCCTCTCAAACCCGCCTGGGGTAAATAATCCATGCCAACTGCATGAGTGATAAAGTTGTAGGGGGACCTCACCCTTGAGCATGGCAAAATCGAAAAGGGATGCTCAATCTCCGACAGAAAGGCTAACCATGAAGTCGCATCTAAACACTCCGCTGGCTGGAAGGAGTAGGACATGGCTATATCCTGGATAAAGTAGTTCCCATGGTGTCTGAAGGTGCTGATCGGACTCAAATACGTCATTAACCATACGTATAGCAGAACGGCGCTACCTCTAAAAAATCCCCCTAGATGGGTACTGCAGAAATCAGTCGACCTCAAAGTCTCAGCTAATATCATCGGCAAAATTATACAACCCTGTTTGAGGGCACGAACCACTACCATCAAGATAGTATCTAAGTGGTCCATTTATCGGGGCATGAACAGATAAGAAGTGATGCACATCAACAGAACCTCCACTCGTACAAACTGCCACTCATCTGTCGGAATAATAAAATCCCCTGAGAATTGCTCGTAGCTGCCCAACCTACCAAATCGATTAATCAAAGAGTCTATAGGCACTACATGTCCGGCAGTAATCTCCTCAATGACTACTCTGCTTCTCAGACCAGTCATAGTCATGAACGGTCGTCTTATATCACCAATGGTTGTCTTGGTATATGGCAAATTTAATGCCAAACCCATAAGGCGCTCATACTCCTCTAGTGTAGGAGTCAACTCGTGAAGGCCAAACCTGAAAGCCTTCATCAAATCAGAAGAAAGGTCATTAAAGCTAATTGCTCCTACAAATCAAAAATAATTATTGGGGCATCCAAACATCAAGGCCCATATCCACTACCTGCTCACCATATGGGTTATGAGATAAAAGACTCTTGCGATCTCGGCGTCTTATCAGCCCATCTGTCAAACATACGATAAAGCAATCATTCCAGATGATAAGCAAGACTGGGGCAAGTTCTAAGTCAACGACAAATCGATGTTAAGACCGTTACAACAAGGATGGACCAATTTTAGAAATTGTGACAATTCAATACTGGGGCGTTTATCAACCATCCAACAAAACTGCACCAGTCGGCACCATCAGCATGGTCCATCATCATCCAAGCTTCCATCATTGGCAATCCGGTATGATCAATCGATCTTTTCCAATCATAATTTTCTTTGAATATTATGATCCACTAATAAGGTACAACTCTTTCATCTCTTTATGTGCTTTCAATTTCCATTACATGCATTGGCAAGGGTATACATGTTAAGCGTAGATAAATCTTGCATTAGAATCTCAGAAAAAAGAGGAAAGGAAAAAGATTTTATTTAACTTGTTATGAGTTGGATTAATTCCGATAAGCGTCCGTGGAGCAAGAATCACAAGAACGATTAGAGAATTAAGACTAATCAACCTTTTGATTAGGCATGACATCCTAGGTTAAAATGTTTTTTGGAACGAACTTGACCTCATATGCATGTCTGCACTTTGCGATCACCCAAACTCTTAGTTGTGCAGTATGAAACTATGGCGACAAGGATGACGATTAGTAGCCAGCCTAATGTCTTGAATCGTGGACTGGGTTACTCGAGTTATTAAGCGTGAGGGGTGTCTTTACACCCGGTGCCTTAAAGCCATCTGGTTTGGGAGCCACCAGCCCAACGCTCGTTATATGGATAACTCAGTGCCCAAGAAAATGAGCATTAAAAGAAGTTAAAACCTGAGCATATCCAAATCGTGGCCTAGGTTACTGATAAGTGGTTTTATAGCCACTTATTTAGATATCAAATAACTTCAATTGTTGCTTAAACTCATGTGTTATATTAACTTTTCATGCATTTTAGCTTGTTTTTGTAGATTTCATATTGGAAGCTCTTTTTGTGTTATGTCAAGCTAAAAGGGAAGGTAATGCAATCCGAACGTCATTTCGACTTTCACGTTCTTGGATTGGAACACGGGTCATATTTTAGAGCGCCTTCTAAGCTTTCCGGAACATCTTGAATCATCTCAATCGGAGTTCGGAGGCGAGAGTTATGACCTTTGTACCAACCAACGGACGTTGAGCTTCACGATTTTGGGTTGCCATTGCACAGCTGTCACTTCAAACCCAATTTAGACCTTCATCCATCCATTATTTCTCAATGCTCAAAGAATAGAAGTTGTAGATCTCTTCGATAGCTTCGATTTGACAGGTAGTAGGCCCCTTAACTTTTTCTAGATCAAAAGTTATGGCTGTTCTACCAGAGTACACTGCAAGCAAAATTCCTGCGGCGTGGGAGCGCCAGTTTGTAGTGTATTTTGGGCGCGCCCGCGCCCTTCCCCAGACCAAAAAAAATGACATTTGCTTCCAGCACTCCCGCGCCCAATTCTAGGCTATTTCCAGCGCGGCTCCGCCACTCCGGAACATGACCAGACTTGACCTTTTCATTAAAGAGTGCGATTGAAGCGTAACTGAGTGGGGGATTCATATTAGGGCTTATATATAGAGACATAGGAGTAGGAAAGAACGGTATTCCACCCTTAGGGATCATTAGCTCTTATATATGTTCTTCTCTTTTCTTTCATTAGATAAGTAGATTAGGGTAGATTAGAGTAGAACCTTAGATTAGATTCAAGTTGGGGATTGAAGCAATTGGAAGACATTGAGGATTCAGACTTGGAGCAAAAGATCATATTTGCACTTTCTATTCTTATCTTCTTTTTTATTCCTATTTGTATTCTTATAATGTTTATTCAAATTGTGGATGGTGGATTTGATTCAATCATGAATTAAACTCCATTTTGGGATTGCAATGGAATCTTTTGACTAGTTTATTTTGATATACTTTCATGTTGGTCTTATTGATTGTTATGAGATTGTCTAAAAAATCGACCCAGCCTTATATCATCTATTTATTTGGTCGAACCCTCCAGACGCGTCACCATAGCAAGCCGAGGAGGAGGTCAATGACGAGGCCAACTAGGAGAGCTTCCTAACCTTTTATCTCCAATGAGGACATTGTCATTTTTAAGTTTGAGGGTGTTAGGTTTATTTGGCATATAGTTAGGTTCATATTGCATATAATTGCATTTTGGGTAATATTTTGTCAATTTTTTTAAAAAAAAATAAAAAAAATTTATTTTTAGGATGTGTCCCTTGAGCATTGTTTTAATTTGATTTATTCATGGTCAATGATAGGAACTTATTTTAATTGATTCTAACTCATGGGAAGCGGACAAATGTTGCTTAGTCATTGTGCTTAAACTCATTGTTGGTTATTATTGCTTATGAGTTCTTTCACTTTCTTGCACTTACCCATGAGTATTGAGCTAGTTGCATGCTTAGATAAGGCTTATATTACCTAAGGCTTGTGGGAGATATCTATAAACTCTAGAACTCGTTTAAACATCACTCAGAGTAAAGTGTCCAAATTTATTGTGTTTGATTTGTTAGTCATGTGGTGAGTTGAGATGGAGCGTAAAACGCACTCACTCATGGACACATGCTTAGGGGAGATAGAGCGTAAAACGCACTCTCTTATAATTTTGATTAAAGAAAGAAAATTGTATATTGCAAACCTTGTAGGGGGTTGAGATAGAGCGTTAAACGCACTAGCCCATATGAGCGTGCTTAAGGTTGAGATGGAGCATAAAATGCACTCACCTAGAGCCCTTGGGTCTCAAAATTTTTTTGGAATTGTGATTTGTATACCTTTGTACTGAGTGATGTGTTAAGCATGTTATTTTGGGGTTTATTTTGAGTTCTTTTCACAAGGTAATGTGGTTGCATAAGTTCATCCGAGCTTGATTGGTTTGGTGTTAGTGGGTGCACACACACACATGGAAGGGACCTAAAGCATGATATAACTAACTATTTGTAATTCTAGACTTGCAACGTTTTGAATGCTTTCATGAGTTACCATGCTTTGGCATCTTTGAGACCATTGTTTAAACTTATTAACTCATTGCTCAAGTTTAGTTTATTTAGAAATGTTTAATTTTGACAATTAGACTGTTTGCTTGAGGACAAGCAACGGTTTAAGTTTGGGGGTTTTGATAAGTGATTTTAAAGCCACTTATTTAGATATCAACTAACTTCAATTGTTGCTTAAACTCATGTGTTATATTAGCTTTTCTGCATTTTAGCTAGTTTTTGTAGATTTCATATTGGAAGCTCTCTTGGTGTTATGTCAAGCTAAATGGGAAGGAAATGCAATCCAGACGTCGTTTGGGCTTTCATTTTCATTTCATGTTCTTGGATTGGAACTTGGGTCATATTTTAGAGCGTCTTCTAAGCTTTTCGGAA
Organism: Panax stipuleanatus; assembly: GCA_020205555.1. Classification (NCBI taxonomy): domain Eukaryota; kingdom Viridiplantae; phylum Streptophyta; class Magnoliopsida; order Apiales; family Araliaceae; genus Panax; species Panax stipuleanatus. The sequence continues at coordinate 69,764,773 of CM035123.1, read as the reverse complement.
CATCTTGAATCATCTCAATTGGAGTTCGGAGGCGAGAGTTATGACCTTTGTACACACCAACGGACGTTGAACTTCACGGTTTTGGGTTGCCATTGCACAGCTGTCACTTCAAGCCCAATTTAGACCTTCATCCGTCCATTATTTCTCAATACTCAAAGAATGAAAGCTTTAGATCTCTTCGATAGCTTCGATTTAACAGGTAGTAGTCATAACTCCTCCCGGATCAAAAGTTATGGCTGTTCTACCAGAGTGCACTACAGCAGAATTCCTGCGGCTCGGGAGCGCCAATTTGTAGTGTATTTTTGGCGCGCCCAAACCCTTCCCCAGACCAAAAAAATGACATTTTCTTCCAACGCGCTCGTGCCCAATTCCAGGCCATTTCCAGCGTGGCCGCGCCACTCCAAAACACGACCAGACTTGACTTTTTCAGTAAAGAGTGCGATTGAAGCGTAACTGAGTGGGGGCGAGTTTCATATTAGGACTTATATATAGAGACATAGGAGTAGGAAAGAAGGGTATTCCACCCTTAGGGATCATTATCTCTTATATATGTTCTTCTCTTTTCTTTCATTAAATACGTAGATTAGGGTAGATTAGAGTAGAACCTTAGATTAGATTCAAGTTGGGGATTAAAGCAATTGGAAGACATTGGGGATTCAGACTTGGAGCAAGAGATCAGATTTGCACTTTCTATTCTTATATTCTCTTTGATTCCTATTTGTATTCTTATAATGTTTATTCAAATTGTGGATGGTGGATTTGATTCAATCATGAATTAAACTCTATTTTGGGATTGCAATGGAATCTATTGACTAGTTTATTTTGATATACTTTCATGTTGGTCTTATTGATTGTTATGAGATTGTCTATTAAGATTCATGCTTATTTGCTTAGTTGATTGGCCATCGATTACTGTGATAATCCATATGAACTTGAAAGACGAAGTATGAGTTTAGATCTAATCTTAATAGCTTGTGTTTGTATGTTCTACATGGTGATGGAATGTATGATTCGTGCTTAGGATAGACATATACCGAAGCACCACTTGTAGTCAATTGAGGACTTGAGCTTAAACCCTAATCATTTGTAAATCACATAGACATATAGTGGTTTAGGTAATGTGGGTGTTCATGTGTATTCTATCAATTGTGGATTAGATGTGATAAGGACTTGGTACAATGAAAGATGGCCTTGTCTTACTTTCGTGTTCTCGACTAATAATCTATGATAATTAATTTGGCTTAACAAGAAGTGTGTGACGCCCCCAAATTCGGACCGCCATAGGGTCACTCGAATTCGGTTCGTCACATTCTATAATCTGACACCATAATAATAATATTACGACAAAATGTCGCATCGCACAGCGGAATAATACATAACTACTACCGAATAGAATACATTTAATTAATATAATTTATTCACCTCCCAAGGTCTTGTAACTTAAACATCGATTATATAGCTTAAACATACCTTAAGCATATATAAACCTATCTAATACATAATAGCATAAGTTCTTATTACAATCATAAAGTTCTACATAAATAAAGCTACTCTGTAGCCTTTCCCTTGCCCTTGTCGGTGCCCGAAGGTCCGCACTGCTCTGCCTTAACTGAAATATTTTAGGGAAAGCAAGAATGAGCAACAAGTTTGCTCAGCAAGTAATATAACAATAAGGGTGAGTAATATAGTTCTCGAATCTCAAAAAGGGTATAGCAAGGTATGATAGTTCAAGGATAGAAAGAATATCAACAGTTCTCAATAACAGTCGCTAAGGACAGAATAATATCAATATGATTCAATACTAAATCAATTTAAGATTTCAAGATAACTGAATACTAAGCAGTCACTAAGGACTATGAACTCTTACTAGAATTAACAGTAATATACTGATAATCTAACAAAACAAGTACAACAGGTGATTAGCTTAAAGTACCCTACGGTATGCATATCGTTCAATCGTACTAAAGTGCGCACGTCGGTCTCCCGACAATTATAATTTCCCTTCAAAGAAGGTTGTTCATCTCAGTTAAACACAAGATCCCGCACCAATCAATTGGTTTGGGTCGCCTTTCAACAATATAAGTCTAGCCGAATCAAATGGCATAGATCACAACAATTATAAGTTAAATCTCAAGATTTAAAGTTCGAAGAAATATGAATCGACTTTTATCTTATACATGAAGTATATAGTTATAATATATGACTTGCAATTCTCAAAAGTTTACTTGTACGACGATAATAGCACAAGAATGCTCACTAAAGAGTAAGGTTAGGAACTTGCTTACAGCATTCCTTAAATAAAGTAAACACAAGGATAGGGTACTTGCACTTTAAAATAGTGTAAGTTAGGGAACTTGCACAATAAATGAGTGAAAGTCAGGAAACTTGCCTTATGCGTAGTTTATCCTCGTTAAGTAAATCAACACTTTCGAATCCCTATCGTAATATAGTTACGTATATGATATCCATTAGTCATATAGTTTAACATCATATTTTATCTCATATATACCATCCACATATAAGTTAAGTCTTTAACCTTACTATACAGTCATACCATATATAGTATCATATTTAATCCACAAAACTCGATTGATAAAACTTTCAACGCCTTTTATCCTTAACGTTTCTCTTCTTAAGTTAAACATATTCTCATATAATTATTATCACATAAGACCACAATCAATACTAAATATATGTTATTTTAGTAAGTTATGGCATTTCAATAAGTTAACCGTCAAAAATTGGATTCAAGTATCAACATATGATATCACATAGTATGTATGCATATTAAAGGATACTTCCTTGTTTGTATAACCTTTCCAAGTTCAATCATACATGGTATATTTCTAAATCACGGTCTCTAACGTCTTAGGGTCATACAACGCCATGAATTCACATAAGTTATCATGTTTGCCATTTAGACATATAAGGTAATCATTTATTTTGTTGATAAGCATACTCACATGTTTCTATGCCATGGATGCATAACTCTAGTATTATTACTTGTTTAAAAACTCAATCGAACTTATGCGTGATTAACTTGCATCACATCTAACAAGTGTGTGTATATGTATGATGCCTTCAAATCACATTCAAACATGCTGAAAATATCAGAATTTAAAATCCTAATATAACATGTCAAAGTACACGTTCAAAGCTTATACTTTTGTTAGTAACGTTCACTAATGAGTTCAACATGCTCACGTTATATCACGAATTATATAAACACAAGTCAACAGGTTCTTCATGCATTTCTAAACCATACTACTATGCTCGCAAGATCAGAATATTAACATGGCATGTACGTATATCAAAGTTCATTTATAAACTCTAAGTTTGCTTCAACACTATAAGTCTTCACCAATCATGCATGCAACATAGTAAAATATGTTTGCGTTATCTCCATGTACTCCTATAGGCATGCTACTTATGTTCTCAAACTTGTTCTAAAGTGTTATCATAATTTAGCATGTAACAGCCTGAATCAGAAGCAGAATCTGGAACTAGTGGCCGGTGCAGCTGCGTAGGGCCTTGGCCAGCAAAACGCATGTCTAGCAGTGGCGCAGATGCGCAGCACCCCAGTATAACCATGGCGCAGCTGCGCCGTTACCTGTACAGAGCTAGAAGCTCCTGCTTCGGTAGACATCAACCCAATTCACAAAATTTCTTCATGAAAATAACCACATTGTATTTCAATATGCTTATAAGTCTATTATAACAACTAAACTAGCTTTCTATAATCCAATTGGCATGTTTTGCATCCATAATCAAGAATTGGAACTTGGACAGAAAATAAAAATGAAGAACAAGAATGAAGAACATGGAAAGATGATTATACGTCTGTTAGCTAATTGGACTTGTGCCAATTCACTATTCTCTCTTAACTGAACTATATGCTCACTCTCAAATCTCTCTTACTTATGAATTCTCAGCAAATTGAAAATGGAAAAGGAGAGCTTGTATTTATAGAAAAACTATGATATGTATAATGCATATATACATCAAATTAAACCAACAGGAATGTGGGATTGCATGGTGGTTAATAGGAAGTTGGTAGATGGTTGTTGGATTCATCATGAATCCCACTCCCTTGCTCATCATGAGCTATGAAATGCTGAGTTTGAGGAAGAGATAGGCTTAGGCTAGCCTTGAGTATTTCGCGTGTGCAAGGATTGTGACTATCAATATGGGACAAGGCATACTAACTCAGCATTTGTAGCAACATTCATGTATACACACACTTATGTTACTTTGCACATGTTATATACCTAGGTTGTATTCATATAATACATTCTTAGGTTGTAGTTTTAATGACATAATGTAATTCATATAATGTAGTAAGTGTAATTTGCACACATATAATCCATATACATTTTATCTTACCGATATAATTTAACCGGATATTGTCACATTACATCATCTTCTTTATTAAAAGTAATTGTTTACAATATATTCATGATGTATTATTTTAATGTATACTTCACATACAAATGTCACATAGGCATAAATCATGTAGCTTATATAGTTTAATTAATCTTAATAAATGGTTCCTATATATAGTATAGTCACATAATGTTGCACTACACTATATAATATAGTTGTATCCCATATACTTTATATGTTTAATTTTTTTGCATACTTGCACATAACAATTAATATAATCTTATTATATTAATAACTTACTTACTTGTTTTATCATTCATAATGGCAATTAATCAATTAATAAAATATTAATTAATTCATCCCTCATATATCAATGTAATCATTAATAACACTTAATTAATATTCATAGGATTAATTATCACATTAATAAATATAACTCTTATTATATTTATAAACAAGTTGCTTATTATTATTCTATTATTTGTAATAATAATAATCAACATATTATTAATCACCATTAATATTCTATTTTTTATAATAACAATTAAATAACAATTAATATTTGATTAATTGTTCACGTAGTAATTCCTTCATTAATTAATATAATCATTAATATTTCTCATCATTGTGCCACACAAGGCATTCAACGAGTTTATCGCAAACTCCATATATTCTCAATTATTATAATTATTAAATTTAATATAATTGAGTTAACTCATCTCATAACACAAAATCATTTATATTCAAATAAATTCTCATTCCCATTAATATATTCATTTAATAATATATGAAAATTATCGGGTATTACAAAGTGTGTTGACTTCGATGAATCAATAGGGAAAATTGTAATCTCATATCTTCATTATCTAGTTTTAATTAGTATTAATTTAATTTCATAGTTTTAATCAATATACTAAATCATTCATTTAAATAAGACTGAAATTGTTATGTGCTAGTGCTTGGTGACCTTTATTAGTTAATTCTCCGTGAGAACGATATCCTACTTACTCTTTATTACTTGTTGACCGTGTATAATTGCACGCATATATTGATCGGTAAAACGACCAACAGTTACTCAAGTAATTAAGCCCGAGGGGTGTCTCTACACCTGGTGCCCTAAGGCCGTCTGGTTTAGGAGTCACCATCCCAACACACGCTACACGAGTAATTTAGAGCCTAAGAAAATGAATCTTGTATAGGCTCAGGCGAGGATCAAAAGAGTAGTTCGCCTGACATGTCTCGAAGTGTGGCCTTTGTTACTCGAGCCAGTAAACCCTAACGGGCGTCTTAACACCTAGTGCCCTAAAGCCATCTGGTTTAGGAGTCATTGGTCCAAAACTCGTTACATGGGTAACCCTGAATAGCCTAAGAAAATGAGACAAAGTTAAGCAAGGAAAGCAAAAAATCTTGCAAGAAAATGAGATCATCTAGAGTCATAGAAGAGAAACCACTGCTAAGGGTTGCGTCACACATAGTGCACATGTCATATGATGTTAATCTTGTGAAGAGCAGTGTCTAGAGCGAAGATGAGGTGTCTTTGATGAATGGAGATGAGTCTTTTGAATCTGATCCTACCCATGAAAAATGACTATGGACGCTTAAAATTATTCTTCCGATTTCATAACTTGTCAAATAAAAATTTTGATTTTTTTAGAAAAAATTCATTTTCATGCTTAATTTCAAGATCTTTAGTGATAAGATAAGAGCTCGGTGAATACAAGCATTCAATTTCATAAACTTTAATTTCAAATACCTCATTCACAAGATCATATTAATCCCTACGGCCCGAGCCATCAAGCTTTTGGCCCATTTTTGTCATTTGTCTCATGCAGGATATGGCTCACTTTGATTGTGGTCAACAAAGCGAGTATCTTCTATAAACCCCAGTAACAACCTGCAAAAGAGCTGGGGCATTGCCGATTCCAAGAAATGGAAAGAAATCAAGGCGACATAAGTTGTCCCTCCACAAAAAGGGAAAAATTCTAAAGAGAGTCCTTAACTCGAAAAAAACAGACGCTAGACGAGAGAAGATCTAGCGAATGAAATCTACACCATCAAACATGTCAACATGCACCAAGTCCTCACAAGTCGAGGCCTCTACACCAAAGTTCAAATCTGGGCAATGGAAGAACGGGCTACATCCTCCAGGACATCAGCAACACCCGAGTTATAAGTCAAGCCATCATTTAACCCAGCAAGGTCACAAGTAAAGAGCTTGTCCCTTTTCACATTCAATGACTAGCCGTTGGCAAAACCCAGCGAAGCATCAAAAATGGTCCGGTGACATTTAGCCATTGAAGGTCACTTCAGTGAAGGTCAGATTGCTTGACACTATCAGCCGTTGGCGCAACCCCAGCAAAACATCAGGAATGGTCCGATAGCGAAAATAGTATATCAATCCATCCCCACAGAGGACAGATAATGGAATATGTTATATAAATACTTAGAAGGGGCGTTGAGAAGAATCCGGTGATGTAAGCCATTGAATACTACTTCAACGAATATGTCAGGATATCTCACTAGTAAAACCATCAGTGTTTGGACCACCAGAGGGACTAGTACCAGATCCAGATCAAGAAAAATAGCAGCCTCTGCAAGATCCTCACCAAAGACGGTATATGAAAGTGGAACATCTAAATCTGCTCAGCGAATGACAAAAGGAGCCATCTGGGAGTTGAAGCTGCTAAGCCTATCAAAATTCATGCATGACAAGAAACTCCAAATTACCCCAGAAAGGGTGAGGTATGGTTCTACGTCCATTCAAAAAAGCATATGCATCATCCTAGGACAAGTTAAGATCTCATATCATGTCTGGTCATCACATATGCAACAAGCTCTACATCAGCGCACATCTCCATTAAAAAGTTAGGCATATGATGAGTTAAAAATATGTACTGTAAGTGCACAACGTCTATTGTAGATTTGGCAAGTGCAGGTCGAACCGTAGAGACTAGATCAATTCTTTAATATATCCTTAATTAATATTTTAGGCAAATTAGAAATAAATATAGTGGTGATGAACTAACTAAATTATGAAAACTATTAATGAGAAAAGATACCTAGGAATCCGAATCCACTAAGTACTAGCATAAATAATAATTACTTACTTTTTGAATTAGCTCCTAAATTATTTCCCCTTCCCTTTAAAAATAGTGATTCATATAACTAATATGGGTAAGCATAAGTTATGAAAAATTCATAGATTAACTATAACTTATCAAAACCTCGCAATTAATATAAGAACCATATGTAATTTGTGCGAAGGAAAATATGAAGGCAAAAACAATTAGGCACTAATTTCGGAACGAAAAGAAATTAATTATTATGAAATACTTAGTTTCATCATCATCCTAGGTATTAGAAATTTAGCTAGCCATGGAATTAAAAACAAAAACAAATAATATTAGTACTACTATTTGCATGAAATAAGAACAATAATTAAAAGAGAATTTCTATTATATTAATAAAAAAAAGTTACAAATACTCCTTGACAGTAGTACCACACGTGATTGGAATAAGAGAATAGAAAAAACCCTAAATATCTTACTCCCTTCTACACCAGTGAAAAACTAAGGAAAAGAAAATAACAAATGGTACCTTCTCTCTAAAACAAAAGGCCTATTTATAGGAAAAATAAATTTGTGCTCTAATTTAGGTTTCTTGAACTTGGACACTTTGGTTCCTTTTTTTCCTCTTCTTTCCTTCTTGACTCCAATCTCTATATGGCAATCCTCCAAGAGTCCCATGTAATCTTTTATTTGCTCTCTAAGAAAAACAAGATAAATTCTATAAAATAAAATAAAATGTATTAGTTAAATAAAATAAACACACAAAATAATAAATATGAGAATACTAAAATGTCTAATTAATGTGTATATCAAATACCCCCATACCTATCTTTTGCTCGTCCTCGAGTAAAATAAAAAAAAAAAAACTATACTACCCCATTTTCGTAGGAAACACGATTGCACTTAGTACGTGCAACAAGCCTTTAAACCCCAAGGCTACCCCAAGTGGACGAGTTATGTCTCATGAGGGTTTGCAGTGAATATACCCAAAAAATTTAAAAATATTTTTGAGTTCAACAAGTCATGAAATTGAATTAAAAACTTCTAAATATCCATGGGCATTATACATAAGCAAGATTAAATTCAAAATTACACTTTCATCTTATCAAAAATATTCAATCTTCATTCTAGACACCATCATTCATAAAATTAATTCCATGTGATGCATGCATATGTGTATGATGTAACTCTTAGTAGGGATTTTACCATGAAAATCAGGCAAACTTTTTTTTCTTCTTTTTTTTGCTTTTCTTTTTTTTTTCTTAACTTGTGCAATGTCTCGTTTTCTTAGGCTTTTCAGAGTTACTCATATAGCGAGCGTTGGACCAATGACTCCCAAACCAGTTGGTTTTAGGGCACTAGGTGTAAAGACACCCCTAAGGGCTTACTAACTCGAGTAACAAAAGTCACAAAACTAGACTAGTCAAGCTGCTTTTATCCATCACACTTTTCAGCGTGAATATCGATGCTTCCCGAGGCTTGGATACCCAGTTATTTCGTTCAATGGACATTGAAGCATTTATTTATTTCTTTTTCTTTTCTTTTCCTTTTTTTTCAAGTTCTTCGACTTCTTCTTTTTTTTCTTTCTTTTTTCATATTGCTTGAATCGTAGTTTATACCCCACAACTAAGAATTAATGCCAATGTGTCGTGCAAAAATGTTTTTGAAATCAATTTTATTCCAGATGGTATTTCAAACTAAGACTTCGTACCTTATCAAAGATTCAAGAGTTCTAAATCTTTCAATCTTACTCAAGAGATTTAACTCCACGGACACTTATTAGAATAAATTCAATCCATAAAAAGTTGAACAAAATGTTTTTTCATTTTTTTCATTTTTTTTACAAAGAAACTTAATTACCTAAAAAGAAGAGAAAAAAATCTAATAATAAATATGCAAAACTCCCCCCATACCTAATTCATGCATTGTCCTCAATGTATGCAAATGAATAAAGAGAACAAAGAAACGAAAGAATTGTACCTCGTAGGATGGGGCAGGAACCGGATGACAATATTGTACAAAAGAAAAAAATACATACATACTTACAAAGATAAGTGCAGTGCTAGTCATTTTGAATCAGGCGGGTCAACAAGGTACACCACATCCTCTGGTTCGTTTGGCATTTCTAAAAAGGGTTTTAGTCGTTGGCCATTCACTTTGAAAATTTCTCCACTCTTTGGATTTTCAATATCGACTGCCCCATGAGAGTAAACTACCTTCACTACAAAAGGTTCATCCCATCTAGAACGCAATTTGCCAGGAAATAGATGTAGCCTAGAATTATACAAGAGAACTTTTTGACCAGGTGAAAATAATTTTCTTAAAATTGATTTATCATGAAACACTTTTGTTCTTTCCTTGTAAATTTTAGCATTTTCATAAGCATCATTCCTAATCTCATCCAACTCAGCTAATTGCAATTGTCTATGACTCCCACCATTGGACATATCAAAATTCAACTATTTTATGGCCCACAAAGCACGATGTTCAAGTTCAACAGGTAAGTGACAGGCTTTCCCAAACACAAGTTTATACGTTGACATTCCTAAATTAGTCTTAAAGGTAGTACGGTAAGCCCACAAGGCATCTATCAATTTTAGAGACCAGTCTTTCCTATTGAAACTCACTATTTTTTCAAAGATTTGTTTTATTTGCGTATTTGAGATTTCTACCTGACCACTTGTTTGAGGGTGATATGGTGTTGCAAGCTTGTGGGTGATGGAATACTTTTTCAGCAAGGATGCAAAAGGCTGATTGCGAAAATGTTTTCCTTGATCACTGATTATGGCACTAGGGATACCAAAGTGAGAGAAAATGTTCTCTTTCAAAAATTTGACAACAACTTTGTTGTCATTGGTCTTGGTTGGTATAGCTTCTACCCACTTAGACACATAATCCACCGCAAGTAAAATATACATATTTCCAAAAGAATTTGGAAATGGGAACATGAAATCTATTCCCCACACATCAAACAATTCAATGACTAAAATGGTTTGCATTGGCATCATATTCCTCTTAGTGATCCTCCCTAATTGTTGACACCTATTGCAATTAGCACAAAATTCTGTGGCATCCTTGAATAGACTAGGCCAATAGAAACCACACTAGAGGACTTTGGCGACCGTCTTTTTGCCTCTAAAATATCCTCCACAAGCTTGGTCATGATAAAATGACAAAACACTCCTAAACTCATAGTCGGGTACACAACTCCTAATGATTTGATCAGGGCAATATTTAAACAAATAGGGGTCATCCCAATAAAAGTGTCTTACTTGTGAAAGAAACTTGGATCGGTCTTGTTTGGACCAATGGGAAGGAATCTCACTGGTCACTAGGTAGTTCACAATATCAGCAAACCAAGGTGTTGCAGATATGGAGAAAAGTTATTCATCTGGGAAAGATTCATTTAAGGGCAGGTCAGAGTTGAACTCCACAACTAAACGGGACAAATGATCAGCTATCACATTTTCGGATCCTTTTTTGTCCCTTATCTCTAGGTCAAATTCTTGGAGCAATAAGACCCAACGAATTAAACGGGCTTTTGAATCTTTTTTGGAAAGGAGATGTCTGAGGGTAGCATGGTCAGTGTAAATAATTATTTTAGACCCAATAAGATAAGATCGAAACTTTTTTAGGGCAAAAACTACAACTAAAAGTTCTTTTTCAGTAGTTGAATAGTTCAATTGAGCATCATTCAAAGTCCTACTAGCGTAGTATATGACGTGGGGAATCTTGTTTATTCTTTGCCCTAGAACAGCACCAACTACATAGTCAGATGCATCACACATTAACTCAAATGGTTGACTCCAATCAGGTGATTTGATGATAAGAGCTGAAGTCAACTCCCTTTTGAGTTGTTCGAAGGATTGAAGACATTTTTTATTAAATTCAAATTTTGCATCTTTTTCGAGAAGATTGGTCAAGGGTCTTGCTTTCCTACTGAAAGCTTTAATGAATCGCCTATAAAAGCCTGCATGTCCTAGGAACGAACGAATTTCTTTGACTGTCCTAGGTGGTGGAAGATTGGCAATGAGGTTAATTTTGGCTTTATCTACTTTAATTCCCTTTTCAGATATGATATGACCAAGAACAATTCCTTTTTTAACCATGACATGACATTTTTCCCAATTTAGGATTAAGTTAGTTTCCTTACATCTCCTTAGAACTAAGTCAAGGTGGTGAAGGCACTCATGAAATGTTGACCCGAATATGGAAAAATCATCTATGAAAATTTCAAGGAATTTCTCTACCATGTCAGAAAAAATGCTCATCATGCATCTTTGAAAAGTGGCAGAGGCACTACATAGCCCAAAGGGTAGACAACGATATGCAAAGGTTCCATAAGGACAAGTGAATGTGGTCTTTTCTTGGTCTTCTGGGGCTATGGGAATTTGGAAGTAGCCCGAGTAACCATCAAGGAAACAATAGTAAGCATGACCAGCTAACCTCTCTAGAATTTGGTCTATGAAGGGTAAAGGAAAATGATCCTTTCTTGTGGCGGCATTGAGTTTTCTATAGTCTATGCAAACCCTCCAACCAGATGGGACACGAGTGGGAACTAACTCATTAGCTTCATTTTGAACCACAGTTAAGCTAGACTTTTTAGGTACCACTTGAACAGGACTTACCCAAGAGCTATCAGAAATGGGATAGATGATCCCATTATCTAGACACTTAAGAATCTCCTTCTTAACAACCTCTTTTAGAATCGGGTTTAACCACCTCTGTGGGTCTCTCACTAGTTTAGCATCATCTACTAAGTGGATCCTATGTTGGACAATGGTTGGACTGATCCCCTTAATATCAGCTATGCTCCATCTTATGGCTTCCTTATATTCTCTCAAAATAGTCAATAACTCTTCTTCCTGTGTGATTGTTAAATCGGAAGCAATGATCACAGGAAAAGTTTTGGAGGGACCTAGATAAGCATATTTAAGATTATCCGGAAGGGGTAACTCTGGTGGATTCTTTTCAAGGGGTTCCGAGGATTGCAAGATTGGCTCAGTCACGGGTTCCCATTTGGAGTAAGACATTGGGGTGGATGACTCTAACATTACATTCACCTCATTTACGTATTCTGTATCATCCCAATTTTGACCAAAATGATTTAGACAAAAATTAAGAATTTCTTCTTCTCCCGTAAGTTCATTTTCAAACATTTCCTGAATCATGTTCACTTCAACGGGTTGGTCAGAAAAATCAATAGGTTGTTTTCCCACATTAAAAACATTTAAATCAATTGTCATGTTCCCAAAAGTCAATTTCATTAGTCCATTTCTACAATTGATTAATGCATTAGAGGTTGCTAGAAATGGTCTACCTAATATGACAAGAATTTGACCCTTGGGATTGGTAACAGGTTGGGTTTCAAGGACAACAAAGTCAACAAGGAAGACAAAATCGCCAACCTTAATGAGTAAATCCTCAACTATTCCCTTTGGCACTTTAACAGAATGGTCAGCTAGTTGGAGTGTGACACTTGTCTTTTTCAACTCCCCTAAGCCCAATGTTTGGTACACAGAAAATGGTAATAAGTTCACACTAGCTCCTAAATCAAGCAAAGCTTTCTCAATTAAGGTGTCACCTATGATGCATGAAATAGTAGAACAACCGGGGTCCTTATACTTCACAAGAACTTGGCAAGATAAAATGGAACTAACATGGGCTGTTAGAAAAGCTTTTTTAAGAACATGATTGGTTCTTTTATGTGTGCACAAATCTTTTAGACATTTAGCATATGAGGGAACTTGTTGAATGACGTCTAGAAGAGAAATATTAATTTTCACTTGTTTGAACACTTCTAGAATTTTATCTAATTGGGCTGACTACTTGTTTGAAATGAGTCTTTGAGGAAATGGGGCTTTTGGTTTAAAAACTTTTTCATTTGACTCAGAAGATGTGCTTTGAACATTTTTTGACACAAGCTTAGTAGATGGGCTTACTGACTCAGAGTTTGTGGGCTTTTCAGACTGGGCTGACTTTGAAGATGGATCGTTAGATTCAACAATTAAATTTTTCTCTTTTTCATTATCAATGCTAGCATGATTGTTAAAATAATTTCCAGACCTTAAAGAGATTATAGAATTCACATGATTAAGTTGGTTGTTTTCAAGTGAATTAGCATGATAAGATTTTTAATTAAGGACTGAAAATTTTAGATTGGTCTCGGGTTGACTAGGAAGCTTACCCTTCTCTCTTTCACTAAATGCAGTGGCCAATTGACACACTTGGATCTCTAGACGAGATAATGCTTGGTTAGTGTTTTTCATGAACATTTCCATGTTCTTCTCTAAAGTGTTAAGTCTCTTCTCACTTTCATTAGAAAAACCTAGTGGATATTGAGGTGCTGAATTTGAATTTTGGTACGGACCAAGATTTGACTTTTGGTAAGGTTGAAAAGATTGATTTAGATATTTATTGGCCTGATTTGAAGAGTTATTTGGGTAGGGTCCCTAGTTCCATGCAAAATTAGGATGATTTCTCTAACCTAGATTATAAGTGGGCGCAAATGGGTCATTCCTAGGTCTTTGAAACATTGCATTAACTCGTTCATATTCTTCAGGTTGAGCCATGACTCTAGGACATTCCTCTATCATATGACTTGGTGAATTACACCTTAGACACAAAGGTGTTGGTGTTGAGACTTGGTTCACATGTGATAGTCCACAAGTTTCTAAAGCTTCAAGTCTTTTAATTACACCAGCCAACTTAGCTTCGGTGGCAATTGAATTGTCAATTGTATGAACACCCCTAGATGAGCTAGGTTTATCGGTCTCTCGGGTGGTTTCCCATTGCATGGTTTTTTTGGCTAAGTCTTCTAAAAATTCCCAAGCCTTTTCATCATCATTATTCAGAAAATCCCCTTGACACATTGATTCTAACATTGTTTTAGTGGAATAGTCTAAACATTCGTAACCAATTTGACACAATCTCTATTTCTCAATTCCATGGTGTGGACACTGGGATAACAAATTTTTAAATCTATCAAAATATTTCCAAAAGGACTCTTTTTCAAGTTGGCAAAATTGATGAATTGCAGTCCTAATTTTAGCAGTTTTATGATTTGGAAAATATTTTTTTAGAAATGTAACAACAAATCCCTCCCAAGTTGATATGGAATTATTTGATAGGCTATATAACCACTTTTTAACATTATCTTTTAAAGCAAATATGATAAATCTTAGCCTAATTGAGTCATCAGTTAATTGTTGAATTTTTATTAAAGCACAAACTTCCTCAAATTCCTAAATAAATAAATATGCATCTTCTATCCCTGTGAACCTAGGTAACATATTTATAAATTGCGGTTTAAGTTCAAAGTTGTTACCAGTTACTGGTGGTAAACTGAAACAGGATGGTTGGGCAGAGCGGGAAGGATAACATCGATCCCTTAAAGAAATAGTTTATGCGCCCTCCATTTTTCTTAAAGTGGGATCTTTTAAAGTGCAATCCGAAAAATCAAGTTTTCTCACTAATCGCGATGTTTCGTCCCTAGTCCACACTTTTTGCATACACTACTTAGCAAATAAGCAGATAAGCACAAAAAAAACAAATAAAAGAATAAAAAAAAATTTACTTCTAAGGTCAACCTAAATAAAATCTAGACAGCTCCTAACTGTTCCAAGTTACATCGCAAGGTCCACCAAATTCGAAATTAATCACACCACTAGCTAGGTAAGTGTAAGAAAGGTGGGAGTCTCTCCGTAGATACGGTGACTAATTGAATAACCACACAATCTATAGGCGTTTACCTTTTGAACCACTTGCCTAGACACCAGTAGTTGGATTAATTTAAAATTCAGCCTCCTTTTGGAGTTTCTTGTCCTAATTGAGCTCGAGAGTCCTAGGGGCCAACGTCTACTTGATTTTATTTAGTCAATGTTATGCAAAATGCAAGTTGGGTTGTTTGTGGGCCAAGGGAGGGTGATGAAATCCCCACCTTATCTTGTTACAGGTTTTTTGCCCTTAATGTTAGATTAAAGATGAAAATGCACAAATAAAAAAAACTATAAACAAATAAAATGTCCTAAAACTATGTGAATTACGAAAGAAGGAGAAATTTTAACGTACCTCGGTCCTCCAGCAATCACCACAGTTTATATTTGACAAAAATAAAAATAAAAATAAAATAAAAACCTAACAGGATGTGCTCTACGTAAAGGAATGCATGAATGCGCCAACTAAAAAAAATATTAATAAAAACTACACTACTATATTATTTTATTTTATTTTTTTTTAAAAAAATGGAGATACAAAGTACTAGGAAAAACGCAGCAACAAAATCTTTATCTTTTCGTTCCTTCGATCCGCTTCGATAATCCTGAAAAAATAAAAAGTAAAAAAAAAATATTAGAGTTAAAAACTAATTCGAATAAATAAAAATTAACTAGTTCCCGGCAACGACGCCAAAAACTTGATGAGTTAAAAATATGTACTGCAAGTGCACATCATCTATTGTAGATTTGGCAAGTGCAGGTCGAACCACATAGACTAGATCAATTCTTTAATATATCCTTAATTAATATTTTAGGCAAATTAGAAATAAATATAGTGGTGATGATTAACTAACTAAATTATGGAAACTATTATTGAGAAAAGATACCTAGGAATCCGAATCCACTAAGTACTAGCATAAATAATAATTACTTACTTTTTCGAATTAGCTCCTAAATTATTTCCCTTTCCCTTTAAAAATAGTGATTCATATAATTAATATGGGTAAACATAAGTTATGAAAAATTCATAAATTAACTATAACTTATCAAAACCTCGCAATTAATATAAGAACCATATGTAATTTATGCGAAGGAAAATATGAAGGCGAAAATAATTAGGCACTAATTTCGGAACGGAAAGAAATTAATTATTATGAAATACTTAGTTTCATCATCATCCTAGGTATTAGAAATTTATCTAGCCATGGAATTAAAAACAAAAACAAATAATATTAGTACTACTATTTGCATGAAATAAGAACAATAATTAAAAGAGAATTTCTATTATATTAATAAAAAAAAGTTACAAATACTCCTTGACAGTAGTACCACACGTGATTGGAATAAGAGAAAAGAAAAAACCCTAAATATCATACTCACGTCTACACTAGTGAAAAACTAAGGAAAAAAAATAACAAGTGGTACCTTCTCTCTAAAACAAAAGGCCTATTTATAAAAAAAATAAATTTGTGCCCTAATTTAGGTTTCTTGAACTTGGACACTTTGGTTCCTTTTTTTCCTCTTCTTTCCTTCTTGATTCCAATCTCTATATGGCAATCCTCCAAGAGTCCCATGTAATCTTTTATTTTCTCTCCAAGAAAAACAAGATAAATCCTATAAAATAAAATAAAATGTATTAGTTAAATAAAATAAACACACAAAATAATAAATATGGGAATACTAAAATGTCTAATTAATGTGTATATCAGCATACATACCCAGTAGAGTTAAATATGCATACACATTAAATACACAAACTCGATGAAAAGTCTGCTACCATTCGAGTAGGCATCGGGACAGTTCAATGATCAACCATTGTCCTTACCATAAGGGTAGGCACTGTTGAAAACTACCGGTGTAAGTTATCACCATGATAGGCAATCGGGAGCACCCATTGAGGTAACTCGGCAAAAGAGATATATCCCCCGCAGAGGAGCCTTCAAAAATGTACAAGGGCATCAGCCAAGAGAAAATTTGCCCCCTGATAGTATCGGCAGATGTGAGAAACCATTGGGCTTAAACCAAGGTAACACCAAGGGCTACCACGGATGACGTCATCCCCAGCAGAAAGTGACAAGAATAGTCTGTGATAGCCTAACTATGATAGCTTACCAATGGCATCCTACCAACAACAAAGGATATCATAAAGGACATCGTCCCTCAGCAGAAATGTAGAAAACATTTCAGTTTATCTTCATCACATAAAGCATCGGCAACACCGATGGAAATCAAATCGTTCGAGTTAACACCAACATAGACATCAGCAGCACTGATCAAAGTCAACCATTGAGATCAGCCCCAACACAAGCATCATCCATGATCGGTCAGGGTAAGTGATTTGCGATGCGATATGCAATTTGCAATGCGATTTGCGATACGATATGCGATATGCGATATGCGAAGTGCAAAATGCGATTTGCGAAAACATGTTAACATTCATTGCATTGCAATTTGCATCATTAATATCTTGTCATATTTTAAGTGTCTAGCAATCTTTATCCTGTTCATTCCATTGCATTATATAAACATGATAAAGAGGGGCATCTGTAGACACTCAAAATTTCATTTTCCTGTTACTAACCCTGCAGGAAGGCAAAATCATCTTCTCAGCCCCGGTCACCAATACTGGGATGTCAACTCAACCCTGATCACTAATATCGGGATGTCAAACTCAGCCCCGGTCACCAATACCAGGATGTCAACTCAACCCCGATCACCAATATCGAGATGTCAAACTCACCCAGTCACCAATACCAGAATGTCAGTATAACCCCGGTCTTAATACCGGGCCATCAGTTCAACCCCGGTCTCAATATCAAACCATCAGTTCAACCCCGGTCTCAATACCGAGCTATCAGTTCGACCCCGGTCTCAATACCGGGCCGTCAAGTTATCCCTGGTCTCAATATCGGGCCATCAGATCAACCCCGGTCTTAATATCGGGATATCAATTCAGCCCTGGTTGCAACACGGGAAGTACAGTTAAGCCCCAGTCAAAACTAGGAGATCCAGTTCAACCCCAGAGATAACCCTGGGAAGCCAATTCAACCTTCAGAGACAAACTCGAAGCATCACATTAGCCCCAATCTCAACCCGGGAGGTCCAGGTCAGCCTTGGTCTCAACCTAGGAGGTACAGGTCAGCCCCGATTTCAATCCAGGAAGTCAGGTCAACTTCAGAAATAGTCCTGAATCATAACAACATATCCAGTGGAAAACCTAGAGCGACCAAGTTAACCTCGAAACAACATTGAGGACAAACAGACTCAAATGGGATCCAAACCATGGAAACAACCCCAGGAAGTCAGCCGAAGGCCATGTCGACATTGAAGGCAACCCTGGGAGGGGCAAAACGATCTTTTTATCAACTTAAAGCCAATTCGGTCAAACTCAAGTTAAATTGATGTCACTAAGGTCAGAAAGAACCATAACAGTGATCCCGAGTGAAAACAGAGCAAGACGGCTCGACGAACAAACTGCAGGGAAACGAAGACCTGGTTATGAACCCATCTTTTTGGACTTGAAAAGGGTTAAATCCTATGTCATTGCAACACTCTCAGCGAGGGCATTCTGGAAAGATATAGCACGCCCCAAACGGACCCTCCGATCAAAAGTTAGAAAGTTTTGAATCTGACCTCGCATTGCTCGTAGTGCACGTACTTCGAGACGACTAGACCCTTCGCGGGGCCCATGCCACGTGGAGCCGTAGGTAGACCCGCGACTGCCGTGGGTAGACCCACTTCCACCTTGTCTATATATAAAAGTGTACCCACAACTCATTTTCAAGTTAAATATTCGTTCTGGAGCCCTGCCCGTTTCGTTTCTCGACCAAACTTTTGTCTTCCAAACCCAAATTTTTTTACTCTAACACGTTGATATACCCACATACTACCACATATCAAAAATTAACCGGTAGATTTGGACATTTAAGGCCTATGATTTGGCAAAAAGCCCGTGTAGCAGTCCATTGTGAGTATTTTTACGATCAGCAAGTTTATATTACTTCTTCGCACCGTTTTGCACTTGCGTATCAAGTTTAGTTTTCTAAATATGCCTGGAACTTAGTTCCGTGGCCGTTTTCATCAAAAATTAGTACATTTTTGTACATAAACGCGTTTTCTGGCATTTTTACAATTCGAATTGACGATCCGTCAGCTCTAACAGCTTCAGTGCACTAGCACCTTCGTTTTAAGCAACTTCGTCGAACTGGGTTATCTTTCTAGTTCAGGTTTGGCTTTTTTGTATATATTTAACTATATATATACTTACTTTTCAATTATGTCAAGCCCGGATGTCAAATCCGAGGTAGTTTACTGCTTTTATATATATTTATGCATATATAAGCAACTTTCACCGCCACTGGGATATCTTCCCAGTCTTGGTTGATTACATTTCTATCTCTATATATATATTTATATATTTTAGTTTGGTCTGGATTATTCTATAGCCTTTGTACTACTTTTATATATAAATATGCATATATAAGCAAATTCACCACACTAGGTTATCTTCACAGTCTTGGTTGACTACTTTTTCGTACATTTACATTCCAGTTCGCCCTGGATTATTCTACGGCCTTTTTAATGTTTTTGTACATATCTGCAAAATTCACCACACTAGGTTATCTTCTCAATCTTAGTTGACTACTTTTCTGTCTATTTCAATTTCAGTCCGGGTATAGGCGTGAAAACTCATCGCCCTTTTTTTACTATTTTTCTATATATATTCAATTCTGTCCAGCCTGGATCATTCCGTGGATTTTATACAGCTTTCATAAATCTATATATTTCAATTCCAGTCCGGGCACCAGTGTGAAAACTCATCGCCCTTTACAGCTTTTGCATATATAACTGTATATATATTGCTTTACTCGCTCTTATTAAACTGCTGTTTTAAATATTCATTCGATATGAATCGGCACTAATATTTCTGCGGGCGAACTAGATTTATTTAAATCTTGCCAACTCTAGCCTTCAAACGGTTCAAAATAGGTACAGACAGAACCGGGACGCTAGAATGGCTGAGATTTCCTTAAATCTAGTATTTTTCTAGTTTCAGTTGTAAAAGTAACCTCGCGTCCCTTAGATTGCTATCTAGTGGGAACGAGATGCTTTGACCACACGCAGTGAGGATTTACTGATGAATCATTGGTTCCATTGCGACGTGAGGATGTATATATCTGTTTCTGTACAAATTTGAGTTATGCAGGTTTATTGGCTACTCATATATGAGCCTAGGAATCGTGGGATTCATGATCAAACTGATCAGAATCTGATTTCTACGATGGACAAACTCCAATTTACAAATGTACCCTGCCGATTTTTTTGTAAAATGTACATACAAAAGACCTTAAAATATAGTAAAAATATAGTTTGTCGTGTCAGAGTCCCTTCGATGGCTTTCATACCCATGAGGAGACCGACACTTGTATATATTTTGTGATCGAGGATGCTTCGCAGCCCGACAAATCACCATTCAAATGCAAGCCATAAGGCTGAAAAGATAAAATAGAAGTATCAACAGGCTTCAATTCCTATGCTAGCGTAAGGGTTTAATAACCAGCTTTCAAAACATCATTTTCAATTTTATCAAAAAAAGAAAAACTTTTGCAAATCAAATCAAACACTTTTGCAAACCAAAATAAAGACTTTTTGCAAATCAAATCAAACGCTTCGTATATAAGTTCAACAAAGTAAAGCACTACTTTCAACAATCAATCAAACATAGGCCCAATTTTCAAACAACATTCACACACGCATTTTAGTTTTAAAGGGAAATATTGAAAAGATATCGTACCGTATTTACACGGGAGTTGTGGGGTGCCTAATACCTTCCCCACACATAACCAAGCCCCCGAACTCAAAACTTTATTTTCAAAGATCAAGTTTCGACAGTGTCCAATAATTAGGCCTCTTTCAAACAAAACTCGGTTGAGTTGGTACAACCATTTCAAATCTACCAACTGGCGACTCTGTAAAACGTTCAAATCGTCGACATGATACATGTTGGCCTTTTTCCTAAAAAACCCTTCAAAAATCCCTTTTCGCAATAAAAAGAGTGAGGGTAGAGATAACTTAGGAAGCGAAAAAGATGTGGGTTGTTGTAACGATTGAGAATTTATATGTTAATTATAAATATTTATTTAATTAAATAAATATTTTATGAAATTTATTTGTTGAGTTAATAAATAAATTGTGTGGTTGTTGTGGATAATTTAATTAAGTGCTACGTGTTTAATTAAATTGATATGTTAGCAATGGTGTAGCATAATTTTAATTTAGTTGAGAATAATTCAATTAGATTTAATGTTATGTGCTAAGTGATAATAATTTGTTACATGAATTATGTTTAATAAAGGAATTAAAATTTGTGCGATAATTTGGTATTATGTGATTTAATTAAATAAGTGTGGTATTTAATCTATGTATTAAGGATTTATTAAAAGAATGGAAAAGAGTTTTAAGTGGTTTTGCCAAACAAGGCACTTGTACTTGTTTAATCTTATTTTACCCAAACAAAGCTTTAGCACTAAAACTTATTTTTTTAACTAAGAGGTTGCCAAACATGGCCTTGGGCTTTTCAAATTTTGTAACCTATGTTATTAATAAGAATTAATATGGTTATAAGTATTATATTTATTATTTATAAGTTACAAATATTATATATGTATATGTATATTATAATATATGTCAGATAGTTAGTACGTTAGTTTTACAAACAAAACAAAGAAAGAAACAAAAGAAGAGGGTTAGAGAGAATTGTCAGAGAAGAAGAAGATAGAAGAGGAAGAAAAGCTTGAGAAGACAAAAGAGGATCATCATCTTCATCATCTCTTCTCTCTAATTAAAACTAGTAAGGTTATACCCTAACCCTTGCACTCAATTCTTATGTGTTGTAATTCTTCTTTATCAAATTAGGTTTTTACAATCATGAAATTATATGTATATATGGTGTTCATATGTTTTCATATGTAATTGTATGCCATGAAAGGGTTTTCAAAGTACAATTGTTGTAAAAATAAGTTTTCAAAGCATATTCTTCTATGTTTTCATGGTTTTAGAATTCTATGTGGAAGTCTCTTTGTGAAAGTTATTTATTTTGATATGTGAATGGGATATGTACATATATATGTTTACATATGGTTTTTATAGTTATTTAAGAGTTTCAATTCACAAGTGTATAATGACCACTATAAAATCATGTTCATAGTACTCTTTGATGAAGTTATGTTGAAAATTATTTTTAAATCCTTGATGTGAGCATGATATATGTGTAATATGTGATATAACATGATTATATATGAGTTAAATGGTTGTGTTAGCAATTTAAACCATGAATTTTTGATAAACAATAAGAATTATGATTATAGTGATTTTCTTTGAAACAATTTCTGAAAAATAACTTTTTAAACTATCAAATTGATGTTTAATTTTGAGTTATTGTTAAAATTGATCATTTATTATGTTAGTATGTTAAGAATATAAGTTATTACAATTGGAATCACTTGAATTGATTGAAAAACGAATTCGTAATAGAAATTTTCGTCAAGAATGCTTAATATTGTGTTTTTCTTTGAAAATCATGAAATCTTGATTTTGATTGTGTTATATGGAATTTATATGTTATGATCATGTTAAAGAGTTTAAAATATTATTTTTATCAAGTTTTATGTTTATCATGTTGGGATAAATCGAATTCGGTGTGAAGGAATGAGCCAAATTGACTTATTTCTCCACCAGTTCTCAAGCTAGGAGGTGCACCAGGGGGGTGACCCGCCCCAGCGGGGTTTCCAAGCCTAAAGGACCCGCCCCAGCAGGGTTCCTTGCTATTCGAAAAAGTTTGGTTTTTGGTTTTGAGTTTTTATGCCCCGTTTCTTAAGCTAACTTGTTTCTAAGACTTGGAAAGTGAAATGTGTAATATGATAACATGTTTTTGATGTTTTTAAGTTAGATTGAAGTATATTATGAATGTGTTACATGTGTGTGTGTGTGTGTGTTTCTTTCACGAGGCACACAACACTATTCATTGAGTTATAGGCTTATGAATGTATGTCGTGAGTATAGACTCACGTACTTGACTAATTAGCAACCAATGTGGTAAATTATATTGTGAGTTGAACTTGGATATGAAGTTCGATTGTTTAAATGTTGTAGTTGGATACTAATAGATGGTTTGAACGTAATATAAATGTGTAGGTTGTTTGTGAAGTGGTTATAAGTTGTTCAAGTGTAGCTTACGCTTGAAGCAAGTCTCTTATCTCTAAACTTATTATTGTGCAAGTTTTCTAGTTCTTATTTCTTTTATGATAAGCAAGTTTCCATTTTTAACTTGTTATTCACTTTGTACAAGAGTTGTTGTATTCTAATATTCCTAATGCTCAATTAATGAAGTGTTATTGAGGTATCATGATCTTGACTTAGTTGTTCAAGCAAGATCTAGGGGTGCTCATCGGTAAAAAACCGAATCGGTACCGAAAAAACCGAACCGGTACCGAACCGAAAATATCGGAAAACCAAGAACCGGTACCGGTACAGAAAAACCGGTTTCGGTACTTGTTCGGTACAAAGTCGGTTTCTGTTTTTTCGTTTCGGTTTTCGGTTATACCGCAAAAATTAAATAATTAAATAATGTTTTTAAAATTAATAAATTTTTTAAAAACTAAGAATTTTTTTTTATATATTAATAGAATTTCATTTTATAATCTACATTTGTTTTTGTAATCTACCATTTGTTTTTGTAATCTACCATTTCTTTTTATTATTATTATTATTATTATTATTATTATTATTATTGGTGTTAGTATTATTTATTTTATTTATTTAAAAATCTATACTATTACAATTTCATGCATGCTAGAAATTTTAGATAGCATATATTTTTAATAGTTGGGATTAACTGTATCAATTAAAATTGAATGATTTGTATCAATAAAGGGTCTTTTCAAATTTCAGTTTTTTTTGATTTTTCAGTTTTACCGAATTCAAAAATTTAAGAACCGGTACCGGTACCGAAAAGTATAAAAAATCAAAAAAAATGGTACCGAAAAAACCGGTACCAAAAAAAACAGGTACCGCCGGTACCGATACCGCCCGGTTCAGGAAAAAACTGAAAAAATAAAAAATTTTGAGCACCCCTAGCAAGATCTACGTAGTCTATCGCATGCTTTGAGTTGTTTCTAAAAGCATGCCTATCTATTATGAAGTTTATTGTCATATTTTGCAATTGGTTCATGATTCTTATATTATTGAACTGTAAAGTACTGTAAGTCGATTCAACTACTCCTAGTTGATGATAGTTGAACTCTAAAGTTCCCTTATCTATCCAAACCAAACTTTCTTTGGTGTGGACTTGTATTCAATTTCTGAGAATGAACAACCCTATTAATTAGGAGATATTTTATGCGAAAGCGTTAAGATGGTTGTGCACAATTCATGGTACAAAGGGTTGATCCTCCTGACTACGAGTTAAAGGTCCATAGTCTTATGACTATTAAAGGTTTAAATAGAAATATTTATAACCTAGGACAATGGTTCAAGGTCTTATGACCCTCAGATGATTCTATATTTGAATTTCATGTATTGAAGAAAGAATTATAATTCAATTATTTATATTGATGATAGTAAAGTTATTCAAACTCTTTTAAAACGATTCATTATGTCATATCACTGTTGAATTTCCAAGTAAACTTTTGTTTGCTCACTCTTGCATGTTTTATCACCACTTACAGTTGAAAACAAGAATGTTGACATACCGTCAACAAGTAAAGGAAAAGGAAAGATGAACAAGTGAAGGCTTGTTATGTCAAGTTCTATTGTAATAAGACTCAGTCAATTATGTTATGTTTTATTTTCGCATTTATTGATTGATGTTAAGGTTTAGTTAACCCTGGGATTTTATTGAGCAAGTTGTATTCCTTTCTAAAGGAAGATTTTTATTAAGGTTTATGAAGGTTGTAATTTACTTTGCAATTCTTTATTATTGGGTAGATGTATGTTTTAATTAGAAAGTGAACACCAAATCATGTGGAAATGAAGTACCCGGATTTGGGGGTGTCACAGGTTGGTATCAAAGCTACAGGTAATGAACCTTAGGTGGGGGAAAAATCTTAGGTAGTAGCCTTATAGGAAGATCAAAAAGATAGTGGTGATAGGTAAAGATAATAAACTACCTTATATGCTATGTGTTTACGTTTAGGTATTCAAAGAGTAACGAGTCGATATCACGTAATAATAAACTTTAAAATTCTTTTGTCAGGATGACGAACATTAGAGAATCTAGTTAGGCTAGAGAGGATATACCTCAGGTTCCTAGAGAGGAAGAGCCCTAAGACATCCATGTTATCTGGGAGCAGCTGATTAGTAGAGAGCCATCTCCAGTAATCACCGTAGCTGGTCGGGAGCGTGAGCTGACACCTATTCCAGAGGAAGAGGACGAGGACGAGTCTGAAGAGGAGGAAGAGGATCCCGAAGAGGAATTTCCACCTCACTCTGTTAATGCTGAGATATACGAGGTAGTATATGCCAATAATGTGGAGCTTCATGGTCGAGTCGGAGAGCTCGAGGAAACCATCCAGCAGCGAGACGAGACTATCGAGGATATGGCTAGTGACCTAGGAGAAGTATAGTGGAAATTAATTCACATGGGGAATGATCGAGACGAGGCACGAGCCGAGCTGGAAAAGCTGAAGCAAGATATCCAAGAAGAGTCGACCAAGCGTGCCAGAGCTGAAGAGATAAGCTTGAGGGCTACTCAACGAGCCGATCAAGCTGAGTACGAGGCAGAAACGAAGAGAGCCAAGTTAAGGGAAATAGAATATACTTTCCTATACGGCCATAGATAGGGCCCAGGACCGTATCTTTTATTACCCAGCTCAGTTCCAAGGTTTACCATGGTATGTGGTGGACCGAAGGACAGCGTTTCGGGTGATAGAGGAAGAACGCAGAGAGGCTGTGCGACGTCTTAATATGCCTAGACATTAGAGCTTTTAAATTATGTGTTTCGTTTTGTAATAAATAAATATAAATCCCATAATTTGAGATAAGAATGGGATGAGTTAATAATATAGTCCTGTAACTTGTTCCAGTTCAGAAAAGTCGATGTAAATAGCAAGAATGCTATCTATCTTATGTTTTTAAAACTACGAGTAATGAATAAAAGAAGTTTATTAATGTGCTATGTGTTCATATGTGAACTGAGTTATTTGAATGTTTAAAGTTTAACTTGAATACTTAAGAATTGAATAAAGGAGCTTATAGAAATTTTTCTTAACAGAAAATGCCTCCTAGAAGAAGACCAACACGTCAAAACCCCGAGGGTTTGACGAATAACAACAATAACGATGGGACGAATCCCAACTCGGTTCAGCAGTTGGTGAACCTACTGACAGGAGCGTTGGCGAATCAGCAGCAAGTGAAGGCCACAAAGTTAAAAGATTTTAAGGCAGTAGGACCGCCAAAATTCAAGGGATCGACAAACCCTATAGATGCTCAGACGTGGGTTATGGAATTGGAGAAGGTCTTTGATGTGGCTAAGGTCGGTGAAGACCTAAAAAATAGCGTTTGCGACTTTTATGTTGAAGGCAGATGCTAGTTTCTGGTGGCAGGCGAATAAGACCCGAGAGGGAGAAGGAGTCATAACGTGGGAACTGTTTCAAGGAAATGTTCTATGAAATGTTGTGCTTCCCAGTAAGTTCGCAGGACCAGATGGAGGTCCAATTCCTAGAGCTGAAGCAGGGAACGATGACAGTGTCGAAATACGCAGCAAAGTTCAACGAGTTGGCCAGGTTCGCTACTTACCAGGTCAGCACAGACGCTAGGAAGGCAAGAAGGTTTGAGCGGGGACTGAAAGCCTGGCTCTTCAGCAAGGTCTCTATGTTCCAGCTGAGCACGTTTGCAGTCGTGCCGGAAAAGGCCATTCTAGCTGAAGGAGGGAGCGAAGCGGTGACTAAATTTAACCAAGAGAAAAAGAAGAAGAATGAAACGGAAACCAAGGCTGGTGGTAGCGGGGCTATCCATCAGAAAAGGAAGTGGAATGACAATACCTCTGCTGGGAGTCAGCAGGGAGGACAACAGAAGAGGAAGCTCGAAGCGTGTGCTACATGCGGGAAGACTCACACTGGAGTGTGCATAAAAGGGAAACGCGTGTGCTACAACTGTTGTCAGGAAGGCCACATCGCGTCAAATTGCCCAAACCCCAAGAAGGGAGCTTGTTATACATGTCGATCCAAGGATCACATGGCTCGTAACTGCCCTAAGAAGCCAGCTGCAAGGTCAACAGGGAATGGAAGAAAGGGCAGCGGCCGCACTCTGACTGTTGCCGGACCATCGCCACTGCAGGCCATTCGACCCATTGCCCGCACATTCAATATGACGGTGCAAGACGCGATGTAATCAAAAGACGTAGTGGCAGGTATTATTCCGATCAATAGTATAAATGCATATGAGAAGTGGGTATCATCAATTGAAGGTGAGGAAGGAAGATATACCGAAAACTACTTTTAAGACTCGGTATGGTCATTACGAGTTCTTGGTGATGTCATTTGGTCTCACTGAATGCCTCAGCTGCATTTATGGACCTAATGAACATGGTGTTTAAGCAATTCCTGGATAAGTTTGTAGTAGTGTTCATAGATGATATCCTGGTTGATTCCAAGACCGAGGAGGAACATGCTGAACACTTAAGGCTTACTTTAGAATCGCTGAGACGAGAGAAGCTTGATGTAAAATTCTCAAAGTGCGAATTTTAGTTGGAACGTGTGCAATTTCTTGGCCACATGATCGACGAGGATGGGATATCGGTAGATCCGTCGAAGGTTGAAGCGGTAATGAATTGGGATCAGCCGAAGACGCCGTCTAAAGTGAGGAGTTTCTTGGGATTGGAAGGTTATTACCGGAGATTTATCCAAGATCGTAACTCCGTTAACGAATTTAACTCGTAAAACCATTAAGTTTGTTTAGACGGAGAAGTGTGATGAAAGTTTCCAGGAGTTAAAGAAGAGGTTGAGTACTGCGCCTGTGTTGTCTTTATCGGATAGTACCGGTAATTTAGTGGTATATAGTGATGCCTCACATAAGGGTTTAGCCTGCGTGTTGATGCAGAGCGGCAAGGTCATTACCTATGCATCACCTCAGCTGAAGGATTACTAGCAGAGGTATCCGACCCATGACTTGGAATTGGCGGCAGTAGTGTTTTCTCTAAAGATTTGGAGACACTACTTATATGGAGAGAAGTGTGAAATATACACAGATCACAAGAGTCTGAAGTATATCTTTACCCAAAAGGATTTGAACATACGCCAAATGAGATGGTTGGAACTGATCAAGGACTACGACTGCGAAATACTTTACCATCCGAGTAAAGCTAACGTTGTTGCCGATGCTTTGAGTAGAAAAGGTCGGGAGAAGCTGAATATTTTAACTGATCAAGATCAGTTGATAGACCAGATGGCTAGATTAGAGATGGAAGTAAAGTTTCCGAAGGAATTGGATGAGAAGTTGTTTCAAGTAACCACTGGTTCTACTATTGTGGACAAGGTGAAAGAAGCTCAACTTCACAATGTAGAATGCGAGAAGATTCGGAAGAGAATAGCTGATGGCGAAGAGTTTAAATTCAAGATCGACAGTGAGGGACTGCTACGATTTGAAGGTAGAATCTGGGTACCGCCAGTACCAGAAGTTAAGGAGGAGATCATAAGTGAAGCTCACAGTTCAAGATATTCAATTCACCCTGGGAGTACAAAGATGTACCAGGATCTCAGGCACCATTTTTGGTAGCCGAGTATGAAGAGGGATGTTGCTGAATGCGTTGTGAAATGTCTAACTTGTCAGAAAGTCAAAGCAGAACACCAGAGACCTAGCGGATTGCTGCAACCGTTAGAAATTCCAGAATAGAAGTGGGAGCATATCATGATGGATTTCTTGGTTGGTCTTCTAGAGACTCAAAAAGGATTTGACGCAATTTGGGTGATTATGGATCGACTGACGAAGTCAACCCACTTTCTACCAATCAGGATTAAGTACAACTTGGAACAATTGGCGAAGCTATATGTTAAAGAAATTATTTCTAGACACGGTGTTCCGGTGTCGATTGTGTCCTACAGAGATTCGTGTTTTACGTCGAATTTCTGGAAGCGATTGCAAGAGAGTCTGGGAACACAATTGCAAATGAGTACAGCATACCATCCTCAAACCGATGGCCAGAGCGAGAGAATAATTCAGACGCTTGAGGATATGCTGAGATGCTTGCATGATGGATTTTAAGGAAAGCTGGGAGGATCATCTACAGTTGGTGGAGTTCGCCTACAACAATAGTTACCACGCGAGTATCGACATGCCGCCTTACGAAGCGTTATACTACAGAAAGTGCAGAACTCCTTTGTGCTGGGATGAAGTCGGTGAACGTCAGCTGTTGGGACCAGAATTTATGACGCCCCCAAATTCCAGGACCGTCATGGGGTCGCTCGAATTCGGTTCGTCACGTGCTCATGGTAATACATCACAATAATAATATGACTAAATATCGCATCGCACAGCGGAATAATACACAACTAATACAGAATAAATTACATTTAAATAATATAATTATTCACGTCCCAAGGTCTCGTAACTTAAACAGTGATTACATAGCTTAGACATATCTTAAGTAATAATAACCTTAACTAGTACATAATATCATAAGTTCTTTATTACAATCATAAAGTCCTACATAAACAAAGCTACTCCGTAGCCTTTCCCTTGCCCTTGTCGGTACTCAAGGGTCCGCACTGCTCGGCCTTAACTGAAATGTTTTTAGGGAAAGCAAGAATGAGCACAAATTGCTCAGCAAGTAATATACAATAAGGGTAAGTAATATAATTCTCAATTCTCGAAACGGTATAGCAAGGTTTGATAGTTCAAGGATAACAAGAATATCAACAGTTCTCAATAACAGTCGCTAAGGATGGAATAATATCAATGTGATTCAATAATAAATCAATTCAAGATTTCAAGATAACTGAATACTGAGCAGTCACTAAGGACTATGAACTTCCACAGGATTTGACAGTAATAAACTGAAAATCCAAAAAAAAACAAGTACAACAGGTGATCAGCCTAAAGTACCCTATGTTATGCATAACACTCAATCATACTAATGTACGCAGCGTCGGTTCTTCGACAGTTATATTTTGTTCTTCTCAGTCAAATACAAGATCTCGCACTAATCAATTAGTTTGGGTCGCTTTTCAATAATATAAGTCTAGCCGAATCAAATGGCATAGATACTTTAACAATATTCAAGAACAATACCAAGTTCAACATGAATAATAGCTTTAATGAAATAAGAGTTCAAGTATGCTAATTCAATTCAAACGATTAAGCAAAGAAACTAGTTCGCAATATACAAGGATAGAATACTTGCACCGTAAAAGAGTGTAAGTTAGGAAACTTGCATCCAAAGAGATAAGGTTTAGATACTTGCACTATAAATGAGTGTAAGTAAGGAAACTTGTACTTTAAAAGAGTGTAAGTTAGAGAACTTGCCTTTAGCGTAGTTTATCCACGAAAAAAAAATCAACACTTTCGAATTCCTATCGTAATATAGTTATGTATATATGATATTCATTAGTCATATAGTTTAACATTATATCTCATCTCGTATATACGATAATCACATACGCTAAGTCTTGACCTAGAGACACAGTTATATAGTATTATATTAATATAATTTCTATCCTTAACGTTCCTCCTTTTGAGTTAAAACATATTCTCATATCATATAAGATTGCAACAACTAGCAACATACTCTCATATTTATTAATATCACATAAAACCACAATCAATACTAAATACATTTTATTTTAGCAAGTTATGGCATTTCTATAAGTTAACCGTCAAAATCGGTTTCAAATAACAACATATAATATCACATATCATTTATACGTTAAAGAATACTTTTATGTTTGTATAACCTTACCTCGTTCAAAACATATGTGATATAGCTTCTAAGTTAACCCTTTCGACAACTTACGGCCATTCAAGGTCATGGAATTCACAAAGCCTATCATGCTATGTTATACGAGGTGATCACATAACTTGTTTTAAGCATGCTTGCAAGAATCTATATTATACACATATAACTAGCACCGTTACAACTTAATTCATGCTTCACTTGTGCCTAACTAGTTCGCATGGCATGGAACATGGCATGTGTATATTTATGACATTTTAATGAGGTTATGAGCACTACCAAACATGTCCAAAATTTTTAGAATCTAGGCTTCGATAGAACATGTCAAGATTTATGTTTCAAACTTACACTTTCACCTAGTAATGTTCGCAAATGAAGCCCATATGCTCATGTCATATTATGAAACATATATAACCACGTCAACAGGCCCTTCATGCATTTCAAAGTCATCTAAAGATGCTCATAACATCAGAATGTGTATATGGTATTTTCATGTCAAGGTCCACCTTCAAAACTTATATTTTCGTTAGAAATGTGCACTAGTTAGGTTCACATGTTCATATTATATCACGAAACCTATATACATAAGTTAGCATGCATTTCATGTGTTTCTAAGTTATACTAACATGTCTCAAAAGTCAGAATACTAACATGCTTCATATATGTTAACGTTCGTTCATGAAACTTTAAGTTTACTTCAACACTATTTGTCGTTTCATAATTCTTGCATGTAATCATAGCCAAATCGTGTTTACGCTATCTCCATATACTCATATAAGTATGTTAAACCCATTAATATGCTCGTCTAAGCCATGCAAATAAACTATCACTTAGCAGATTTTAAGCAAAATGCATAAACTGGGTTCAGCTGCGCCCCAGTGTATTACCGGCGCAGCTGCGCCACGCCTGGTTCAAGCCAAGAACAACCTGCTTCGGCAGGATTCCAGCCTAACCACAAACTTACTTCACGAAATCAGTTCCAAGCAGTCATATTATAGTTTAAACATACTAGCAAGACTATATAACAACTAACAAGTATATCCTAATCAACTTATCAAGATAACCATGTTTAATTCAAGAATTTGAAAATCTCAAGAACATGAGATTGTAATATACCTTTGTTATATGAATTAAGTTTGCTAAGATGAACTCTCTCACACACTGATTATACTTCTTCAATTGCTCAGCAACTCACACTCTCAATTTACACTTAACAGACAATTTTCACGCAACAGAAAAATGAGAAGGAAGAGTGCTTTATATAGAGAAATGTATAACCAATCATTAGCTTTGTTCTATAGTTTGAATCAATGGAAAATGAAAGTAAACAACAGATATGCAAAGGTTGGCCAACTGCCCATTTTGTAGCCATCATCACCATGGATTATAGCTTCTTAAATTACGCAATGAGATTATAGGCCACTGTTTGGCCATTGTTGGAGCAACTGATGAGTTTTATATCTCAGTAACTTGCTTAGTTTGGTTCCTTTAATTCCCAAAAATATAATTTTAATGTATATTATTACTATAAATGGAAGGTTTAGGGATTATCTATGTACTCACGTCATATAATCCATGTACATTCTATCTTACCGGTATAATTTACTCGGATGTTATCACATTATTAAATTCTACAATCAACAATTGATTACAATATATTCATATTATGTTAATGTATACTTACATACATATTGTCACATAGGTATTAATCATGTAGCTCACATAGTTTAATAACTTTACTATATAGTTTATGTACATAATATAATCACATTATGCTTCATATAATATATGGTTTCTATGTGTAGTATAATCACATTGCACTATAGTTTATATATACATGCATGGTCACAGTTAAGTGTCTCTCTACACTATATAATATAGTTGTATTCCATATACTTTATATATTCAAGTATTGCACATTTGCATATATCAATTAATATAATCTTATTATATTAATAACTTACTTATTTGTTTTATTATTCATAATGTCAAATAAATAAATTATTTATCTCAATGATTAATTAACGATAATATTAATTAATCCATTACTCATAATTATTAATAACACTTAATTAATAATCATAGGATTAATTATCACATTAACAAATATAATTCCCAGCATATTTATAACCAAGTGTTTTATTATTATTATATTTCTTGCAATAATAATAATCACGTATTATTAATTAATCACAGTTAATATTCCATAACCATTAATTAATATTCTACGATAACAATTAATTAATATTCTACAATTAACAATTAATATAGATTAATTGTTCGCTTAATATAATCATTCTTATATTACGTCACTGTGCCACACAAGGCTATCAATGAGTTTATCGCAAACTCCATCAATTTCTCAATTATTATTATAATTATTCAATTTTATATAATTGAATTAATTCATCTCGTAACACAAAATTATTTATATTAAATAAATTCTCATTTTCATTAATATATTTATTTAATAATATCAGAAAATTCTCGGGTATTACATCCTCCCCCCCTTATAAAAATTCCGTCCCAGAATTGCTACAAGGTTACACAAATAGATGGGGATAGTCCCTCATCATCCTATCTTCTAACTCCTACGTTGCCTCCTCGACATCTTGGTTATGCCAAAGTACTTTTACAGATGAAATAATTTTATTTCTTAAGATTTGCTTTTTCTGATCTAGTATTTGGACAGGAATCTCTTCATATGCCAAGTTCTTCTCCATTTGAATGGGCTCGTAAGAAATCACGTGCTTGTAGTCGGCCTTGTACGGTCGCAACACGGAAATGTGGAATACGTTGTGGATGTGCTCCAACTCGGATGGTAACGCGACTTTGTATGCCACTTCGCCCACTCGCTTCAGTATCTCAAATGGTCCTATGAATCTGGGACTCAGTTTTCCCTTCTTGCCGAAACGGATCTTTCCCTTCCATGGAGATACCTTCAAGAATACGAAACTGCCAACTTTGAAGTCTCGGTCCTGCCGATGCAAATCTGCATACTTTTTCTGACGGTCTTGAGCTGCTACTAATCTAACTCTTATCATTCTCACCATGTCTGCGGTTTGTTGAACTAACTCTGGTCCGAGTATTCGTCGTTCTCCGACTTCGTCCCAATATAATGGCGTTCTTCACTTTCTTCTGTAAAGAGCTTCGTACGGTGGCATGCCGATACTCGCATGGTAACTATTGTTATACGTAAATTCGACTAAGGGTAGGTGGTCGTCCCAATTTCCCTTAAAATCTATAACGCAAGTCCTAAGCATATCCTCCAGCGTTTGTATTGTTTGCTCACTCTGTCTGTCTGTCTGAAGATGATAAGCCGTACTCAACCTTAACTGTGTTCCCATTCTCTCTTGCAAACTCTTCCAAAAATTGGACGTGAAGCGTGGATCTCGATCAGAGACAATTGACACTGGTACTCCATGTCGTGAAACAATCTCCTTTACGTACAGACTCGCTAACTGATTCAAACTGTAGCGGATCTTGATTGGTATAAAATGTGTGATCTTCGTAAGTCGATCCACGATAACCCAAATAACATCATAACCTTTCTGTGTAACTGGAAGTCCTACCACGAAGTCCATCGTAATATGCTCCCATTTCCACTCTGGTAATTCCAACTGTTGTAGTAAACCACTCGGTCGTTGATGCTCTGCTTTAACGCGTTGGCAAGTCAAGCATCTACTAATGCACTCTGCGACTTCCCGTTTCAAATTAGGCCACCAAAAATGTTTCTTCAAATCTCGGTACATCTTAGTGCCTCCCAGATGAACAAAATATATCGTACTGTGTGCCTCGTGCAAAATCTCTTCCCTTAACTCGGTTACTGCTGGTACCCACACTTTTCCTTCAAATCTTAAGATACCGTCTTTATCCATTCGAAATTTCTCTTCCTCATCCTCTGCGATCCTCTTCCTGATTTTCTCGCACTCCTCATCTTTCTTTTGTGCTTCTTTTACTCTATCCAACAACGTCGGACAAGCTTCCATTACAATTAACTTCTTACCGGGCTTCTTTGGTTCTTTCACTTCTATCTCCAATTTCTCCATCTCTCTTATCAACTCTTCCTGAGTCGTCAAATTAAATAACTTTTCCCTTCCTTTTCTCCTCAAAGCGTTGGCAACCACATTTGCCTTTCCCGGGTGATAAAGAATATCACAGTCATAGTCTTTGATTAATTCTAACCACCTTCTCTGTCGCATGTTCAACTCCTTCTGTGTGAAGATATATTTTAGACTTTTGTGGTCCGTGTATATCTCACATTTCTCTCCGTATAAATAATGCCTCCATATTTTTAACGCAAAAACTACTGCCGCTAACTCTAAGTCATGAATAGGGTATCGTTTTTCGTAATCCTTCAATTGCCGTGATGCATACGCAATGACCTTCACGTGCTGCATGAGCACATAACCAAGTCCCTTGTGCGACGCATCACTATACACCACAAAATTTCCCGCATCATCTGGTAATGATAACACAGGTGCTTCGCTCAATCTCCTTTTCAGTTCTTGAAAACTTTGTTCGCATTTGTCGGTCCATACAAATTTCACAGTCTTTCTAGTCAAATTGGTCAACGGGGTTGCTATCTTAGAAAAATCTTGGATGAATCTTTGATAGTACCCAGCTAACCCTAAAAAACTTCTTACCTCCGTTGGCGTTCTCGGTTGTTCCCAATTACTTACTACTTCTACCTTCACAGGGTCTACTGAGATACCATTCTTATCCACCACGTGGCCTAAGAATTGAACCTTCTCCATCCAAAATTCGCACTTTAAAAATTTCGTATACATCTTCTCCTTCCTTAATGCCTCCAAAACAATCTTCAGATGTTCGGCGTGTTCTTCCTCTGTCTTCGAGTAGATCAAAATGTCGTCGATAAAAACCACTACAAATTTATCCAAGTATGGCTTGAAAACTCGGTTCATCAAGTCCATAAATGCTTCTGGAGCATTAGTCAATCCAAATAACATTACCAAAAACTCGTAGTGTCCATAACGGGTTCGAAACACAGTCTTTGGTATGTCCTCATCCCGTACCTTCAGTTGGTCAAATAAGTCGTCTATCCTCAGTAGCGGATATCGGTTCTTGATCGTTACTCTGTTTAATTCTCGAAAATCGATATAGAGCCTCATCGATCCGTCCTTTTTCTTAACGAATAACACTGGTGCTCCCCAAGGAGAAACACTCGATCGAATGTAACCCTTATCCAACAACTCTTGCAATTGTATCATCAATTCCTTCATTTCTACTGGCGCCATATGATATGGAGCTTTCGAAATCAGTGCCGTTCCCGGTGCTAAGTCTATTACGAATTTAATTTTTCTGTCTGGTGGAAGACCAGGCAGATCATCCGGAAACACATCTTGAAATTCATTAACTACGAATATATCCTTAATTTTTACTCCCTTCTTTTGAGTATAAACGATGTAAGCTAAATAACCTACACATCCTTTCCTTAACAATTTCTTGGCCTGCATCATCGTAACGCAACACGATTGCTTAAGCGACGAGCTACCATAAAACACTACCTTAGACTTACTCGGAGTCTGAAGATTCACACATTTATTCTGACAATCAATTATCGCTGCATGGTTATACAACCAATCCATTCCCAGTATTACATCAAATTCTCCCAGTCTAATAGGAATCAAGTCTACGCTCAGTTCATGTTCTCTAATGTTTGCGCAATAATCTCGATAAACGTATTCTACAGGGGTTACTTCCTTATTCGCAACTTCTATGTTCAAAGGATTTTCTAATCGTTCTCGGGGTGTACTAAGTGTACTAGCAAATTCTTCAGATATAAAAGAACAGGTGGCACCCGAATTAAATAATACATAAGCATTTATATCATTGATTGAGATTATACCTGACACCACGTCCTTCGCAGCCATGGCGTCCTGGACGGTCATGTTAAAAGTTTGGGAGGTCGATCGGTTGGGTTGTACAGGTCCGCTGATCATCAGTTTGTTCCCTCCTTGTTGGCTGCTACTTTCGCCACTTCCCTTCTTCGGGCAATCCTTAATACGGTGCTCAGTTGAGCCGCAAGCAAAACACCCTTGGATCTTCTTTGGCTTCGGACAGTTTGGCGATATGTGCCCCTCTTGGCCGCAGTTATAACACTTGCCCTTTCCTTTCCAGCACTCCCCTTGGTGACTTTTCCCACACTTATTACAAGCTCCACTCCTTTTCTTAAAATTTCCCTGGTGACACCCACCTTGATTATTATTTCTGTTGTTGTTATTCTCCCACTTTCTCTTTCCCAAATTACTTCCTCCACTGCTGCTTCCTCTAGTACGATTCTCTCCTCCAGCATTCTTTCCTTTCTTCTCTTTGTTGTACAAGCTCAAAGCTTCACTTCCTCCCTCGACAATAATAGCCTTTTTCCAGCAGTGTTGCAAAAGAATCGATCTGAAGAACTGACACCTTATTGAATAGCCAAGGCTTCAGTCCTTGTTCAAATCGTCTAGCCTTCCTCTATACATCACCAACTTGGTGCTCCGCAAATCGCGCTAGTTCGTTAAACTTAGCTGCGTATTGCGCTACCGTCATATCACCTTGCTTCAGTTCTAAGAACTTCACCTCCATCCTATTCTTCATGCTTTTTAGGAAGAAATTCTCAAAAAACAGAGTCTTAAACTTATCCCAAGCTATTATCCCTTCTCCAGCTCTTTGTTGATTAGCCTCCCACCAGTAGTTCGCTTCTCCCCTCATCATGTGCGTGGCAAACACCGTCTTCTGATCTTCGCCTACGCGAGCTATAGTGAAAGCTTTTTTAATCTCCTTGATCCACGTTTGTGCGACGATTGGGTCGGTAGTTCCCTCGAACTCCAGGGGTCCTACACTCTTAAAGTCTTTAAAGGTTGTTACTGGCATAGCCTGAGGGTTTGGGCGAACGGGTTCATTGTTCCTTCCCCTTAAGGCTTCTCCTAACAAGTCTACCAGTTTCTGGATTGGGTCAACTTGTTCCCTCTCATTGTTCACTGACTCCTCAGGTGCAGTTAATCTATGTCTGGGCGGCATTATTTGCATCACAAATTTTTATTTTATTATTATTCAAGTATATTACTTAAGTATTTCTTTTAATACTAAAAGAATAAATTTATAACACGTTTCTGAAATAAGCTTCATTTATATTCATATGCCAACCGTTTCATTACATGATTTCCCTAGCATATTTCTATAAATGTTATCACATATATCCCCTAATATCACAAAAGATGAGAAATACCAACCTACTACCATACTACCCCTCTAACAAAAGCTAACTCGGGGTTTACATCATTATCCCACATCTTACACAAAAGATTGGGATTACAACATAGTATATACAACACATAAAGGACACACTAATACTACCACTAGACTATCTAAGGAAATTTCATCACATCATCCCGCTCTCCACTGCGCTCTTGTACTCCATCTGCGCTATATACGCAACTAGCTCTCGACTCAAGGTATGTAGAGTCTGTCCCTGTTCTGCCGGGTAGTGGTACACACCATCAAGCACCCTCTCGAATGCTGAACGGAACACGTACCCCATCTTGTTCATTTTTCTCTTCTTACATCTGACCTCATCTTCTAGGTTATCTGCTCTCTCATGGGCAGCCTCCCACTTCTCCTCGAAGTGTATCCTATCCATCACTTCTAATTCCAACTGAGTGTGGAGTGCTTCCTTCTCAGTCTTCTCACTTAGTTCCCTCTGTTCAACCTCTTCTAGCTTTCTTGCCAGATCTACAGTTTTCGCCACCGACCTGTGGAATAAAGTTCCCATCTGGATCCCTGCCTCCCTGCGGTAGGCAACCTCCACCTCTAACTCCTGCATGGCCAGCTTCCTCTGGTGGTCCTCGTCCCTCAGTTTCTGGAACTCAGACTCTCTCTCTTGGGCCTCTGCCTCCAGCTCCTGGACTCTACAGTCCAACTCCAGAATCCGCTCCTCATACTCGCCTAACATCTGCTCCTCTAGGTTAGGCTCGTAGGAGTCCTCCATGGGCTCCTCCTCTGAAGGCTCGTCCTCAACTGGCTCGTCCTCCATAGGCTCCTCCTCGGGGTCAAGCTCTACCTCTATCTCATCCTCTTCATCAGACTCAGATGGTGCTACTGCTTGTACTGGCACAGCCTCTAAGGGTGCCTCGTACACTACATGAATATCCCTGGGCTCATCCTCAGCCACTCTAGCGGGTAATCCCATATCTGCCATCTACAATCATAAACACAAGACAAGAAATAGCAACTCCATTAGAATGTTAAATAAAACATAAGTTCATTGTATAAAATGAAGTTACATTTCATAACAGACTAAGTCTCTCAAGGAAAACTCTACATGAGTTTTATCTCCTTCCTAACTTCTAAGTTCGCCTAAGTTATAGTCTAAGGATACTCGTTCCTAAGGTTTATAACTACAGCTCTGATACCAACCTGTGACGCCCCCAAATTCCAGGACCGTCACGGGGTTGCTCGAATTCGGTTTGTGACGTGCTCATGGTAATACATCACAATAATAATACGACTAAATGTCGCATCGCACAGCGAAATAATACACAACTAATACCGAATAAATTACATTTAAATAATATAATTATTCACGTCCCAAGGTCTCGTAACTTAAACAATGATTACATAGCTTAGACATATCTTAAGCAATAATAACCTTAACTAGTACATAATATCATAAGTTCTTTATTACAATCATAAAGTCCTACATAAACAAAGCTACTCAGTAGCCTTTCCCTTGCCCTTGTCGGTACTCTAGGTCCGCACTGCTCGGCCTTAACTGAAATATTTTTAGGAAAAGTAAGAATGAGCACAAATTGCTCAGTAAGTAATATACAATAAGGGTGAGTAATATAATTCTCAATTCTCGAAAGGGTATAGCAAGGTTTGATAGTTCAAGGATAACAAGAATATCAACAGTTCTCAATAACAGTCGCTAAGGACGGAATAATAACAATGCGATTCAATAATAAATCAATTCAAGATTTTAAGATAACTGAATACTAAGCAGTCACTAAGGACTATGAACTTCCACAGGATTTGACAGTAATAAACTGAAAATCCAAAAAAAACAAGTACAACAGGTGATCAGCCTAAAGTACCCTATGTTATGCATAACACTCAATCATACTAATGTGCGCGCGTCGGTTCTCCGACAGTTATATTTTATTCTTCTCAGTCAAATACAAGATTCCGCACAAATCAATTAGTTTGGGTCGCTTTTCAATAATATAAGTCTAGCCGAATCAAATGGCATAGACACTTTAACAATATTCAAGAACAATACCAAGTTCAACATGAATAATAGCTTTAATGAAATAAGAGTTCAAGTATGCTAATTCAATTCAAACGATTAAGTAAAGAAACTAGTTCGCAATATACAAGGATAGAATACTTGCACCGTAAAAGAGTGTAAGTTAGGAAACCTGCATCCAAAGAGATAAGGTTTAGATACTTGCACTATAAATGAGTGTAAGTAAGGAAACTTGTACTTTAAAAGAGTGTAAGTTAGAGAACTTGCCTTTAGCGTAGTTTATCCACGAAAAGCAAATCAACACTTTCGAATTCATATCATAATATAGTTATGTATATATGATATTCATTAGTCATATAGTTTAACATTATATCTCATCTCGTATATACGATAATCACATACGCTAAGTCTTGACCTAGCGACACAGTTATATAATATTATATTAATATAATTTCTATCCTTAACGTTCCTCCTTTTGAGTTAAAACACATTCTCATATCATATAAGATTGCAACAACTAGCAACATACTCTCATATTTATTAATATCACATAAAACCACAATCAATACTAAATACATTTTATTTTAGCAAGTTATGGTATTTCTATAAGTTAACCATCAAAATCGGTTTCAAATAACAACATATAATATCACATAG
This sequence comes from Panax stipuleanatus, assembly GCA_020205555.1. NCBI lineage: Eukaryota > Viridiplantae > Streptophyta > Magnoliopsida > Apiales > Araliaceae > Panax > Panax stipuleanatus. The sequence continues at coordinate 69,723,760 of CM035123.1, read as the reverse complement.
CATATATACGTTAAAGAATACTTTTATGTTTGTATAACCTTCACTTGTTCCAAACATATGTGATATAGCTTCTAAGTTAACCCTTTCGACAACTTACGGTAATTCAAGGTTATGGAATTCACAAAGCCTATCATGCTATATTATACAAGGTGATCACATAACTTGTTTTAAGCATGCTTGCAAGAATCTATATTATACACATATAACTAGCACCGTTATAACTTAATCCATGCTTCACTTGTGCCTAACTAGTTCTCATGGCATTGAACATGGCATGTGTATATTTATGACATTTTAATGAGGCTATGAGCACTACCAAACATGTCCAAAATTTTTATAATTTAGGCTTCGATATAACATGTCAAGATTTATGTTTCAAACTTACACTTTCACCTAGTAATATTCACAAATGAAGCCCACACGCTCATGTCATATTATGAAACATATATAAGCACGTCAACAAGCCCTTCATGCATTTCAAAGTCATCTAAAGATGCTCATAACATCAGAATGTGTATATGGTATTTTCATGTCAAGGTCCAACTTCAAATCTTACATTTTCGTTAGAAATGTGCACTAGTTAGGTTCACATGTTCATATTATATCACGGAACCTATATACATAAGTTAGCATGCATTTCATGTGTTTCTGAGTTATACTAACATGTCTCAAAAGTCAGAATACTAACATATTTCATAAATGTTAACGTTCGTTCATGAAACTTTAAGTTTACTTCAACACTATTTGTCGTTTCATAATTCTTGCATGTAATCATAGCCAAATCGTGTTTACGTTATCTCTATATACTCATATAAGTATGTTAAACCCATTAATATGCTCGTCTAAGCCATGCAAATAAACTATCACTTAGCAGATTTTAAGCAAAATGCAGAAACTGGGTTTAGGGGCCGGCGCAGCTGCGCTGCGCCCCAGTGTATTACCGGCGCAGCTGCGCCATGCCTGATTCAAGCCAAGAACAACCTGCTTCGGCAAGATTCTATCCCAACCACAAACTTACTTCACGAAATCAGTTCCAAGCAGTCATATTATAGTTTAAACATACTACCAAGACTATATAACAACTAACAAGTATATCCGAATCAACTTATCAGGACAACCATGCTTAATTCAAGAATTTGAAAATCTCAAAGAACATGAGATTGTAATATACCTTTGTTATATGAATTAAGCTTGCTAAGATGAACTCTCTCACACACTGATTATACTTCTTCAATTGCTCAGCAACTCACACTCTCAATTTACACTTCGCAGACAATTTTCACGCAACAGAAAAATAAGAAGGAAGGGTGCTTTATATAGAGAAATGTATTAACAGTCATTAGCTTTGTTCTATAGTTTGAATCAATGGAAAATGAAAGTAAACAACAGATATGCAAAGGTTGGCCAACTGCCCATTTTGTACCCATCATCACCATGGATTATAGCTGCTTAAATTACGCAATGAGATTATAGGCCACTGTTTGGCCATTGTTGGAGCAACTGATGAGTTTTATATCTCAGTAACTTGCTTAGTTTGGTTCCTTTAATTCCCAAAAATATAATTTTAATGTATATTATTACTATAAATGGAAGGTTTAGGGATTATCTATGTACTCACATCATATAATCCATGTACATTCTATCTTACCGGTATAATTTACTCGGATGTTATCACATTATTAAATTCTACAATCAACAATTGATTACAATATATTCATATTATGTTAATGTATACTTACATACATATTGTCACATAGGTATTAATAATGTAGCTCACATAGTTTAATAACTTTACTATATAGTTTATGTACATAATATAATCACATTATGCTTCATATAATATATGGTTTCTATGTGTAGTATAATCACATTGCACTATAGTTTATATATACATGCGTGGTCACACTTAAGTGTCTCTCTACACTATATAATATAGTTGTATTCCATATACTTTATATATTCAAGTATTGCACATTTTCATATATCAATTAATATAATCTTATTATATTAATAACTTACTTATTTGTTTTATTATTTATAATGTCAAATAAATAAATTATTTATCTCATTGATTAATTAACGATAATATTAATTAATCCATTCCTCATAATTATTAATAACACTTAATTAATAATCATAGGATTAATTATCACATTAACAAATATAATTTCCAGCATATTTATAACCAAGTGGTTTATTATTATTATATTTCTTGCAATAATAATAATCATGTATTATTAATTAATCACAGTTAATATTCCATAACCATTAATTAATATTCTACGATAACAATTAATTAATATTCTACAATTAACAATTATTATAGATTAATTGTTCGCTTAATATAATCATTCTTATATTACGTCACTGTGCCACACAAGGCTATCAACGAGTTTATCGCAAACTCCATCAATTTCTCAATTATTATTATAATTATTCAATTTTATATAATTGAATTAATTCATCTCATAACACAAAATCATTTATATTAAATAAATTATCATTTCTATTAATATATTTATTTAATAATATTAGGAAATTCTCGGGTATTACAGAATTGGTTCAACAAACTGCTGAAATTGTGAAGCTGATCAGAACAAGATTGGTTGCTGCTCAGGACAGACAGAAGAAATTTGTCGATCAACATCGACAGAACCTAGAATTTTTATCAGGAAGCTTCGTTTTCCTAAAGGTATCTCCCTGGAAGGGGAAGATTAGATTTGGCAAGAAGGGGAAGCTGAGTCCCCGATTTATTGCACCTTTTGAGGTATTACGAAAAGTTGGCGAGGTAGCTTACGAAGTGGCATTACCTCCGGAACTCGAGAATATACATATCGTATTTCATATTTCCATGTTACGGCCTTACAAACACGACTATAAATATGTAATAGAATACAAGCCTTTACAATTTGATAAAGATTTAACTTATAAAGAGGTTCCTGTTTAAATTATTGACAGAAAGGAACAAGTACTTAGGAATAAAGTGATACCTTTTGTTAAAGTAATTTGGAGGAACCACAGTGCTGAAGAAGCCACATGGAAACTCGAAGATGTAATGAAAAAATCGTATCCTCAATTATTTACTTAATTGATTAGTGTAACCCCTTGTATATCGATTCTGGGGACAGAATCCTTTTAAGGGGGGAAGAATGTAACATATGAAAATTTTTATGAGAATTTTTTTTTATGTTGTGATTCTGGGGACAGAATCCTTTTAAGGAAGGAAGACTGTAACGATTAAGAATTTATATGTTAATTGTAAATATTTATTGAATTAAATAAATATTTTATAGAATTTATTTTTTGAGTTAATAAATAAATTGTGTGGTTGTTGTGGATAATTTAATTAAGTGCTACATGTTTAATAAAATTGATATGTTAGCAATGGTGTAGCATAATTTTAATTTAGTTGAGAATAATTCAATTAGATTTAATGTTATGTGCTAAGTGATAATAATTTGTTACATGAATTATGTTTAATAAAGGAATTAAAATTTGTGCGACAATTTGGTATTATGTGAATGTTAGTTTATTTAATTGAATTAGAGTGTTGTAATTTAATTAAATAAGTGTGGTATTTAATCTATGTATTAAGGATTTATTAAAAGAATGGAAAAGAGTTTTAAGTGATTTTACCAAACAAGGCACTTGTACTTGTTTAATCTTATTATACCCAAACAAAGCCTTAGCACTAAAACCTATTTTTTTAACTAAGAGGTTGCCAAACATAGCCTTGGGCTTTTCAAATTTTGTAACCTATGTTATTAATAAGAATTAATATGGTTATAAGTATTATATTTATTATTTATAAGTTACATATATTATATATGTATATGTATATCATAATATATGTCAGATAGTTAGTACGTTAGTTTTACAAACAAAACAAAGAAAGAAACAGAAGAAGAGGGTTAGAGAGAATTGTCAAAGAAGAAGAAGAGAGAAGAGGAAGAAAAGCTTGAGAATATAAAAGAGGATCATCATCTTCATCATCTCTTCTCTTTAATTAAAACTAGTATGGTTATACCCTAACCCTTGTACTCAATTCTTATGTGTTGTAATTCTTCTTTATCAAATTAGGTTTTTACAATCATGAAATTATATGTATATATGGTGTTCATATGTTTTCATATGTAATTGTATGCCATGAAAGAGTTTTCAAAATACAATTGTTGTAAAAACAAGTTTTCAAAGCATATTCTTCTATGTTTTCATGGTTTTAGAATTCTATGTAGAAGTCTCTTTGTGAAAGTTATTTATTTTGATATGTGAATGGGATATGTACATATATATGTATATTTATAGGTTTACATATGGTTTTTATAGTTATTTAAGAGTTTCAATTCACAAGTGTATAATGAACAATATGAAATCATGTTCATAGTACTCTTTTATGAAGTTATGTTGAAAATTGTTTTTACATCCTTGATGTGAGCATGAGATATGTGTAATATGTGATATAACATGATTATATATGAGTTAAATGGTTGTGTTAGCAATTCAAACCATGAATTTTTGATAAACAATTAGAATTATGATTATAGTGATTTTCTTTGAAATAATTTCTAAAAAAATAACTTTTTAAACTATCAAATTGATGTTTGATTTTGAGTTATTGTTAAAATTGATCATGTATTATGTTAGTATTTTAAGAATATAAGTTATTACAATTGGAATCACTTCAATTTATTGAAAAACGAATTCATAATAGCAATTTCCGTCAAGAACGCTTAATATTGTGTTTTTCTTTGAAAATCATGAAATCTTGATTTTGATTTTGTGTTACATGGAATTTATATGTTATGATCATGTTAAAGAGTTTAAAATATTATTTTTATCAAGTTTTATGTTTGTCATGATGGAAAAAATCGATTTCGATGTGAAGGAATGAGCCAAATTGGCTTATTTCTCCACCAGTTCGCCAGCTGGGAGGTGCACTAGGGGGGTGACCCACCCCAACGGGGTTCCTTGCTGTCTGAAAAAGTTTGGTTTTTGTTTTTGAGTTTTTATGCCCCGTTTCTTAAGCTAACTGATGGTAGTGTGCATACAAGCCAATCATGTATGATGACAAAGCACATACTTTGTAAACAATCTTATTTATTTATTAATTAATTAAATATTCATTTAAGGCATATAATTATCTACATGGTGCTATTTTTTATAATATGTAAATAACCCATAGTTTTAAGTAATGCTTTTAGAATCATGATGAGATCATGATAATGAGATCTAAATTCTTAGAAAGCTTAAAAACTAAAATAGTTCCCAATTGTGGGATTACTAAAATGGGGATTAGTAAATCCGGATAGATTGGTACATATGTTGCTTGCTCATTGGATGAGGATGACTGATCTCATGGTCATTTGTGTGGAGACACTAAAGCAAGTATGTAGGTGCTTATTGGAGAATAAGTTCACTGAACGTGACTCGCTATGGAATACCTAATGGAGTTTTACTCGCCTGTCAATAGGAATTCCTAATGTGATAGTAGTACATGTGATCCTTGGACTTGAGATCATCATAGTATCTTGTATGTAACAAATTATACTTTGACTAATTCCTTAAGGCCTTTTAAGGCATATATAGGGTATGCTTGGGTGTAATGAGTTACATATGGAGATAATGAATGATCAATAAAGAATCTACCACCTCTAGTAAAAGAGGAGATATGTCCTATGTGATTCGTTAAATGACAACCCAGGAATCTTTGGCCAAGGTAGAATGAAATTAGAAAGAGGTTTCTAATTTGCATTATTTGGAGTTGTGCATTTTCTAATCGAAATACATATGATTAAATAAATTAAGACTTGACAGTAAATTCATGTCTTATATTTAATTGGGGCATTGTATGGTGAAAGGATTGAATTGTACGGTAACTATTAACTCACAGGTTCTTTTATGATTAATGTTGAAATCTATATTATCTGGAAAGTCGTTGATCGCTAGGGAGGCTTATCCCTATTGTAGAATAAATGTTATTTATTTAAATAGATTATTAGTTTAATTTATTTATTTAAATAAGATTAGAATTGTTCTAATTGATTTATTCACAACCGGTTTAATATGGAGAACCTAAAGGGTCACACCATAAAAGGAAGAAGAATTATTTAAGAAGAAAATGGCATGATAGTAATAATGCATTAAGTATAATTAATTTAATCTATGATGATAGAATAAATTAAATAGCTTAATATTTATTATTTAATATTTTAGAAATATTAAATATAAATTAATAAGAGGAGTCTTATTAATATTATTATTATTATTATTATTATTTTAATTCTAAAGGAGTTTAGGAATTAATATAATATCAGTACTCTCTCTCAATCCTAATAAATATTAGGATATAAATTAATTAAAAGTATTTAATTAATTAATTAAATAAAACCCTATTCTAATTGGATTAGGAGGGTTAACCTAATATCTATATAAGAGAGTCTTATATCAGAAATAAGGTACGTGAATTTTTCAAGAGTTGAGAGTACACATATTCTATAGAGATAGAAACAAGGGTTAAGCCAATAACCCATCTTACTGAGTTCTTCATCTTCCTTCGTGGATCACCGTTAGAGGCCAAACATTTGGGTGGCTGACATTGATCAAGGGAAGGAGCCACTACAGAGGAATCAAAGGAATCAAAGGAGTAGAACTTGTACCTGAGGAAGCTTGGATCTTCAAATGTATAATTCTGTTTTTTCTACTTCTTCATTCACTGATAATTGATGCACAAGAATGATCATGGTAATGGGTTTGTATAAATTTTTGAAAACCTAGTTTTTTACGCTTCCGCCCTATTTATGTGATTTGATTGCATGATTGCATTACACACAAACCCAACACTAACTTGTTTCTAAGACTTGGAAAGTGAAATGTGTAATAAGATAACATGTTTTTGATGTGTTTAAGTTAGATTGAAGTATATTATAAATGTGTTACATGTGTGTGTATGTGTGTTGCTTTCACGAGGCTCACAACACGATTCATTGAATTATAGGCTTATGAATGTATGCCGTGAGTATAGACTCGCGTACTTGACTAATTAGCAACCAATGTGATAAATTATATTGTGAGTTGAACTTGGATATGAAGTTCGATGGTTTAAATGTTGTAGTTGGATACTAATAGATGGTTTGAATGTAATATAAATGTGTAGGGTGTTTGTGAAGTGGTTATAAGTTGTTAAAGTGTAGCTTGCGCTTGAGGCAAGTCTTTTATCTCTAAACTTATTATTTTGCAAGTTTTCTAGTTCTTATTTCTTTTATGATAAGCAAGTTTCCATTTTGAACTTGTTATTCACTTTGTACAAGAGTTGTTGTATTCTAATATTCCTAATGCTCAATTAATGAAGTGTTATTGAGGTATCATGATCTTGACTTAGTTGTTCAAGCAAGATCTACTTAGTCTATCGCATGCTTTGAGTTGTTTCTAAAAGCATGCCTATCTATTATGAAGTTTATTGTCATATTTTGCAATTGGTTCATGATTCTTATATTATTGAACTGCAAAGTACTGTAAGTCGATTCAACTACTCCTAGCTAATGATAGTTGAACTCTAAAGTTCCCTTATCTATCTAAACCAAACTTTCTTTGGTGCGGACTTGTATTCAATTTCTGAGAATGAACAACCCTATTAATTAGGGGATATTTTATGCGAAAGCGTTAAGATGGTTGTGCACAATTCATGGTACAAAGGGTTTATTCCCCTGAGTACGAGTTAAAGGTCCATAGTCTTATGACTGTTAAAGGTTTAAAAAGAAATATTTATAACCTAGGACAATGGTTCAAGGTCTTATGACCCTCAGATGATTCTATATTCAAATTTCATGTATTAAAGAAAGAATTATAATTCAATTCTTTATATTGATGATAGTAAAGTTATTCAAACTCTTTTAAAACGATTCATTATGTCATATCACTGTTGAATTTCCAAGTGAGCTTTTGTTTGCTCACTCTTGCATGTTTTATCACCACTTGCAGTTGAAAACAAGAATGTTGACATACCGTCAACAAGTAAAGGAAAAGGAAAGATAAATAAGTGAAGGCTTGTTATGTAAAGTTCTACTGTAATAAGACTTAGTCGATTATGTTATGTTTTATTTCCGCATTTATTGATTGATGTTAAGGTTTAGTTAACCCTGGGATTTTATTGGGCAAGTTGTATTCCTTCCTAAAGGAAGATTTTTATTAAGGTTTATGACCCCTAGAAGAGTAGCAGGAATATATGAGGTAGATCCAGTCACACAATTAGCGGCTCAGGTTGCAGCGCTAACCAAAAGACTTGACACCATGGGAGTGCAAGCTGTGCAGAATGTTCAGAGTGTCGCATTGTTGTGTGAATTGTGTCAAGGGAGCCACACAACTGAGCAGTGTGCCATAAGCCCCGAGTCAGTTCAATTTGTTTCCAACTATGGGCGGCAGCAAAACGCAAGTCTCCCTACTCATTATCATCCGGGCTTGAGGAATCATCCAAACCTTTCTTGGGGCAACACAAATAGCAATCAAGCACAACCTCCGACCACCAGGCCTAATTTCTCAAACCCTCCCGGTTTTCAAGCTCAAAATCAGTACAACCAACAACCACAGAGTTCTCATAATCAGTTCCACTATCCACCATCTCAACAGGAAAGAAAACCTAGTTTGGAAGATCTCCTGTCACGATATATTGCCCAAAATGAGACAAGGAGCAGTAATCAAGAAGCTTCCATCCGGAACCTTGAAGTCCAAATGGGACAGTTGGCCTCTGCTTTGAATAGTCGACCGCAAGGTACATTGCCGAGTGACACTGATGTCAACCCGAAACGGGATGGGAAGGAACACTGCAAAGCAGTTACACTCCGGAGTGGGAGAACTATAAATGAGAAGGGTGGAGAGAGTCCTGTAGTGCAAGAAGAAGCTCCATTAAGAGGTACCAGTACTAAGGAAGAGGCCACCCATGTTGAATGTGCTAACTGGCTGGATGCACCCCAGCGATCTACACAGTTCCAAAGACAGTTTGAGTCGCTGAATGATCCAGAAGCATCTACTTCCAAGGCCCAACCATCTGTTGTAGAACCTCCTGTCCTCGAGTTAAAGCCCCTGCCCAATCATCTGAGGTATGCATACTTGGGAAATTCATCCACTTTACCTGTTATAATATCTGCATCTTTAGATGAAGGCCAGGAAGAGAAGCTACTGCTAGTGCTCAAACAGTATAAAACGGCACTGGGGTGGTCAATTTCAGACATTAAAGGGGTCAGTCCATCCCTTTGTATGCACAAAATCCTACTGGAGGAAGGATCCAAGCCGACCATTGAACATCAGAGGCGATTGAATCCAATAATGAAAGAGGTGGTCCGGAAGGAAATCATTAAGCTGCTAGATGCGGGCATTATATACCCTATCTCGGACAGTCCTTGGGTCAGTCCAATTCAATGCGTGCCAAAAAAGGGCGGTATGACAGTAGTAGCCAATGAGAATAACGAGTTGATTCCAACCAGAACGGTGACTGGATGGAGGGTATGTATGAACTACAGAAAGTTGAATAAGTCCACCTGTAAGGATCACTTCCCTCTGCCATTTATTGATCAGATGCTCGATAGACTTGCTGGGCACGCCTTCTATTGTTTGCTAGATGGTTATTCTGGCTATAATCAAATTTTTATTACTCCCGAAGATCAGGAGAAAACAACGTTCACATGTCCGTATGGGACCTTTGCCTTTCGGAAAATGTCCTTTGGGTTGTGTAACGCTCCTGCAACATTCCAACGTTGCATGATGTCCATCTTATCTGACATGGTCGAAAAGACCCTCGAGGTTTTCATGGACGATTTTTCTGTATTCGGGAGTTCATTTGATAACTGTCTGGTCAATTTGACTGCCGTTCTCCAAAGATGCGTTGAAACTAATCTTGTATTGAATTGGGAGAAGTGCCACTTCATGGTAAAAGAGGGCATTATTCTGGGCCACAGAGTATCAGATGGTGGTATTGAAGTAGACAAGGCTAAAATTAATGTCATCAATAGTCTACCACCGCCTACATCAGTGAAAGGGGTTAGGAGTTTTCTTGGGCATGCAGGTTTCTATAGGCGGTTTATCAAGGACTTCTCAAGGATAACAAAACCACTATGTTCACTATTGGAAAAGGATATGCCTTTTCAGTTTGATGAAGCCTGCCTCAGAGCATTTGAATTATTGAAGGAAAAACTCATTTCGACTCCTATTGTGGTAGCTCCTGATTGGACTTTCCCATTTGAGCTAATGTGTGACGCCAGCGATTTTGCAATTGGGGCAGTGTTGGGACAGAGAAGGGACAAAGTGTTCCACACGATCTATTATGCCAGCAAAACATTAACTGATGCTCAGTAAAATTACACCACAACCGAGAAGGAACTGCTGGCAGTGGTCTATGCTTTCGACAAATTCCGTTCCTACCTCATTGGAACAAAAGTGACCGTGTACACAGACCATTCGGCCATTAAATATCTGATAGAAAAAAAAGATGCAAAGCCTAGGCTGATAAGGTGGGTCCTTCTTCTACAGGAGTTTGATCTAGAGATCCGCGACAAGAAGGGGACAGAAAACCAGGTAGCAGATCACTTGTCGAGGTTGGAAAATCCTCCTCATTCGGGAGACGCAATCAAAGACATCAATGATTTCTTCCCGGATGAACAACTATTTGGCGTCCAAAGTAAAGCCCCGTGGTATGCGGACTTTGCAAATTTCGTCGCTTGTCAAGTGCTTCCTCCCATCTTCAGCTATCAGCAGAGGAAGAAATTCCTAAATGATGCAAAACAATACTTTTGGGACGAGCCCTTTTTATTCAAACAGTGTTTAGATCAGATTCTGCGAAGATGTTTGCCAGAGGAGGAAATCGAAGGTGTGCTCCATCATTGTCATTCCTCTAATTATGGAGGACATTTTGGGGGCCAAAGAACTGCTGCTAAAGTACTCCAATCTGGGTTTTATTGGCCTACCCTGTTCAAAGATGCACACCTATATGTGTTGCACTGCGATAGATGCCAAAGGGTAGGAACCATTTCAAACAGGCACGAATTGCCTCTGCAGAATATCCTTGAAGTAGAGCTGTTTGATGTATGGGGTATTGACTTCATGGGGCCATTCCCGTCGTCCTTCAACAATCTCTATATTCTGGTCGCGGTTGATTATGTCTCCAAATGGGTAGAAGCAGTCGCCTTGCCTTCTAATTATGCTAAGGTGGTGCTTAATTTCTTAAGGAAAAATATTTTCACTCGCTTCGGCACTCCTCGGGCAATAATCAGTGATGAAGGGTCACATTTTTGCAACAAATATTTCGAAGCCCTTCTTGCTAAGTATGGGGTGACCCATAAAATAGCCACAGGTTATCATCTGCAGACAAGTGGCCAAGCAGAGATCTCTAATCGAGAGGTTAAGCGTATCTTGGAGAAGATCGTTAATCCTAATCGGAAGGACTGGTCAAAGAAGCTTGATGATGCCTTGTGGGCATACCGCACCGCTTATAAAACGCCTATAGGAATGTCTCCGTATAGGCTTGTTTATGGCAAGGCTTGTCATCTTCCTGTGGAGCTAGAGCACAATGCATATTGGGCTATCCAAAAGCTCAATTTCGATATGGATGCAGCAGGTGAACGAAGACTATTACAACTCAATGAATCAGACGAGTTTCATCTGCACGCGTATGAAAACGCTAAGTTGTATAAGGAAAAGACAGTGGTGGCATGACAAGAAAATTGTCGAAAGGAACTTCGAAAAAGGCCAGAAGGTGCTTCTTTTTAACTCCCGGCTGAAATTATTCCCGGGGAAGTTGAAGTCCCGATGGTCGGGGCCGTTCACCATTGCTAAAGTGTATCCTCATGGGGCTATTGAGGTCGAAGACCCTCATTCAGACAAAACATTCAAAGTCAATGGACAACATTTGAAACACTATTAGGGCGGCGAGGTCGACCGACAAAACACCTCCATCACCTTGGGAGACCCGGTGTAAGGCGGGGAGAAAGTCAAGCCGACGACTCTAAATCAAGCGCTTGATGGGGAGGCAACCCCCATCTTAGTATCAAAAATTTCCTTATGGTTTTATTTAGTCTTATTTTCTTTAGTTATCATTAGTGCAATTGGTTTTGCTTAGAATTAGTGTAGATGTTAATTTAGTATGTTAGGATGTAGTTTAATGGTTAATATAATTGTTAGTATGATTGCTATGTTTAGTAGTTCAAATGTGCATTGATTCAGATTTTGGGTGTTGGCTGCAGGAATGCAGTGCTCGCGCTGCAGCGCCAAGAGCTAGTCTGAGTTTCGCGCCGCAGCTCCAAGAACCACGCCGCAGCGCCATCCCCCTTACAAATTTTCGCGCCGCGGCGCCTGGCATATGCTGGAAGCTACTGGAGAGTTGCGCTGCAGCGTCGAGGTCTTCCTAATTACTCACGCCGCGCGCCAATATTTCACAGCCGCAGCTCCGATAATGACGCCAGCAGTGCCAGGATTAACCTTTCCCACGCCGCAGCGCCATGCACCACGCTGCAGCGCCAGTGCCGAGTTTTTAAGTTTAATTAAGGCTTCTGGGTTCAGTTTGCAGTGTCCCTCGTTTCTCTCTCACACATCTCCCTTACTCCCAATGATTGCGGCAAATCAACCGTCACCCATTCGGCTTCTGAGCGTTTGGGGCCTTCAACCGTCGTGCAGTTATTCTCCTTCATTGTATTTATAAGCAACTAGAGGTAAAGGATTTCTTCAGAGCAGAGTTTGGTTGGTCGTTTGTTAATTATCTTTTTGTTGTTCTTGGAGTTTTGTTGGCTATGGGTTCAAAGCGTCCTCGCACTAGTATAGGTCCTCCTCCGTCTTCCAGAACCCCTCCTCTTTGGGATGCTGTAAAATTTCGAGTGAGGAAGCCTGGAAGCGATATGCGCAAAAATTTTCAAAAAGGAGTTTGGTGTCTGAGAGAGGGCTAAGGCCAGATGACAAGATGGACGGCCATATGAATTCAATGATTGTGACTATGAAATGGATTCACTTCACCAAGCCGCCCGAATCTGCAGTTATTTCAGTGGTAAAGGAATTCTATGCAAATGCTAATGCCGATGGTCCTGCTTCGGTGCCAGTTCGGGGTAAGTTGATAAAATTTGACACTCGAACCATCAATGCTGTATATGGGACTCCAAACTACGATGGTAAGGATTATCTGGAGCCTGGGATGCGGAGTTACAATACTGATGAGATTATAGCAAAGCTCTGCAAGCCTGTTACCATGTGGAAAACCAATGAATTCTATGGTGAAAAGACCTCTTTCCCCCATCAAGCCTTAAGTCGTTATGGTAAGGCGTGGTACTCCTTTATTTGTGCAAATATTATGCCAACACGCCACCTGAGCGATGTAACAAGAGAGAGGGCAGTACTGCTTTATGCAATTGTCATGGGGCTGAAGGTTGATGTGGGGGTTCTTATTCAGGATTCAATTAAAAAGGCCATTAGAAGCAACGTCAATTCCGGACTCCCTCACCCGTCTCTGATCACACGCCTATGCAAAAGGACGGGTGTGGTATGGGAGAAAGACGACATCACTCAGCCGCCTATGGCAGTCATTGATCATCACGTTATAGCTCGTTATGGAGTTTGGGATGGGGGACCTCCGTCACACCCAAAGGGTCAGGGATATTTACCGGGGCCTCTGCCGCCTCCCTCATCGGAAGCTGGTACCTCCGCTCAAGCGCCTGAGCCCCCATCTTCTGAGGCTATGCCACCCGGGGCCTTGGCAGAGATTTTAAGCAGTCTTAATTTTCTCCACAGCAAGGTTGATACAGTGGCTCAATGGCAGAGCCAATTCAATCAATATCATGCGGAGTTCGCAAATACGGTCTCCAGTATCTATTATGCTCAGGGAGGAGAAGACGCAGAGTCCATGCCCTTTCAATTTCCAGAGCCTCCAGTCTTTGCGCCTTATCCTCCACCATTTCCAGCCTCAGGAGAGGATCGTGAGGAGGAGCCAGCGGATGCGGATGCTGAAGACGAGGATGATGGCGGAGGTGATATTGCTCCAGAGGGTGAAGGCCAGTGAGGTCATTGGCAGATTTCAAGCTTGGGGGAGATTTCCTGTTTAAGTTTTATTATATATGAATTGCTGTCATGTTTCTTTTGGGCGGTTTATCCCCAGACTATCTATTTTTTTTTCTTTTGTTTTTTATGCTATGTTTGTGAATGTTTTGGTTTATAATATTTAAATGCTTGTGCTTTATTTTGGTTGTTATGTTTTTAGCCATATTTTGGGGTTTGTGCAGATAATTGGTTTTCTTGATGCCATGTGTAATGGCTTCTCCTTATTCCCCCTTTCGCCTAGTTCTGTAACTGTAAATATGCTGGGTGAGGGTTAATTTTTGATGTGGCTAATGACAGGCGCCAAGTAGTTATGGCTGTCTCTTAGAGTCGTGTCAGGCATGTATGTGTTAGGGGTTATGAATCGAAAAGTCGAGACTGTTTTTGATCCGTCCTTAGCAAGCACCGATCAACTGTTTTAGCTAATTATTTTTTGATGTTACTTCGCGCGTTGATTTCTTTGAAAGTATGTTCATTCTTATAATCTTTCATTTCTGCAAGGTAATAAAGGGCTTGGGTGCTTTTACAGTTTTGGATCTTGGACTCTGGCATGTTGTATTAAAATAAAATAAAAATAAAATGAATTGAAAAGGAGATTGATTATCGAAAGTCTTGCGGTGGGTCGAGATGGAGCGTAAAATGCACTCGCCCATAAACGCAGGACCGATGTTGAGATGGAGCATAAAATGCACTCGTCAAATAATCTTCAGATTTCGTAAAGTCTAATTTGGTTTATGTTGATTACGTGGCCTTTGCTGCTCGAGTTATTAGATTCATAGGGGTGTTCCACGCCTAGTGCCCTAAAGCCGTCTGGTTTGGGAGTCACTGATCAAAAGATCATTTTTGGGTAGCTGTGTTTAGCCTAAGGTAATTAAGGACTGTCCGAATCAGATTTTACTGTCTTTATGCTAGAGCCTTTTGATTTTTTTTTCCTGTGCTTGCATCCTAGCCTTAATGCTTGTTGAATGTTTAAGTTGCGTAGTGTGCATATTGTTTTTAGCAATCAACTGTGCAAGTTATTTGAGCTATGTTTAGTTAGGATGGTTGGTCTTCGCGCACATAGAATGGATCAAGTACAGTCTCATGCTTGCAAATTTAATTTTAAGCCCCTTTTCATGTCTGTGTTTGTCCTATTCTAGGAGAGGCTCTTTTTGTACACTTTGAAGCCGTGGTATTATTATATAGTAGTAGTTTCCTTTCGCGTCTTCCAGTAATGTAAGTGTGGATGTTAGATTGTTTGCTTGAGGGCAAGCAAAAGCTTAAGTTTGGGGGTATATGATAAGTGGTATTTATATCGCGAATCAGATTCTCTAAAGCTCAAGACGCTGCTTGTTTTCTGTTATTTGTTGTGCTTTTGTATATATTTTGTTGTTGTTATGCTTTTCCTGTATGATGCAGGGCTGTTTTGGTCATTTCCAGCTTGCAGGGGCAAAGTTGTCATTTTCTACATTCTGGCGCCGCAGCGCCAGAGCCTATTCTAAAGCCCACGCCGCAGCGCCAACTCATGGTCCTGGCTAAATTCATCTGGCGCTGCAGCGGCCCGGTCCTTCTTATTCTCGCGCTGCAGCGTTAGTGGCGCCGTAGCGCCGCCAAGCAGTTATAGGCTCCGCGCCGCAGCGTCACCTCCGGTGCCTAGCTAGTGGTTCGCATTTAATGACCTAAAAAGAAGAAAAAGAAGGAGAGAGAACGACGGAAGGATATCGGAGATAGAGAGAAAATACAGAGAATATTTTTGGGGATTCTAGAACAGAAAGAAGCTGTGTTTTAGGGGAGAATAGTTATTGCATCATATACAGCTCAGGAGTTACACGGAGAAGAGAAGACGTGGAGACAGAAAACCTTAGCTCAGGAGTTTTCTTATTCTAAAATCTCTCGGTTGTTTGTGTATTACTGATCAATGTTGAATGTGATAGAAATGTGTATTAGCACCATGGTTATGAACTAATTCCTTTTTAGGATTGCAATGTAACCTAGTGTTTAGCCTAATTAACTTTCTCTCCTATTTATACTAATGAATCATTTTGGGAATGGGTTGTTGTGTTTCTTGCTTATTGACTAAATGCTTGACAGAGTTTTTGGCAGTGATATTAATGGATATTGACTATTGGACATTATTATCTAGCTTTTAAAATACAACAACACTTGTTATGCCCTTGCCTAAAGGAATGTGTGCATAAACTGCTTAATAGGATAGACATATCTCTATTTGCCTTGTGTAGCCTTGAGACTGAGCTTAATGACCCTAGCCTAGTTATTTTCATCGATAGATATATTGTGATTCATCTAGCTAGAGATGTGCATTTGGCCTTCGACAGAAGCATATGCATAGTTCTATTCTCGGCTGACCATTCCTTGATTTGTGTGTATTGTGGAGAGTTAGGAGATTAGGCGACGCGTTAGGGGAATTGCAATCCTAGCTTGTCTCCCTATTACATCTATTTCTCCCGCTTCCTTTAGTTGTAATCGCATAGTTTAAAATACCACCTCCAATCAATTGTTTAGATAAGACAGTAAAGAACTTACATTAGTATTTGATTTGCATTTAAGACTTCGTCCTCGTGGGTACGACATCCTACTTATCTTATATTACTTGTTGATCGCGTATACTTGCGCGTTAATTGTCGTTACATAAATCGGACAACACCTATATGACGCAACATGTTATATGATTAAATTAGCTTGATGATAGCATACATGGTAGTTTAATAATAAAATTAAATAAAAGGAAATCCTTTACTTTCAAACTAGAGTTCGAGGACCTAATTGCTTAACGTGACATATGTGATTAGGTTACGTGAAGGACTAATTGATAGCTTAAACTGTAGAAGACGTATCAGGCAAGTTTCCTAGCCCTAATTTCTATTGGGTATTTATTCAATCCTTACTTATTTTATCTCAGTGAGGGTAAGTATTGGACTTATGCTAGCTATTTATTCGTGCAAGTTCCTTTGTTGTGAAGTTATACAACTTCAATTATCTTGCAAGCTTATCGATGATTACTCAGTTATTATTCTAGCAACTATGCTTATAAGTTTCATGTCATTATCGAACTGTTTCTAAGTATGTTTCCTGGCCTTTGTTTTCGGCTAGTTATTATTGATGAAAAATGATTTAATTCAAATCTTTCGAAGCTATTTAATGTTTACCAATCCAAATTTCTTTGGTGCGGTCTCGCATGAATACTAAGATGAACAACCTGAATAAATGGGCAAACAGATGTCGGGCATATAGTCCCATTTATGCTTATGCAGTTTAAACTTTATACTTGTGCACAATGTAGGGTACGATAGGCTGATCACCTGGAGTACTTGCAGAGACCGTTTACAATCTAATTGATTGTTAAACCGTCTGATGGTTTTCGATGAAACAAAGCAATGTTCAGGGTATTTTACACCACTTAGTATGCTATTGAGAATTCTAAACTCTTATCTTTGATATTCTTGTTTAACACTTGATAATTCCTTTAATTGTTGAGATATTGTCATACAAATGTTTTTACTCATGATGTATGTTTCCAAACTTCTTTATATACTTGCTGGGCAATTTGTGCTCATTCTTGCTTAAACCTTTCAGTTAAGGATGAGAAGGCTGAGGGCTCGGGCAAGGACAAGGGGAAGTCTAAGATGAAATGATGCTAGTTACCTTATGAAATAAGTTTATATTTCCGCATATGATGTAATGTAGCGATAAACGCTAAGTTTAAGTTTTGGTTTATTAAAGGTTGTAAAGACTTGGGATTTTATTTTGTACGTAATAGTTATAATATTATTATTATTATTGCTGGAGTTACTTAGATAGATGATGATGTATGTTGTATCGTGAGTACCATGTCCTGTAATCGATGTTACACGGATGTGGGGGCGTCACACCTTGCTTCTTGGTCTCCAACTCTTCAAGATAATTCTAACTATTCCTATTACATAAACTGTTTAATTAAAATAGAAACCTTGATCAGCAGTCAAGGGGAAGTACATATGAAGGAGATAATTTTATATCAAGAAAAATTAAAGAAGACGAGGTACGTAGAACCCCATTTAATAAAACACATACATTCAAGCATCCAAATAAAATAAAATCTAATCACATTCAATACAAGAAAATAGGGATGTAGTGAAGGAAAATTTGTGAAGGAATGAATTCCTTCACATGCGGAGTTCTTTAGCGAGGGAATAACGAAGGAAAAAAAATAGTGGCAATATAGTTATTATGAAGGAAACATCCTTCACAATTTAGATTTTATCTTTCACAAAATTGAGATGATAAAAATATGTTGAGTGCCAATTTTTTAAGAAAATTTACGAAGAAAAATATTATTAATGAAGAAATTATTACTCGCTATATATTATTGGTGAGAGATTTTTTGCGAGAGATAAAATTAGTCACTATTTAATTAAAATAAGTTTTTTAGAATTAATTATAGTGAATATAAATTGTAATATATATAAATAGATTAAATTTTTTACAATAGTAAATTTATTTTTAATAACACTTTTTAAGGAACTTACAATGTAATAATCCAAGTTTTCATTATATTAAAATAAGAATTTTGTGAATAAATTTTTATTTTTAATATATATATATACACTGTAATTAATATGTGATACCGAATATGTGAATACATGCAATGCGTATATGATAAATATATGAATATATATTTATTGTATGATTTGTTACGAGCTAGTTTTTCGCGATAGAAATATTTAGTTTAAGAAATAATTTCTTATAATGAAATTATTAGAAATTATAATAAGAGATAATAATTTCTGTGATGAAGTTATTTTATTTTCATGAAAATATATTTAGTGCATTTTTATGTGTATATATGTAATATATAAATAATATTATATATATTACATTTGAATGTAATTATTTTGGATATTATGTGATATATATTATATGTAAATATATAATATATATGGTTTACATGAAAAATGGGAAATAATAATAATAATAATAATAATAATAATAATAATAATAATAATAATAATAATAATAATATATTGTGAATTTGGTGAAATATGTAGTAATGTAAATATATTATGAAGTTAAAGAAGGAAAATAAAAATATGATTAAATTAAACAATAGATAAGTAAGGGAATTAAAATAAAAACGAAGGTAATCAAATAAACCCAAGGCAACCATTGTGACAAACAAGATTTTTGTAATTTATTTTGAATATTTATTGAATTAAATAAATATTTTTGATGATTTAATTATTGAGTTAAATAATTAATTGATGAATTTGTGATAGATTAATTTAATTATATGTGTCACATTAGTTAAATTAATGTGGTGAATTTTTATATTCAAAGTATGTATTTAATTGAGCTTATTTGATTAATATATTAATTAATAAGCATAATGTTATTCTAATTAATTTAATAATTAATTAGAGATTTATGATTAGACATAATTAATAAATAAGAATTTTAATTATGTGACTATGTGATTTAATGTAGATTTATGCTATTTTATTTAATTGATTTAAATAGCATTATTTGATTTAATTGGGTGTGACATTAATTAACTATATTATAATAAATTAATTAAAATAAATGAGAAGGGATTCCTTAAGCTAGCCAAACAAGGCCTTAAGGGGAGTTGGTCAGTTAACCCACTAAGGGACCAACTGACAACCACTCACCCATTATATATTATACGTATTATACTTATATACATATATACTATATCAATTCATATATTCATATCAGAGGAAATAAAAACTTAGAGAGTCAGAGAGAATTTTGAGAGAAAAGATTGAGGGAGAAGAATTTGAGAAATTTATATCATCATCCTTGAATCATCTTCACCAACTAGCAAGGGTAAATTCAGTTATATTAAGTTTTAAGCTTTCTATTTTTACGTACTTTGAAGTTCTCTGTAATCGTCAATTTTGAATCATTGTTGGTTATATGGTTTTATATGGGTTAAATTATGTTTATAACATGTTTTATACCATGTATACATAAATCACAGTGATCAATTTTATGTAATTACGTCTTAATTAAGTTTTCAAAACTTCCATTAACGTACTTTGAAGTTTTCTGTAAAAGACTAAATTGATGACTTGTTCATGATATGGCTATATATATATTAATTGATGTCCATAACATATTATATGCCATATATGC
This sequence comes from Panax stipuleanatus, assembly GCA_020205555.1. Lineage (NCBI taxonomy): Eukaryota > Viridiplantae > Streptophyta > Magnoliopsida > Apiales > Araliaceae > Panax > Panax stipuleanatus. The sequence goes on along the minus strand of CM035123.1, from coordinate 69,703,567 downwards.
ATAACTTTCAGTGATCACACCATGGAATTTTGTTGATAATTGGGTTTTCAAAAGTTACAGAGTGTAAAAATTGTACGTATGGCCCATATGGCCCTTACGTACAAAATTTACACACCTTATGCGTTTATTTAACTTAAATTAACACTTGAATGTGATTGTGTACATTTAAACGAACAAAATGGAAGTTAAACGAACGGATTCGGTGTTATAACGAATCCGTAACGTTGAATTCTTGTTTTCTTTCAAAACTTTATAAAATGTTGAAAATAGTGAAATTAAATGTTGTGATTTGTGTAATTTCGTGATTTAAAGTGTTAAAAGCATGCTTAGAACATGGTATGATGTTTCTGTAAATTCCATATCTTATGGGTAGCCTTAAATTCATTACGTTAGTTTAATTTGGATTTATTTGGGTTGCTCTGTGTGTCATTCGCGAACTGGAAATCTGGGTCTGCGTTGCCGCGCGGCCGCGCTGGTCCCAAGGGTAACTGGCGCGCGGCCGCGCCCCTTGCAGAAATTTGAAATTTTTTTGCTAAGTGTTCGTGTGTTCTAAGAGGTGGTTTAAAACCTAATGTAATGAACATAAAGATATGCTAAACATATAATAAGAGGTTAATAACTTATATTACGTGAGTAATTAATAAGTTAATTACATGACTTGAATCGTTAATTGTATAGTCCAATAACGTGCTCAAGACCGATGTGTGTGATTCGATACGTATATCGAGTTATTGATTAATTTGTATTGTGAACGTATTGATGTGTAGGGTTTAATAAAGAACGTGAATTATAATTGTAGCTTGTGCAAGAGGCAAGTATCCTATCCCTAATTTATTGATTTAGCAAGTTCCCTAAATTCTAATTTATTCATTTATTAAGCCTTAGACTTGTGTTTCTATATCGAGTAAGCTCGTGTTTTTAATTGTTCAAGTTCGAAATTCATATTACATATTGTAACTCTTTTAAAAGCATGATTCAGTGATACAATACTTATTCGATTGTATACTCTTGAGATTTATTATTCAAGTTGAATATCGATGTTATTGTTGAACCTTATAGGACTAGTGAACCCTTATTGATTCGACTAGTCCATAGTTGATGAACGTTCTAAATTCCAAAATACTTATTGAGCTTATCCAAACCAAACTTCCTTTGGTGCGGACTCTGATGTCAAAACTGAGATGAACAACCCTGTAAAAGGGGATTATTTACGCTTTAGCGTTGAGATATTGTGCACAATATGGTACTAAGGGCTGATCCCCCTAAGTACGAGAAGTAGAGTCCATAGTCTTATGACTGTTAAAGGTTTTAAGTATAAACACTTTACAACCTAGGACATAGTTCAAGGTCTTATGACCCTCAGATGATATTTTGATTCCTGTTATTTATCCTCGAGTCAAAAGTTGAGTTTCTTTATTCAGATGTCCTTGATTCACTCGCATGTTATTATATTGTTGTCATATTATTATACTTGTGGGCAACCGTGCTCACTCTTGCGTAATAATAACATTGCAGTTAAGAACGAAAGGTCTGACGAGCCTTCTTCTAGCAAAGGCAAGGGCAAAGTCAACAAGTGATGAAGACTTGTTGTTTATTTTATGTGTTTATGTTTCAGACTTATGTTAAAGTTGTGTAAAACTTATTTAATTAGTTATATTTCCGCATTTGATATTTAAGGTTAAGTACGACCTGGGATTGATGTATTTCTTTTCAGATGTTGTAACCCCACAAGGGGAGGATTATTTCTTTTTATTTCATGGTTTGCATTTACTATGGGTAGATAGATAGATGATATTTGTACAGTGAACACCAAGTCCCGTGGAAATTGAAGTACCCGGATTTGGGGGTGTCACAGGTTGGTATCAGAGCCGTAGGTTATGAACCTTAGGTGGGGAAAAACCTTAGGACAGTAGCCTTTTTAGAGATCGAGAACATAGTAATGATAACTCTTATCGAGTTCTAAGAAAGATAATAACTTACCTTATGTGCTACGTGTTTATACTTATATATTCGAGTCTCGATTAGCATCACGTAATTACTAAAACTTAAAATTTTATTTGTCAGGATGACGAATGCTGGAGAACCTAGTCAGTCCAGGGACCTTGTACCCCTAGAGGCTAGAGAGGAGGAGCCCCGAGATATCCACGTAGTTTGGGAGCAGTTAGTCCGACGAGAGCCATCACCCTTGATCACAGTCATTGGTCAGGAGATTGTGCCGGTGTCTAATTCAGAGGAGGACTCTGAGGAAGACCCTGAGGAGATTGAAGTTCAGGCTGAGGCAGCTGAAGAGGAGGAGGAAGACCCTGAAGAGTTCCCGCCGAGCTCTATCAGTGCTGAGATGTATGACGAGCTGTATGACCGTAACATAGAGTTACGTGATACTGTTCAGGAGCTGAGGGAGACTGTTCAGGAGCTGAGGGAGCGGTCGGTTACTCAACAGTCTACCATCGAGCTGAGGGATGGAGAGGTTGAGGCTCTTCACACACGTTTGGGAAATGTAGAGTGGAATTTGGCTCACGAGAAGGGCCAAACCGAGCAGAAGTCAGAGGAAATTGAGGAATTGAAGAATGAACTAAAAGAGAAATCAGCAAGGCTGGCCATAGCAGAGGAGGCTTGGGTAAGGGAATCACGACGAGCAGATCTCGCAGAAGATAATTGTCGGGCGAAGAAGGCCAAGCTTGAAGAGACGTACTCTATACTTCAGTATGCAATTGACGAGGCCCAGGATCGGGTTATGAGGTACCCAATTCAGTTTGAAGGACTACCGTCGTACATGCTAGATCGCAGGACGATGTCTCGGATTATGGAAGAAGAGCGTGGCAAAGCTGTTCGTCGCCTTAATGGGCAGTGATAGGAACATTTGATTTTGTGAAACCTATCTGGTAGTTAATAATGTAAATTCCAATGTGTTTATAAACAGAGGAATATTTTATGTTTTAAATCCTGTAGATTCTTTATCTCAGGATAGTTGATGTAAATAGCAGTGATGCTATCGTATTATGTTAAAACTTTTGATTTAGTAATATATCAGAGTTTATTTGAGATAATGTGTTGACTGATTGTGTCTAAATGTTTAAGTTAAGCCTTAGATATTTAAAAGATTGAATAAAGTTCTAATACGCGTATTTCCTAACAGTAAAATGCCGCCAAGGAGACGATCTAACCGTCAACAGGCCCAAGAAGGGTCAACTAACAACAACAACGACGCCAATACTAACCCCGTTCAGCAGTTGGCGAACTTACTTGCTGGAGCGCTTAACAACCAACCTCAAGCTCCACCGGCCACAACGTTCAAGGACTTCAAGGCGGTGGGACCGCCAGAGTTTAAAGGCACCATGAACCCGATAGAAGCTCAAACCTGGGTCATGGAGATGGAAAAAGTTTTTGACGTCGCCAGAGTCAGAGAGGACCAGAAAACCGCCTATGCAACGTTCATGCTGAAATCTGAGGCCAGCTATTGGTGGCAAGCGAATAAGGTCCGGGGAGGTGAAGGTGTGATTACCTGGGAGAGGTTCAAGGAGATGTTCTTCGAGATGTACTTTCCGACCAGCTCGCAGAATCAAATGGAGGTCCAGTTCTTGGAACTGAAACAGGGAAATATGTCCGTACCAGAATATGCGGCGAAATTCAATGAGTTGGCTAGGTTTGCCACGTATCAAGTGCACACCGATCAGAGGAAGGCAAGGAGGTTTGAACAGGGCCTGAAGCCCTGGTTGTATAGCAAAGTGTCAATGTTCCAATTGAACACTTTTGCTGGGGTGTTGGAGAAGGCCATTCTCGCTGAAGGCGGGAGTGATGCAGTTACAAAGTATAACCAAGATCAGAAAAAGAAGAAGAGTGAAGGTGAAGGAATTAACAAGGCTAGTGGTAGCAACACGGGAGGGAGTAATAATCAGAAGAGGAGGTGGAATGATAACTCATCGACTGGGAATCAGCAAGGTGGTCAGAAAAAGAGGATCGAAGCTTGTTCGACCTGCGGGAAAGCTCACCTGGGGGTCTGTATGAAGGGAAAACGAGTATGTTATAATTGTGGTCAGGAAGGCCACATAGCACCTAACTGTCCGAACCCAAAGAAGGGCGCTTGCTTCACTTGCGGCTCAAAGGACCATCTGGCAAGGGACTGTCCCAAGAAGGGATCTGGAAGGGAAGGATCAGGTGGAAACAGGGGAAACAGCGGTGGAAGTGCTTTAACTATCACGGGACCAACCGCAACCAACCGACCAACCGCCAGGACCTTCAACATGACCGTGCAGGATGCTGTGAAGTCTCGCGATGTGGTGTCAGGTATCATTCCGATCAATAAAGTTAATGCTTATGTACTATTTGATTCGGGTGCTACTTGTTCATTTATATCCGATGACTTTGCTAAGAACTTAGAACTTCCTATGGACGAGTTAGAATACCCCATGAATATAGAGATTGCGAATAGAGAAGTAATCCCTGTTAAGTATGTACACAAGAACTGTAGAGTAGATATTAAGGGTAACATTATGAACGTAAATCTTATCCCGATTAGACTTGGGGAATTCGATGTTATTCTGGGAATGGATTGGCTAGTCAATTATGGGGCTGTAATTGATTGCCAGAGGAAGTGTATCAACCTTATGACCCCGTCAAAGGTTGTGTTTTATGGCAGTAAGTCGCCTAGACAAGCGAGTTGTCTGACGATGATGCAGGCCAGGAAGTTGTTAAGACAAGGCTGTGTAGGATATTTAGCCTACATAGTCGATAGTCGTAAAGAAAATTCGAAATTAGAAGATATACCAGTCGTGAGGGACTTCTTAGACGTATTTCCGGATGATCTGCCAGGACTTCCGCCAGACAGAGAGGTTGAGTTTGTGATCGATTTGGCGCCAGGGACGGCCCCAATATCGAAGGCACCATACCGGATGGCTCCGGTAGAGATGAAAGAGTTAATGGTACAACTACAAGAGTTACTGGACAAGAAGTACATCCAACCGAGCGTATCGCCGTGGGGAGCGCCGGTGTTATTTGTGAAGAAGAAGGACGGGACGATGCGGCTTTGCATCGACTACAGAGAACTGAATAAGGTCACAATTAAGAATAGATATCCATTACCGAGGATCGATGATCTGTTCGACCAATTGAAGGGTGCAAGGTACTTTTCAAAGATAGACTTGAGGAGTGGCTATCATCAGCTGAAGGTGAGGCCAGAGGATGTTCCAAAGACAGCATTTAGGACTCGATATGGTCACTACGAATTTTTGGTAATGTCATTTGGTCTAACGAATGCTCCTGCAGCATTCATGGGCTTAATGAATGGAGTGTTCAAGCCGTTTTTGGACAAATTCGTGGTGGTCTTTATCGACGATATTTTGGTATACTCGAAGACCAAGGAAGAACATGTAGAACATCTGAAGTTAACATTAGAGGACGTTGAGAAGAGAGAAGTTGTACGCCAAATTTTCTAAATGTGAATTCTGGATTGAAAGAGTGCAATTTCTTGGACATGTGATCGACAAGGACGGAATTTCGGTAGATCCCTCTAAAGTCGAAGCTGTGATGAACTGGGATCTGCCGAAAACACCGTCGGAAGTGAGGAGTTTTCTTGGATTGGCGGGTTATTATAGAAGATTTATTCAGGACTTTTCCAAGATCGCAACTCCGCTGACAAATTTGACTAGAAAATCGGTGAAATTCGTTTGGACAGAGAAGTGTGAGGAAAGTTTCCAAGAGCTCAAGAGGAGGTTGAGTTCAGCACCTGTGTTATCCCTTCCGGACGACACAGGCAATTTTGTGGTTTATAGTGATGCGTCGCATAAAGGACTTGGCTGTGTGCTTATGCAAAACGGCAGGGTCATTGCGTATGCGTCACGACAATTGAAAGACTATGAGAAGGGGTATCCGACCCATGACTTGGAGTTAGCTGCCGTGGTATTTGCTTTAAAAATTTGGAGACACTATCTCTATGGGGAGAAGTGTGAAATATATACAGACCACAAGAGTCTGAAATATATCTTTACACAGAAGGACTTGAATATGCGCCAGAGAAGGTGGCTGGAGTTAATTAAGGATTATGACTGTGAAATCTTATACCATCCGGGTAAGGCTAATGTGGTTGCCGACGCCTTAAGCAGAAAGGGTCGGGAGAAATTGATGATGTTGACTACTCAGGAGGAACTAATTTCAGCAATGGAAAAGCTGAAATTGGAAGTGAAGTATTCGATGGAGATTGACGAGAAGTTGTTTCAGATTCAAGCTGGTACAACCCTATTGGATAAAGTTAAGGAAGCTCAACTTCAGGACGAAGAATGTGAGAAGGTTAAGAAAAAGATATCTGAAGGAACCGAACCGAGATTCAAGATAGACAGTGAGGGACTACTGAGATTTGAGAATAGAGTTCGGGTACCGTCAGTGCCAGAAATTAAGGATGACATTTTGAGAGAGGCTCATAGCTCACGGTATTCAATTCACCCCGGTAGTACCAAGATGTACCAGGATCTTCGACAGCACTTCTGGTGGCCAAATTTGAAACGAGATGTTGCTGAGTGTGTTGCAAAGTGTCTAACCTGTCAGAAAGTGAAAGCAGAACATCAGAGACCAAGTGGTTTGCTACAACCCCTGGAAATCCCAGAATGGAAATGGGAACACATTACGATGGATTTCGTGGTTGGCCTTCCGACGACTCAGAAAGGCTACGACGCAGTATGGGTTATCGTTGACCGACTGACGAAATCCGCACACTTCCTTCCGATTAAAATCAGATTCAACTTAGACCAGTTGGCAAGGCTATATGTGAAAGAGATTGTTTCGAGGCACGGAGTTCCGGTGTCAATTGTTTCCGACAGAGATCCGCGTTTCACATCGAACTTCTGGAAGCGACTACAAGAATGCATGGGGACACAGTTGAGAATGAGTACGGCTTATCACCCTCAGACAGATGGGCAGAGTGAAAGAACGATCCAGACATTGGAAGATATGTTGAGAGCATGCATCATGGATTTTAAAGGAAATTGGGATGATCACCTACCGCTTGTGGAATTCGGTTACAACAACAGTTACCACGCTAGTATTGGCATGCCGCCTTACGAAGCGTTGTACGGAAGAAAATGCAGAACCCCGCTATACTGGGATGAAGTTGGCGAGAGACAACTATTAGGTCCAGAACTGGTACAGCAGACAGCAGAGATAGTCAAAGTGATCAGAACAAGACTGGTAGCAGCTCAGGATAGGCAGAAGAAATACGCCGATCCACACCGTAAGAACGTTGAGTTTGAATCGGGTAGCTATGTGTTCTTGAAAGTCTCTCCCTGGAAGGGGAAGATCAGATTCGGTAAGAAGGGAAAATTGAGCCCAAGGTTCATTGGACCCTTTGAAGTACTGCGAAGGATTGGAGAAGTTGCGTATGAGGTAGCCTTACCTCCGGCGCTTGAGAATGTCCACAACGTCTTTCATGTGTCAGTTTTACGCCCCTACAAACCCGATTACAAACATGTGATTGAATATGAACCCCTACATTTTGAGAAAGACTTATCCTATGAAGAAATTCCTGTTCAGATTGTTGACAGGAAAGAGCAAGTCCTCAGAAATAAAATTATACCTTCTGTTAAGGTAATTTGGAGGAACCACAATGCTGAAGAAGCTACGTGGGAACTCGAAGAGCATATGATGAAGAATTACCCAGATTTATTTACTTAATTTTTTTGTTTATGCGATTCTGGGGACAGAATCTTTGTAAGGGGGGGAGAATGTAACGGGACGAAATTTAATTGAACCGTGATTCTGGGGACAGAATCCTTTTAAGGGGGGAAAGATGTGACAAACAAGATTTTTGTAATTTATTTTGAATATTTATTGAATTAAATAAATATTTTTGATGATTTAATTATTGAGTTAAATAATTAATTGATGAATTTGTGATAGATTAATTTAATTATATGTGTCACATTAGTTAAATTAATGTGGTGAATTTTTATATTCAAAGTATGTATTTAATTGAGCTTATTTGATTAATATATTAATTAATAAGCATAATGTTATTCTAATTAATTTAATAATTAATTAGAGATTTATGATTAGACATAATTAATAAATAAGAATTTTAATTATGTGACTATGTGATTTAATGTAGATTTATGCTATTTTATTTAATTGATTTAAATAGCATTATTTGATTTAATTGGGTGTGACATTAATTAACTATATTATAATAAATTAATTAAAATAAATGAGAAGGGATTCCTTAAGCTAGCCAAACAAGGCCTTAAGGGGAGTTGGTCAGTTAACCCACTAAGGGACCAACTGACAACCACTCACCCATTATATATTATACGTATTATACTTATATACATATATACTATATCAATTCATATATTCATATCAGAGGAAATAAAAACTTAGAGAGTCAGAGAGAATTTTGAGAGAAAAGATTGAGGGAGAAGAATTTGAGAAATTTATATCATCATCCTTGAATCATCTTCACCAACTAGCAAGGGTAAATTCAGTTATATTAAGTTTTAAGCTTTCTATTTTTACGTACTTTGAAGTTCTCTGTAATCGTCAATTTTGAATCATTGTTGGTTATATGGTTTTATATGGGTTAAATTATGTTTATAACATGTTTTATACCATGTATACATAAATCACAGTGATCAATTTTATGTAATTACGTCTTAATTAAGTTTTCAAAACTTCCATTAACGTACTTTGAAGTTTTCTGTAAAAGACTAAATTGATGACTTGTTCATGATATGGCTATATATATATTAATTGATGTCCATAACATATTATATGCCATATATGCATAACTTTCAGTGATCACACCATGGAATTTTGTTGATAATTGGGTTTTCAAAAGTTACAGAGTGTAAAAATTGTACGTATGGCCCATATGGCCCTTACGTACAAAATTTACACACCTTATGCGTTTATTTAACTTAAATTAACACTTGAATGTGATTGTGTACATTTAAACGAACAAAATGGAAGTTAAACGAACGGATTCGGTGTTATAACGAATCCGTAACGTTGAATTCTTGTTTTCTTTCAAAACTTTATAAAATGTTGAAAATAGTGAAATTAAATGTTGTGATTTGTGTAATTTCGTGATTTAAAGTGTTAAAAGCATGCTTAGAACATGGTATGATGTTTCTGTAAATTCCATATCTTATGGGTAGCCTTAAATTCATTACGTTAGTTTAATTTGGATTTATTTGGGTTGCTCTGTGTGTCATTCGCGAACTGGAAATCTGGGTCTGCGTTGCCGCGCGGCCGCGCTGGTCCCAAGGGTAACTGGCGCGCGGCCGCGCCCCTTGCAGAAATTTGAATTTTTTTTGCTAAGTGTTCGTGTGTTCTAAGAGGTGGTTTAAAACCTAATGTAATGAACATAAAGATATGCTAAACATATAATAAGAGGTTAATAACTTATATTACGTGAGTAATTAATAAGTTAATTACATGACTTGAATCGTTAATTGTATAGTCCAATAACGTGCTCAAGACCGATGTGTGTGATTCGATACGTATATCGAGTTATTGATTAATTTGTATTGTGAACGTATTGATGTGTAGGGTTTAATAAAGAACGTGAATTATAATTGTAGCTTGTGCAAGAGGCAAGTATCCTATCCCTAATTTATTGATTTAGCAAGTTCCCTAAATTCTAATTTATTCATTTATTAAGCCTTAGACTTGTGTTTCTATATCGAGTAAGCTCGTGTTTTTAATTGTTCAAGTTCGAAATTCATATTACATATTGTAACTCTTTTAAAAGCATGATTCAGTGATACAATACTTATTCGATTGTATACTCTTGAGATTTATTATTCAAGTTGAATATCGATGTTATTGTTGAACCTTATAGGACTAGTGAACCCTTATTGATTCGACTAGTCCATAGTTGATGAACGTTCTAAATTCCAAAATACTTATTGAGCTTATCCAAACCAAACTTCCTTTGGTGCGGACTCTGATGTCAAAACTGAGATGAACAACCCTGTAAAAGGGGATTATTTACGCTTTAGCGTTGAGATATTGTGCACAATATGGTACTAAGGGCTGATCCCCCTAAGTACGAGAAGTAGAGTCCATAGTCTTATGACTGTTAAAGGTTTTAAGTATAAACACTTTACAACCTAGGACATAGTTCAAGGTCTTATGACCCTCAGATGATATTTTGATTCCTGTTATTTATCCTCGAGTCAAAAGTTGAGTTTCTTTATTCAGATGTCCTTGATTCACTCGCATGTTATTATATTGTTGTCATATTATTATACTTGTGGGCAACCGTGCTCACTCTTGCGTAATAATAACATTGCAGTTAAGAACGAAAGGTCTGACGAGCCTTCTTCTAGCAAAGGCAAGGGCAAAGTCAACAAGTGATGAAGACTTGTTGTTTATTTTATGTGTTTATGTTTCAGACTTATGTTAAAGTTGTGTAAAACTTATTTAATTAGTTATATTTCCGCATTTGATATTTAAGGTTAAGTACGACCTGGGATTGATGTATTTCTTTTCAGATGTTGTAACCCCACAAGGGGAGGATTATTTCTTTTTATTTCATGGTTTGCATTTACTATGGGTAGATAGATAGATGATATTTGTACAGTGAACACCAAGTCCCGTGGAAATTGAAGTACCCGGATTTGGGGGTGTCACAACCATGGTCTTAAATTGATTAGCCCAGTTCGGTCAAATAAGAAGGAGAAGGCAGTCGGCTAAGGAAGAAATGAAAATAAGAAGGAGAGCAGAGGACAGCTCGGTAAAAATGAAGCTGGAGGTGGCAAGATTTGGGAGAAAGCCGTGCGCTTCAAGAGAAGTATGACCAAGGAAAATTCGTGTAGAGCAAGGTATTTGGCCTATAAAAGGCTCAGCCCTCTCTTCTCATTCACTGTGTCGACCGAACCCTTCTCCCTCATCTGCCGAATCAACCCAATCATACACCTTCAATATTTTTGGCCGAAGCCTTCTTCTTCCCTACTACTCTGACCGGCCAACCCCCAACCCCTAACCCCCAACCCCTTTGCCTGTCTGCCAAGGTGCTTACCTAGCTAAAACCTGAAAGTAGTATACATACATGCCAATCATGTATGATGATAAAAATATATACTTTGGAGACGATCTTATTTATTTATTAATAAAATTATTCATTTATTAAAGGCATTTAATTATCTATATGATGCTGTTTTTATAATATGTAAATAACTCATAGTTTTAAGCAATGCTTTTAGAATCATGATGTTGATCATGCTAATGAGATCTAAATTCTTAGAAAGCTTAAAACTAAAATAGTTCCCAATCGTGGGATTACTAAAAAAGGGGATTAGTATATCTGGATAGATTGGTACATATGTTGCTTTCTCATTGGATGAGGATGATTAATCTCATGATCAGTTGTGTAGAGACACTAAAGCAAGTATTTAGGTGCTTATTGGAGAATAAGTTCACTGAACGTGACTCGCTATGTAATACCTAATGGAGTTTTACTTGCCTGTCAATAGGAATTCCTAATATGATAGTAGTACAAGTGATCCTTGGACTTGAGATCATCATAGTATCTTATATGTAATGAATTATACTTTGACTTATTCCTTAAAAACCCTAAGGGTATATCAAATGGTATGCTTGGGTATAATGAGTTACATATGGAGATAATGAATTATCAATAAATAATCTACCACTTCTAGTAAAAGAAGAGATATGTCCTATATGATTCGTTAAATGACAACCCAGTAGTCCTTGGCCAAGGTAGAATGAAATTAGAAAGGAGTTTCTAATTTGCATTATTTGGAGTTGTGCATTTTCCAATCGACATATATATGATTAAATAAAATAAAATAAGTAATTTCATATCTTATATTTAATTGGGATATTGTATAGTAGAAGGATTGAATTGTACGGTAACTATTTACTCATAGGTTCTTTTATGATTAATGTTGAAATTTATATTATCTAGAAAGTCGTTGATCGCTAGGGAGGCTTATCCTTATTGTAGAATAAATATTATTTATTTAAATAGATTATTAGTTTTATTTATTTATTTAAATAAGATTAGAATTGTTCTAATTGATTTATTCACAACCGGTTTAATATGGAGAACCTAAAGGGTCACACTATAAAAGAAATAATAATTATTTAAGAATGTAATGACATAATCGTAATAATACATTAAGTGTAATTAATTTAATCTATGGTGATTGAATAAATTAAATAGCTTAATATTTATTATTTAATATTTTGAAAATATTAAATATAAATTAATAAGAGGAGTCCTATTAATATTATTACAATTATTATTATTTTAATTTTTAAAGGAGTTTAGGAATTAATTTAATATTAGTACTTTTATTTATTCCTAATAAGATTAGGAGACAAATTAATTAAAAGAATTTAATTAATTAAATCCTAATATGTTGGGAAGCCTTATTAATTAAAGGAGTTTAATTAATTAAATGAAAAACCTATGTCTAATAAGATTAGAAGGTTTAACCAATATCTATATAAGAGGAGTCTTATATTAGATATCAGTTGATGGAATTCTAATTGTTGGAGAGTACTCCTTTTTTATAGTGGATAGAAAACTAGGGCTTAGCCAACCACCCTCCTTCTTGATAATTCATATTCCTTAGTAGATCACCTCTAGAGGCCAAACACTTGGGTGGCTAACGTTGATCAAAGGAAGGAATCTAACCCGAAAATTCAAGGAGATCACGAAGAACAAGAAGTTGAACTCGTACCTGTGGAAGCTTCATTCTACAAGGGTATGATTCCATAACTTCTTATTTATCGTTTTAAATTAATAATTTGCATAAAGGATGATCCGGATAATTATTTTGTAGAAATTTTTAAACTCTGATATACCATGGTTCCACTAATTTTAGCAATTTGATTGTGTTATAATTTCGTACAAATCCAACAGTGGCATCAGAGCCAAACTTTTATGCAATTATTAATTATTTTGATTTCATATACATATGGGTATGTATTTACAATAATTTATTGGGCATACATTTATTGTATAAAATTATTTTTTATGAAAAAAAAGAGAAAAGAAAAGGCCAAATCGCGAATTTTATTTTTTGGGACGAATCACTAAAACTCCTTATTTTGGGTGCTGATCACCTGCTGCTATTCACATTATATATATAAGGAAAGCAAGCCACAGAAGTTTCTTGGAGACTCACCTTTATTATATATATATATATATATATATATATATTATTCTTAATAATTTTATAATTAAAATAAATAGTTTATTTTAATCTTGAAATTGAATTTCATGCAATTTAAAATTGCCCATTAAATGATACTCATATATATATGGAATGATTTAATTCATGAGATGAATATTTATTTATTGATTCATATGGTGATATATATGATAATAAATAGGAATGATTATAGGACTATTGACCAATGTAATTTTATTTTATTTTAGTTGAATGTTTGAATGAATGAGTTTTAATAAATGGGGTCTGCGTACCTCGTCTTCTCTAGTTTTTTCTTGATATAAAATTCTATCTCCCTCTTATGTACTTCCCCTTGACTGCTGATCAAGGTTTCTATTTAAATTAAATAGTTTAATGTAATAAAAATAGTTAGAATTTTCTTGAAAGAAATTGGAGACCAAGGAACAAAGAGCGCGTGAAGACCCGTTTGTAATGGAGCCCGGGTTTAAATGTAATAGTTACATTTAAATTTAAATTCTTGCATTCTTAGATTTGACCTTTTGGTTCACTTGGGGGCTTGAGTGAACCAAACTTGAATAAAAGTCCATAATCAATCTGGGTAGAATATAATATTCTATATGTGCACGCTAAGTATTATATATATTATATTTTATGCAAACATACTTCATATGTTTTAATAAAATGATGCGTCTTATATATATATATATATATATATATGTGTGTGTGTGTGTGTGTGTGTGTGTGTGTGTGTGTGTGTGTGTGTGTGTGTGTGCGCGCTAAACAAGATGAGACAAATAATAACAAACCCCTCAAAGAAATTATATTAAGTCTAAAGCGTTCAAAGATATTTGAAATATCAAACGTCGCCTTCTAGCATGATAAATTAATAGAGTATTAAATATTTAATACGAGTTTGTTGTGCACACACAAGATGAGTATTGCGTATTTAAGATATGAATTTAATCACATTTGATGCTTATAAAGTTAATTGAACAATATTTTTTTGTTGTGCACACACAAGGACAATATTTTACTTTTTTGAATATACGAAGTGCTAGGTTGGACTTAACTTAAATTATTTTAGTTCGGATGTGCACACGCTTAACCATTATGATCTAAGAGGCAGAATCCAAGGAGTTACATGTCGATGTAATTAACAAGAGTTGTCTACCTATTTATTTATATATCGTTTGTTGTGCACACACAAGGCTATATACATTTGAAATGGGATCCTTAATCTCACTAGCAAATCTTTAATTAGATTTAGCCGAACTATATAAACGAGGGCAATATAGTTTGAAGAAAATAGTGGGCGATACCAACTTAAAATAAGACCTAATTTATTTTGGTATATAAAATTAATTAAATGAATGTTTGCTAAAATATTGTCTTTTCACATACAGAAATTTAATAATGTCAAAATAACTTATTTCACTGCGGAGCATACTTGATGCTAACAAACTGACCGGACCGAATTACACAGACTGATTAAGGAATCTGAGAATAGTTCTCACTGCTGAAAAGATTTCTTATATCCAAAATTCACATGTCTGTGGAACTGTTCTAGAATCAGCCTCTAAGGAATAGATTGCCACCATTGTAAAGTGGCAAGATGATGCATCTGTGACTCAATGCATCATGCTCGCATCCATGAATAACGAGTTTCAGCGTCAGCATGAAAACATGGATGCTCCTACAATGTTGCTTCACCTCAAGGAGTTGTATGGTGAACAAAGTAGGATTGCTAAATATGAGATATCTAAGGAGCTCTTCCGATCTCGGATGTAACGATTGAGATTTTATATATTTAATTTTAATATTTATTGAGTGAATAAATATTTTATGTGATTTATTTATTGAATTAAATAAATGAATTATGTGATTGTGTGGATTGATTTAATTAAGAGTAATATTTAATTAAATTGATATGTTGTAGCATAATTCTAATTTAGTGGAGAATAATTCAATTAGATTTACTGTTATGTGCTAAGTGTTATCAATAATTTGTTACATGAATTATGTTTAATAAAGGAATTACAATTATGTAACAATTTGGTATTATGTGTTTTTATTAATTAATGAATGTTAGTTTTTATTTAATTGAATTAGAATGTTGTAATTTAATTAAACAAGTATAGTATTTAATTTATGGATTAAAGATTTGTTAAAAGAATAATGAAAAGAGTTTAACTTGGTTTTACCAAACGAGGCCTTTGTACTTGTTTAATCTTATTTTTTCAAACAAGGCCTTAAGCTCAAAAAGTAGTTTTTAATATAATGTTGTTTTTGCCAAACAAGCCTTAGGGCTTTTCAAATGCAAAACTTGTAACTTATGTGATTAATTATATTTATGATAATTATTATAGAGTAATTATATTGTATAAGTTATATATCATATGTATATACAATATACGTTAAGATTAAAGAGTTAGTACGTTAGTTTTTACAAACAAAGAAAGAAAACAAGAGAAGGGTTAGAGAGAATTGTCAGAGAAGAAGAAAAAGAAGAAGAAGAAGAAGAGAAGCTTGAGAAAGCAAGAGAAGACCATCATCATCTCCATCTCTTCTCTTAATTCAAACTAGAAAAGGTATAAACTTAGAACTTTATGAGTTGTAATCATGTTCTTCTATGTTTTCATGGTTTTAGAATTTTCTGTAAAAATCTTTGTGTGAAAGTTTTTGATGTTGATATATGTATGGGATGTGTACATATATATATATATATATATATATATATATGTTTACAGATGATTTTTATAATTGTTTAAGTGTTTTAATTTATAAAGATATGATGAACATGGAGAAATCATGTTCATAGTGGTTTATTATGAAGTTATTTTGAAAATAGTTCTTAAATTATCAAAGAAATTGATGAAAGCGTGAAGTTATGTGTAATATGTGATATAACATGATATGATATGAGTTATATAGTTGTTTCAACAATTCAAACCATGAAATTTTGATAAACAAGAGGAATTGTGCTCATAATAATTTTTTGTAAATTAATTTCTGAAAAATGGCTTTTGAAACTACCAAATTGATGTCTGATTATGAGTTATTGTTGAAATTGATCATGTATTATGTTATTATGTTAAGAGTAGAAGTTATTACAATTAAAATTACTTGAATTGATTGAAAAACGAATTCGTAGTAGCAAAATTTGTCAAGAACGCTTAAAATTATGTTTTCTTTGAAAATCATGAAATCTTGGTTTTGATTATGTGATGTATGGATTTTATATGTTATGATCATGTTAAAGAGTTTAAAATATTGTTTTTATCAAGTTTCATGTTTATCATGTTGAGAAAAATCGAATTCGGTGTGAAGGAATAAGCCAAATTGGCTTATTTTTCCACCAGTTCGAGAACTAGGATGTGCACCAGGGGGGTGACCCACCCCATCAGGGATATTAGGCATGGAGGACCTACCCCAGCGGGGGTTCCTACTATCCGGGAAAGTTGGTTTTTGGTTTTTGAGTTTTCATGCCCCGTTTGTTTAGCTAACTTATTTCTATGACTTGATAAGTGTAATAGGTAATAAGATAACATGTTTTTGATGTGTTTAAGATAGATTGAAGTATTTTATAAATGTGTTACATGTGTATGGGTGTATTACTTTTATAAGGTATACAACACGATTTAAAGCATTATAAGCTTATGAATGTACGCCGTGAGTATAGACTCACGTACTTGACTAGTTAACAACCAATGTGGTAAATTACATTGTGATTTGGACTTGGATATGAAGTTCGACGGTTTGAATGTTTTAGTTGGATACTAATAGATGTTTTAAACGTAATGCAATGTGTAGGGTAATTGTGAAAGTGGTTATAGTTGTTAAAGTATAGCTTGCGCTTGAGGCAAGTTTCCTATCTCTAAACTTATTATTGTGCAAGTTTTCTATCTCTAAACTTGTTATTTATATTGTGCAAGTTCTCTTATCCTTATTCTCTTACGTTAAGCAAGTTTCTATTTCTAAACTTGTTATTTACCTTGTACAAGCTTTGTTGTATTATATTATTCCTAATGCTCAAATATTGAAGTATTATTGAGGTATTGTGATCTTGACTTAGTTGGTTATGTTTTATTTTCGCATATATTTGATTGATGTTAAGGTTTAGGTAACCCTGGATTTTTATTCGGACAAGTTGTAATCCTTTATCAAGGAAGATTTTATTTTAAGTTTTATGAAGGTTGTAATTTACTTTGCAATTCTTTATTGTTGGGTAGATGTATATTTTTAATTAGAAAGTGAACACCAAAGCATGTGAAAATGAAGTACCCGGTTTTGGGGGTGTCACAGGCTGGTATCAAAGCTATAGGTTATGAACCTTAGGTGGGGGAAAACCTTAGGTAGTAGCCTTATAGGAATATCGAAAAGATAGTGGTGATAGGTAAAGATAATAAACTACCTTATGTGCTATGTGTTTACGTTTAGGTATTCGAAGAGTGATGACTCGATATCACGTAATAATAAACTTTAAAATTCTTTTGTCAGGATGACGAACATTAGAGAATCCAGTCAGGCTAGAGAGGATATACCTCAGGTGCCTAGAGAGGAAGAGCCCCGAGACATCCATGTTGTCTGGGAGCAGCTGGTTAAGAGAGATCCATCTCCAGTGATCACCGTAGCTGGTCGGGAGGGTGAGCTGACACATATTCCAGAGGAAGAGGATGAGGACAAGTCTGAATAGGAGGAAGAGGATCCCGAAGAGGAATTTCCACCTCACTCTATTAGTGATGAGATGTACGAGGCAGTCTACGACAGTAATATGGAGCTTCATGGTCGAGTCGGAGAGCTCGAGGAAACCATCCAGTAGCGGGACGAGACTATCGAGGATATAGCTAGTGACCTAGGAGAAGCACAATGGAACATAATACACGCAGAGAATGATCGAGATGAGGCACAAGCTGAGCTAGAAAAACTGAAGCAAGACATCCAAGAAGAGTCGACAAAGCGTGCCAGAGCTGAGGAAACAAGCTTGAGGGCTACTTAACGAGCCGAGCGAGCTGAAGATGAGGCTGAAACTAAGAGAGCCAAGCTAAGGGAAATAGAATACGCTTTCCATACGCCCATAGATAGGGCCCAGTATCGTATCTTCTATTACCCAGCTCAGTTCTAAGGTTTATCGTGGTATGTGGTGGACCGGAGGGCAGCGTTTCGGGTGATGGAGAAAGAACGAAGAGAGGTTGTGCGACGTCTTAATATGCCTAGACATTAGAGCTTTTAAATTATGTGTTTCTTTTTGTAGTAAATGATGTAAGTCCCATAACTTGAGATTATAATCAGATAAAGTGATGATGTAGTCCTGTAACTTATTCCAGTTCAGGAAAAATGATGTAAATAGCAGGAATGCTGGCTATCCTATGTTTTTAAAACTACGAGTAATGAATAAAAGAAGTTTATTGATATGCTATGTGTTCAAATATGAACTGAGTTATTTAAGTGTTTAAAGTTGAACTCAAATACTTAAGAATCGAATAAAGGATCTAATAATAATATTTTCTTAACAAAAAATGCCTCCTAGAAGAAGACCAACACGTCAAAACCTCGAGGGTTCGACGAACAACAATAACAATGTAACAAACCCTAACTTGGTTCAGCAGTTAGTGACCCTACTGACAGGAGCGATGGCGAATCGGTCGCAAGTGCAGGGTACTACATTTCAGAAATTCAAGGTAGTAGGGCCGCCGGAGTTTAAGGGATCGATAAACCCTATAGATGCACAGACGTGGGTTATGGAAATGAAGGTCTTTGACGTGGCTAAGGTCGGTGAAGACCAGAAGACGGCATTTGCGACTTTCATGTTGAAGGCAGACGCTAGCTTCTGGTGGCAGGCGAATAAGACTCGAGAGGGAGAAGGAGTCATAACGTGGGAACGTTTCATGGAAATGTTCTATGAAATGTACTTCCTTGTGAGTTTGCAGGACCAGATGGAGGTCCAATTTTTAGAGCTTAAGCAGGGGGGATGACAGTGTCGGAATACGCCGCAAAGTTTAACGAGTTGGCCAGGTTTACTACTTACCAAGTCAGCACGAACGTTAGGAAGGCGAGGAGGATTGAGCGGGGACTGAAACCCTGGCTCTACAGTAAGGTCTCTATGTTCCAGCTTAACACATTTGCAGCTGTGCTAGAAAAGGCCATTCTAGCTGAAGGAGTGAGCGAAGCCGTGACTAAATTCAACTAGGACAAGAAGAAGAAGAATGAAACGGACAACAAGGCTGGTGGTAGCGGGCTATCCATCAGAATAGGAAGTGGAACGACAGTACCTCTGCTGGGAGTCATCAGGGAGGACAACAAAAGAGGAAGCTCGAAGCATATACTACATGCAGGAAGACTCACACTGAAGTGTGCATGAAAGGGAAATGGGTGTGATACAACTGTGGTCAGGAAGGCCACATCACGCCAAATTGCCCAAACTCGAAGAAGGGAGCTTGTTATACATGTGGATCCAAGGATCACATGGCTCGTAACTGCCCTAAGAAGCTAGTGGCAGGGTCAACAGGGAATGGAGGAAATGGCAGATGAAACACTCTGACTATTACCAGACCGTCGCCATTACAAGCCGTTCGACCCACTACCCGTACGTTCAACATAACGGTGCAGAGGACGCTGTGCAATCAAAAGATGTGGTGGCAGGTATTATTTCGATCAATAGTATAAATGCATATGTATTATTTGATTCAGGTGCTACTTGTTCATTCGTATCTGATGATTTTGCTAAAACCCTAGACTTACCTATAGAAGAGTTAACTTACCCTTTAAATATAGAAATTGCAAATAGGGAAGTAATTCCTTTTAGGTTTGTATATAAGAACTGTAGATTGGACATTTAGGGTCAGGAGCTGAGGGTAGATTTGATTCCGATTAAACTTGGGGAATTCGATGTCATATTGGGTATGGATTGGTTATTCAACCATGGGGAGGTAATCGACTGTCAGAAGAAGTCGATAAACCTTACGACTCCGTCGAAAGTAGTGTAAATCGCCTAGACAAGCGAGTTGTCTGACGGTGATGCAAGCCAAGAAACTTTGACGCAAGGCTGTGTAGGATATCTAGCCTACGTAGTATATACGCGTAAGGAGAGCTCGAAGGTAGAAGAGTTATCGGTGGTTAAGGATTTTGTGGACGTGTTTTCGAGCGACTTGCCAGGACTTCTGCCAGATAGGGAGATAGAGTTTGTGATCGACTTAGCGCTGGGAACTGCTCTAATTTCGAAGGCCCCGAACCGAATGGCTCCAGTCGATATGAAGGAACTGCTGGTTCAACTTTAAGAATTGCTAGACAAAAAGTATATCCAACCGAGCATTTTGCCGTGGGGAGCGCCAGTGCTATTTGAGAAGAAGAAGGATGGATTGATGCGGCTTTGCATTGACTATAAAGAATTGAACAAAGTTACGATCAAGAATAGGCATCCCTTACCTAGGATCGATGACTTGTTCCGACCAACTGAAGGGTGCTAAATACTTCTCAAAAATTGATTTGAGAAGCAGGTATTATTAATTGAAGGTCAGGAAGGAAGATATACCGAAAAAGACTTTTAGGACTCGGTATGGTCATTACGAGTTCTTGGTGATGTCATTTGGTCTGATGAATGCCCCAACTGCATTTATGAACCTAATTAACAGTGTGTTTAAGCCATTCCTGGATAAGTTTGCAGTGGTGCTCATAGATGATATCCTGGTTTATTCTAAGACCAAGGAGGAACACGCTGAACATTTGAGGCTAACCTTAGAATCGCTGAGACGAGAGAAGCTTTATGAAAAATTCTCAAAGTGCGAATTTTGGTTAGAACGTGTACAATTTCTTAGCCACGTAATCGACAAGGATAGGATTTCGGTAGATCCGTCGAAGGTGGAAGCAGTAATGAATTGGGATCAGCCGAAAACACAGTCTAAAGTGAGGAGTTTCTTGGGATTGGCATGTTATTACCGGAGATTTATCCAAGATCGCAACTCCGTTGACGAATTTGACTGGTAAAACAGTTAAGTTTGTTTGGACGAAAAAGTGTGAGGAAAGTTTCCAAGAGTTGAAGAAGAGGTTGAGTACTGCGCCGGTGTTGTCTTTACCGGATAGTACGGGAAATTTCGTGGTATATAGTGATGCCTCACATAAGGGTTTAGGCTGTGTGTTGATGCAGAGTAGCAAGGTCATTGCCTATGCGTCACGTCAGCTGAAGGATTACGAGAAAGGGTATCCGACCCATGACTTAGAATTGACGGTAGTAATGTTTGCTCTAAAGATTTGATATGGAGAGAAGTGTGAAATATACACATATCACAAGAGTCTGAAGTATATCTTTACCTAGAAGGATTTGAAGATACGCCAAAGGAGATGGTTAGAACTGATCAAAGACTACGACAGCGAAATACTTTACCATCCGGATAAAGCTAATGTTGTCGCCGACGCTTTGAGTAGAAAAGGTGGGAGAAGCTGAATATGTTAACTGATCAGGATCAGTTGATAGAACATATGGCTAGATTAGAGCTGAAAGTGAAGTTTCTGAAGGAATTAGATGAGAAGTTATTTCAAGTAACTACTGGTTCTACTCTGGTAGACAAAGTGAAAGAAGCACAACTTCACGATGAAGAATGCGAGAAGATTCAGAAAAGATTAACCGAGGGCGAAGAATTCAAATTCAGAATTGACAGCGAGGGACTGCTACGATTTAAAGGTAGAATCTGGGTACCGCCAGTACCGAGAGTTAAGGAGGAGATTTTGAGCGAAGCTCACAATTTGAAATATTCAATTCACCATAGGAATACGAAGATGTACCAGGATCTTAGGCAACATTTCTGGTGGCCGAATATGAAGAGAGACATTGCTGAATGCGTTGAGAAATGTCTAACTTGCCAGAAAGTTAAGGCAAAGCACCAGAGACCTAGCGAATTGCTACAACCGTTAGAAATTCCAGAGTGGAAGTGGGAGCACATCACGATGGATTTCGTGGTTGGTCTTCCAGCGACTCTGAAGGGATTTGATGCGATTTGGGTGATTGTGGATCGACTGACGAAGTCAGCCCATTTTCTACCAATCAGGATTAAGTACAACTTGGAACAATTGGCTAAATTGTACGTTAAGGAAATTGTTTCTCGACACGGTGTTCCGGTGTCGATTGTGTCAGACAGAGATCCGCAGTTTACGTAGAATTTTTGGAAGCGTTTGCAAGAGTGTCTGAGAACGCAATTGCGAATGAGTACAGCATACCATCCTCAAATCGATGGCCAGAGCGAGAGAACAATATAGACGCTCAAGGATATGCTGAGAGCCTACGTGATGGATTTCAAGGGAAGCTGGGATGATCATCTACCGTTGGTGGAGTTCGCCTACAACAATAGTTACCACGCGAGTATCGGCATGCCGCCTTACGAAGCGTTATACGGTAGGAAATGCAGAACTCCCTTGTGTTGGGATGAAGTCGGTGAACGTCAGCTGTTGGGACCAAAATTGGTACAATAAACTGCCGAAATAGTGAAGCTGATCAGAACAAGATTGGTTACTGCTCAAGACAGACAAAAGAAATATGTCGATCAACATCGACAAAACTGAGAATTCTTACCAGGAAGCTTCGTTTTCCTGAAAGTATCTCCCTAGAAGGGGAAGATTCGATTCGGCAAGAAGGGAAAGCTGAGTCCCCGATTTATTGGACCTTTCGAGGTACTACGAAAAGTGGGTGAAGTAGCTTACGAGGTGGCATTATGTTCGGAGCTTGAGAATATACATAACGTATTTTATATTTCGTTGTTACGACCTTACAAGCACGACTATAAACATGTAATAGAATATGAGCCTTTACAATTTGATAAAGACTTAACTTATGAAGAGGTTCCTGTTCAAATAGTTGATAGGAAGGAACAAGTACTTAAGAATAAAGTGATACCATCTGTTAAGGTAATCTGGAGGAACCACAGTGCTGAAGAAGCCACGTGGGAACTCGAAGATGTTATGATGAAGTCTTATCTGCAATTATTTGTTTAATTGATTTGTGTAACCCTTATATATCGATTCTGGGGACAGAATCCTTTTAAGGGGGGAAGAATGTTACAGATGAGATTTTTTATGAGATTTTTTTATGTTGTGATTCTGGGGACATAATCCTTTTAAGGAGGGAAGATTGTAAAGATTGAGATTTTATATATTTAATTTTAATATTTATTAACTGAATAAATATTTTATGTGATTTATTTATTGAATTAAATAAATGAATTATGTGTTTGTGTGGATTGATTTAATTAAGAGTAATATTTAATTAAATTGATATGTTGTAGCATAATTTTAATTTAGTTGAGAATAATTCAATTAGATTTAATGTTATGTGCTAAGTATTAATAATAATTTGTTACATGAATTATGTTTAATAAAGGAATTACAATTGTGTAACAATTTAGTATTATATGTTTTTATTAATTAATGAATGTTAGTTTTTATTTAATTGAATTAGAATGTTGTAATTTAATTAAACAAGTGTAGTATTTAATCTATGGATTAAAGATTTGTCAAAAGAATAATGAAAAGGGTTTAAATTGGTTTTACCAAACGAGACCCTTGTACTTGTTTAATCTTATTTTTTCAAATAAGGCCTTAAGCTCAAAAAGTAGTTTTTAATATAATGTTATTTTGGCCAAACAAGCCTTAGGGCTTTTCAAATTCAAAACATGTAACTTATGTGATTAATTATATTTATGATAATTATTATAGAGTAATTATATTGTATAAGTTATATATCATATGTATATATAATATACGTTAAGATTAATGAGTTAGTACGTTAGTTTTTACAAACAAAGAAAGAAAACAAGTGAAGGGTTAGAGAGAATTGTCAGAGAAGAAGAAGAATAAGAAGAAGAAGAGAAGCTTGAGAAAGCAAGAGAAGAACATCATCATCTCCATCTCTTCTCTTAATTCAAACTAGACAAGGTATAAACTTAGAACTTTATAAGTTGTAATCATGTTCTTCTATGTTTTCATGGTTTTAGAATTTTATGTAAAAATCTTTGTGTAAAATTTTTTGATGTTGATATATGTATGGGATGTGTACATATATATATATATATATATATATGTGTGTGTACAGATGATTTTTATAATTGTTTAAGTGTTTTGATTTACAAAGATATGATGAACATGGAGAAATCATGTTCATAGTGGTTTATTATGAAGTTATTTTGAAAATAGTTCTTAAATTATCAAAGAAATTGATGAAAGCATGAAGTTATGTGTAATATGTGATATAGCATGATATGATATGAGTTATATAGTTGTTTCAACAATTTAATCCATGAAATTTTGATAAACAAGAGGAATTGTGCTCATAATAATTTTCTGTAAATTAATTTCTGAAAAATGGCTTTTGAAACTACCAAATTGATGTCTGATTATGAGTTATTGTTGAAATTAATCATCTATTATGTTATTATGTTAAGAATAGAAGTTATTACAATTGGAATTACTTGAATTGATTGAAAAACGAATTCGAAGTAGCAAAATTTGTCAAAAACGCTTAAAATTGTGTTTTCTTCGAAAATCATGAAATCTTGGTTTTGATTATGTGATGTATGGATTTTATATGTTATGATCATGTTAAAGAGTTTAAAATATTGTTTTTATCAAGTTTCATGTTTATTATGTTGAGAAAAATCGAATTCGGTGTGAAGGAATAAGCCAAATTGGCTTATTTCTCCACCAGTTCGCGAACTGGGATGTGCACCAGGGGGTGACCCGCCCCAGCGGGGTTATTCTGCCTGGAGGACCCGCCTCAGCAGGGATTCCTGCTGTACGGGAAATTTGGTTTTTGGTTTTTGAGATTTCATGCCCCGTTTATTTAGGCAACTTATTTCTATGAATTGATAAGTGTAATAGGTAATAAGATGACATGTTTTTGATGTGTTTAAGATAGATTGAAATTTTTTATGAATGTCTTACATGTGTATGGGTGTATTACTTTCATAAGGTATACTAGATGATTTAAAGTGTTATAAGCTTATGAATGTATGCCGTGAGTATAGACTCACCTACTTGACTAGTTAGCAACCAATGTGATAAATTACATTGTGAGTTGGACTTGGATATGAAGTTCGACGGTTTGAATGTTGTAGTTGGATACTAATAGATGTTTTAAACGTAATGCAAATGTGTAGGGTAATTGTGGAAGTGGTTATAGTTGTTAAAGTGTTGCTTGCATTTGAGGCAAGTTTCCTATCTCTAAACTTATTATTATGCAAGTTTTCTATCTCTAAACTTGTATTTTATATTGTGCAAGTTCTCTTATCCTTATTCTCTTACGTTAAGCAAGTTTCTATTTCTAAACTTGTTATTTACCTTGTACAAGCTTTGTTATATTCTATTATTCCTAATGCTCAAATATTGAAGTATTATTGAGGTATTGTGATCTTGACTTAGTTGGTTATGTTTTATTTTCGCATATATTTGATTGATGTTAAGGTTTAGGTAACCCTGGGATTTTATTCTGACAAGTTGTAATCCTTTATCAAGGAAGATTTTATTTAAGTTTTATGAAGGTTGTAATTTAGTTTGCAATTCTTTATTGTTGGGTAGATGTATGTTTTTAATTAGAAAGTGAACACCAAATCATGTGGAAACAAAGTACCCGGATTTGGGGGTGTCACATCGGATGACCGAGGGCACTACCGTAGAGACTCATGTCCTAAGGGTGATCAATCTAATTGAACTCCTTAGATAATTTTGTTTCGTCATTGATGGAGAGTTGAGTCAAGACTTGGTCTTGCAGTCACTCCTTGAGACCTTCTCGCAGTTCGTTGTAAATTTCCACATGAATAAGTTAGATGTCAGCTTGTCTGAATTGCTTAACATGTTGAAAACTGCAGAAGGTCACTTCCCATCCAAGAAGAACCATGTCTTAATGGTGGATTCTTCCAAGAAAAGGAAGAGGCCTGAGGTATCTTCTAAAAAGAAGAAATCTAAGAAGGCTAAGGAAAAGGTGAACACAAAGGAACAAAAGAAACTTGATCCAACTAGCAAAGGAATGTGTTTCCATTGCAACGAGTCGGGTCACTGGAAGAGGAACTGTAAGAAGTTTCTGGAAGAGAAGAAGCTTGGAGTAGCTTTGACTTCCAATCAAGGATTGTTCATGATTGAAATTATTTTTTCAGAAAGTTAAAATTCTACTTGGATATTGGATACCGGCTATGGTTCTCATATATGTAATACTGTAAAGGGACTGGTCAGAAGTAGAAAGCTGAACAAGGATGAGGTTATCATACGAGTGGGAAATGGAGCAAAGGTTGCTGCATTTGCTGTAGGCACTTATTATTTTGCACTGCCTACAGGCAAGTCCATTTATTTAAATATTTATTATTGTGTTCCGAAGATCATTAGAAACATTATTTCTATTTCTGTATTAGATATGGATGTATTTGAAATTATAATAAAGAACAACAGTTGTTCTATTTATAATAACAATGTTTTATATGGGGTTGGAAATTTGCGAAATGGACTTTACATACTTGACTTGCATGAAAATATATTTCAAATAGAACAAACTAAGAAAAGGAAAAGAAATGATGTTAATTATACCTATATGTGGCACTCTAGACTCGGTCATATCAATGAAATGACTAAATCTCCTTTTAGTGGAAAAGGAGAAAGAGTTAAAGAGTTGTTAACGTTGGTTCACACAGACGTTTGTGGACCTATTACAACGAATGCACGGGGAGGGTATTCTTATTTCATTACTTTCACTGATGATCACTAAAGATTTGGAAATGTGTATTTAACGAAATATAAATCTGAATCATTTGAACAGTTCAAAGAGTTCAAAAGTGAAGTAGAGAAACAAACGGGCAAGAGTATTAAGATTTTTCAATCAGATCTAGGTGGAGAATACATAAGCGGTGAGTTTCTCAATTGTCTCAAAGATAACGGTATAATCTCACAATGAACTCCATCAGGTACACCACAGTTAAATGGAGTATCTGAAAGGGGAAATCGAACGTTGTTAGACATGGTTCGTTCCATGATGAGTTTTACCGATCTTCTAATTTCATTCTAGGGTTATGTCCTAGAAGCGGCTGCAGATCTACTAAATAAGGTCCCCTCAAAATCCGTCTCCAAGACTCCTTATAAGATGTGAACATGGAGGAAACCTGGTCTTAAGCATGTTAAGATTTGGGGTTGTCCAGCTTATGTGAAAATGTTTCAAAATGATAAGCTTGGGATAAGATCTGATAAGTGTACGTTTGTGGGATATCCTAAAGAATGTTTTGGATATAATTTCTATAATCCTACTGAGCAAAAGGTGTTTGTTACGAAACACGCTGCCTTCTTAGAAAAGGAGTTTATCCTTGAAGGGGCTAGTGGGAGAAAAAATAGATCTTGAAGAAATTCAAGAACCACAAAACACTACAAATCAATTGGATGAACCTGTTCAAGTAGACCACCTACTGCACAACACCCTATTCATAAATTTGGAAGAGTATCGAAGATACCTGAAAGGTATGAATTTGTTATAGAGGATGACGATGAGGTACACATCATGGATGATGATGATCCATTGAATTACGAACAGGCTATGAGTAATTAAAACTCAGAGAAATGGTAGATGACCATAAAATTTAAAATAGATCTTTGAAGCAATGTACAAGACCATTTAGATTTTACTTGCGATTGCAGCTTATTATTACTAGATTTGACAAAATGGACGTGGAGACGCCCTTTCTCAAATATACATTATTAGAGGAGAATGTATGTATGATACAGCCAGATGGATTTGTTTCAATGGTTGAAGCAAATCATGTATATGAGCTACAACAATCCATTTATGGGTTGTAGCAAGCTTCTCAAATATGGAAAATTCATTTTGATGAGACAATCAAAAGAGTTTGATTTTATCAAAAACGAGAATGAACCTTGTGTGTACAAAAGGGTTAGTGGGAGCGCTGTTTCATTCCTTATATTATATGTTGATGATATATTACTGATAGGGAATAACATTCCTATGCTACAATCGATCAAAATAAAGTTGTCTAAACATTCCTCCATAAATGATTTGGGTAGAACATCCTACATCGGGGATATAAATCTGTATAAATAGATTTAAAAACATGTTCGGCTTAACCCAATGAACGTATATTCATTAGATGCTAAAAGGGTTTAGCATGATAAACTCCAAACGATGTCTCATGATGATGAGCCATGGAGTGTATGTGACGCCCCCAAATTCAGACCGCCAGAGTCTTGAATTCGGTTCGTCACGTTCTAATTTCTAATACAATAATAATATCTCGCGCAATGGATTAACACATATACGAATAGATTATATTTATTTAATATAATTCATGTCCCAAGGTTTCGTAACTTAAACATCTCTTACATCTTAAACATAGATTAAGCATACATAATACTAACTAATACATAATGTAACGCTCGAGAAAATCGAGCGTTTATGTAAATGAATTTTTATTTGATTTATTGAATAAAATTTGGATTATTTGTTTATTAAATAGAGTAAACTAATTGTAGGTCATTTTATAACCTAGAGAATGCAGAAATGAGTAGGATTCTGGCTACGTGCTTGGAATCAATGATATGAATTTATAAGACGAAAATAAAAGGTTTTTGAGAATAAAAATATTTTGAGAAAAGACGAAATAGACACTATTCAACCCTAAGGGTTAGGGTTTGACCCTAAAGGTTAGGGTTTGAGACCCTATGCCATTCCGAGAGTTCGGAATGTCAAAGTGACGTTCTGTCAAAAGATTTGACAGTAATTATACCATGAACAGTTAAGTTAGCTGAGAAAGTTTTCTCGGGAGAAAAAGTACGGAAATCACTATTCATCCGTTTCTGTTTGGTAATTTATTTTGAAATTCCGAAAAATGCATAATGATAGGATTTCGATACGAGATGGAATATGTAATAATATGTAATAATATAATTATTTACGTATAATAATAAATGATTATTGTACGAAAAGAATTCGTGTATAATACGAGATATTATACAAGAATAATGCGGAGAGAATACAAGAATTATACAACGTACATTATAAATTTTTATACGGAGTACATACGAATTGAATTGGAATTAAAAGTTAATAAGTTTAACCCATGCGTCGAAACCGTTGGGAAACGGGTGGTTTTAACCCATGGTTCAACCCACAACCCGTGTTGGACATGGGAGAACAAGGCCACATGGGAGCATGTGGGAGCACAAGGGGGGGACATGGTTGGCCATGTGCTAGCACATGGGCCTTAACTTGGTGGGAAAGAAAGTTGAGGAGGTTGGGCCTAAAAGACTAATTTACCCTAAGTCTTGCCAACTTCTATAAATATAGAGCTTGCTCTTCATTATTTTGTTGTTTGACAATTCCTCCAACAAAGAGATAGAGAGAGAGAGAAGAAGAAGAAGAAGCTAGATTGAGCTTTGCCTAGTTAACTCATCAATCAAGAAGGAAGAAGACGATTGAGTCTCCATACTCACTCCACAAAGAACACAAAAGGTATAACCATAAGAAAGTATATAAACACCATCTTTTCTTTCAATAACAATTTTGATAGAGAAGTGTTAGAGAAAGCATGAACCCTAAAAAGTTATAAGGATGGCTTAATGAGTAACTAAGAACCTTAACAAGCCATGCATGATGGAAGACTAAGAATTGATTAGGTACTAATACTTGACTTAATGAATTCATAAGAAATGGACTAATGAACATGTGAAACTATGAAAAACTTAAATGTTTTGAATGATTAGAATTAGTAATAATCAACCATGGGATTGATTCCAAGTGGTTTGGAGTAATAATAATGAAGAACGAAGATTCGGCGAAAGTTACGCGATTAGACGATAATCGTCGAAAACGTAAATTTCTCAGATTAGAAGTCAAAAGTTGTCGTGAGCATCGAAAATGATGGTTTTCGATTGCAACACGTGAAATTAGGTAAATAAGACTTGTGAGGCAAAGAACGGATGGATTCCGACTAAAACGTAGATTTGAGCGTCGAACGTTCGTGAACGTTTAACAAAAATGTAAAAAAATGGACTAATCGGTGAATTTCTCGTCGACGGATTCAGAAATGAATTCCGACTTGATAGGATGGTAGAGCATGTCGTTTATGAACTTTTGACTTTGGAACGAATCAATTCTGAGTTATAACGATCAAGTTACAGACTACGGAATTTCAGAATTTTCAAAGACTTAGAAAATTTTTCTATGTTTCAGAGCTAGCGCCGCAATGCCACTCCTTGGAGAAAACTCTAGAGAGTAGCGCTGTAGTGCTACTCCAAGGGCAATATCTGGCGCCGCAGCACCAGCATGTGAGAAAAGTTGACATTGTTAATAATTACTTAACCTTTTGCATATCACTAAGGGGCTAGTAAATGATGTAAAAACAACATGTTTAAGTAAGAGTTTATGAAAATTAAATGTTAAATAAACCGTAATGAACATTAAATAACTTTAAATGAGTGTTATTAATTTAACATTTCGATTAAGCTATACAAGAAGGAGAAGTTAGGCTATACTTGGTATATCGATGATGAATTCTCATAGGTATGCTTTGTGTTATGCTTTGTAGACATTGTAAAGACTGAATAGACTACGTGTAAAGCTTTAGAAGACGCAAAGGCAAGTTTTCTAACTTTGTTCATACTTTACTATGAATGCAAGTTTTCTAAACTCTTGTCTATACATTATGGTTGGACAAGAGGTCATTGTGCATAATTGCTTATGCATGAACTGTTATTGAATAGTCGATGCCATTTGATTCCGCTAGACTGAGATTTAGCATATTTTGGTCGGTTTTTCCACAAATCTTTCCAAAATATATATAATGTTGTGATCCTATGCCGATTGCTTGGTACGGATTCTCAGGTAAACCTAAGTATGAATAAAACAAAAGTTTTAAACGTCGTTAATTCGACTGGCACGTGAGGTTGCCACCAATTAAACGTAAACACATTTAATGTATGAGTGTTGATCAACATAAAGTACTACATACTGATCACCTGGATGTGCTCGTAAGCTATATCGAACTTACGGCCTTCGTGCTGGGTTGTTCCTTTCATGAATGAGAACTAAAATAGGGTTCATGGTCGTTGACCAAGATGGATTCGGAAGAGGCTATAAAGTCCTTAGGAATGGTTTCAAAGGAATCAAAATGATATTTTGATTATTCTTAAGTACTTCATAACTATTGTACATTTATTGAAGACCAAAGAATATGATTCTTGATTTTGTGGTTTCAAGATATACTGTTTAACTTGCTGAGCTGTTTATGCTCATTCTTGCTTAAAACAATATGATTTCAGCTAAGAACGAACGGACTGAAGGATCCGGTAAAGACAAAGACAAGTCCAAGCTGGACCAGTAGTGACCTTTGTAATAGTATAGTATTAGTATTGAAATTGCTGATATTATGACACAGAACAATGTATTGGTTACGAATACTTGGGAAGGAATTTAATAGAATGTAATAATTAGTAAACTTATGCATTGATATTGATGTCCTCAATTGAATGTAAGAGTAGATTGTAGCACCGTGTAGCACCATGTCTTGGGTTTAAAGGTACCCAGATTTGGGGGCGTCATAGGTTGGTATCAAAGCCGTAGGTTATAAAACTTAAGGGGTAAAAACCTTAGGCTATAACCTGGAGAAGTGAAGTAGAAGTTAGAAGTCAAAAAACTCGGGTAAAGTTTTGAAAGAAGTAAGTAACCTTAAACATATTAAATGTGATATAAACTGTTCATATTTGATTGTATACTAATCCAGTTATTTATGTTTTATGTAGATAACAGGATTAATGAACATGTATAATGAAATACATGACGTTAGCGAGGATTCAGTCAAATTGGTAGAAGTTGTACCAATGCCGGTGGCGGAGGTACCATTAGTGATTCTAGAGGGGACTGATATAGAGGAAGATGACCCGTCCGAGTACTCTGATAACTTTGACTATGCGTCATTGTTTGAGGCTATGTCGGAGGAGGAGGTTGAGTCGATGCCGATTAATACGGTACTGTCTACTGAGGAGGAGGAGACAATGCCAATTAATACGATATTGCCTACGGAGGTAGATGTGGAGGATTCTACACCGGGAGAGTCCATGAAACTACTGTTCATGGCAATACTGGACAAAAATGTCCAACTAAGTAAGGAGGTCCGTGACCTCAAGAAAGTGGTGGATGATGTGGTAGAAGATAGAGAGAATATGGAGATCTTCTGGGAGGCCGGGCATAATGAGAAAGTGCTGGCTAAGGATAAAGTCCGGGACTTGAAGCTAGAAGTCCAGGAATTGAAGGCTGAACTTCTGAACATGAAGCAAAAGATAGGTAAAATGTGCTATATTCATAGGTGCTCGCACGAGAATTATCAGTAGCAGATGGCTGAGTATCCTGTGGAGGAAGGACAGACTCGGCATACTATTAGCAGGGACATTGTGGCCACTATGGCCGATGCGGATTACATGAATGTCGTGTTGCAGAAGTAGTTCCGTAATATGTATAGAAAAGATAGCGATGTAAATAGCTATGTAAATGTGTGTATTACTAGTGATGACGTAAAACCTTCTTTTATATAGATAAGGGTAGTCTTTTGTAAATCCCAACTTTTGGAAAGTAATTGCGGGATAGTAATGTAAATGGCTGAACCCATGTAATGTAAAGTGTAGTGTTATACTACAAGAAAGTATTTTAATATAAAGGTTTTATTTAAAATACTTGGCAATGTGATTGAGTTATTATTTGATTGTTAATAATAACCAAATGAAGAAATAAAGTATAACAAAATGTTTTCGTATTAATAGAAAATGTCGCCAAGAAGACGTGCCAGAAATCATAAAGAAGAACCTCGTAATGAGGAGGAGCAAGGGAATAATAACCCATTGCAGGAATTTGTGAATCTTCTAGCTACGACTCTCAATCGAATGAGAGGTACCGTATGCACTAATCCTGGGGTAGGTCGGGGAACTACCTTTAAGGAGTTCAAGATAATAGGTCCGCCTGAGTTCTATGGAACTACGGACCCAATAGCTGCCCAAGTTTGGGTAAAAGAAATAGAGAAAGCATTTATCATAGCAAATGTCGGTGAGGCACAGAAGACTTCTTTTGCGACTTACATGATGAAGGGGGAGGCCAACTACTGGTGGGAATCCAACCAGGGTAGGGCCATAACAGAATTGGTTACGTGGGAGCGGTTCAAGGAGTTATTCTTTGAGAACTACTTCCCCACGAGCATGCAGGGGAGAATGGAGATTCAATTCCTAGAACTGAAGCAGGGGGACATGACGGTACCCCAATATGCAGCCATGTTCAATGAACTGATAAGGTTTGCTCCACACCAAGTGGACACAGAGTTGCAGAAGGCACGATGGTTCGAGCAGGGATTGAAACCCTGGCTCTACAATCGAATATCGGTTTTCCAAAGTGTTACCTTTGGAGCGGTGTTAGAAAAGGCGAATATCGCCGAGGGTGGTAGTGAAGCATTGACCTTATACCACAAAGAAAAGAAGAATAAAACCAAGACTGAGGTATCAGTCAAGATCGAGGGAGCCAGTGGAAGTGGCCAGAAGAGGAAAGATTTTAGCTCCTGGAATACTGGAGTAAAATAGGAGTTTTCCAAGAGGAAGATGGAAGCGAGCAAGAATTGCTGTAAGACTCATCTGGGAGTACTGCTTTAAGGGTAAGGCGGTCTGTTATAACTGTGGACAGGAGGGGCATATTTTGCCTAACTGTCCCAGTCCCAAGAAGAGTCGCAGTTGTTTTGTATGTGGATCTATGGACCACATGGCGTATAACTGTCCGAAGAAGGGTTCGGATGGTGGGAAGGGAGCTAGCGGTAATAAGCTGGCGGTTGGTGGTGCAGTACCACAGGGTAGACCAACTGCTCGTACTTTTAATATGACGGTCCAAGATGCGATAGCATCAAGCGACGTCGTAGCAGGTATCATTCCGGTCAATGACATTAATGCATATGTACTGTTTGATTGAGGTGCAACATGTTCGTTCATATCATGTGAGTTTGCTAAACGATTAGGATTACTCCCCGAAAAAATTTTAATACCTTTAAACATTAAGGTAGCTAACGACGAAGTATTCCTGTGAACTTGATTCATTGGAGTTGTTGTGTGGATATTAGAGGTAACAAATTGTTGGTAGATCTTATACCGATAAAGTTCAGAGAATTCGATGTAATTCTCAGGATGGACTGGTTAATTAACCATGGGGCGATGATACATTGCCAAAATAAGAGTGTGAATCTTCGAATTTCTAAGAAACCCAAGGTAGTGTTCTACGATAGTAAATCACCGGGACGCTCTTGTTGTCTAACCATGACACAAGCTAGAAAAGTGTTAAAGAAGGGATGCGAAGGTTACCTGTGCCATATTTTTGATACCCAACGGTTGGGAGCAATGTTGGAACAGATACCTATAGTCAACGAGTGTGCGGATGTATTTCTGAGTGACTTGCCAGGTCTTCCACCTGATAGGGAGACCGAATTTGTTATAAACCTTGCGCCAGGGATGGCACTAGTTTTGAAGGCACCATATCGTATGGCGCCAGTGGAGTTGAAGGAGTTGATGATTCAGTTGCAAGGACTGTTGGACAAAAAGTATATTCAACCGAGTGTTTCTCCATGGGGAGTGCCGATATTGTTTGTAAAGAAGAAGGATGGATCGTTGAGGCTTTGTATCGACTACCGAGAGTCGAACAAACTAACGATAAAGAATAAGTACCCATTACCCAGGATAGATGATCTCTTTGATCAGTTGAGAGGGGAAAAATATTTCTCAAAGATAGATTTACGTACAGGTATCACCAGTTGAAGGTGAGGGCGAAGGATGTACCTAAGACAGCATTTAGGACTCGTTACGGCCATTACGAGTTCTTAGTGATGTCTTTTGGTTTGACAAATGCGCCAGCCGCATTCATGGACATGATGAACCGAGTGTTCAAACAATATTTGGACAAGTTCATCGTAGTGTTCATTGATGATATCCTAGTCTATTCCAAGACGAAGGAGGATCATGCTGAACATTTGAGATTAATGTTGGAGGCACTAAGAAAAGAGATGTTGTATGTGAATTCACAAAGTGTGAATTTTGGTTAGAGAAGGTGCAGTTTTTGGGGCACGTCATTGACAAGGAAGGAGTTTCAGTGGATCCAGCGAAGGTGGAATCATTGATGAACTGGGAACAACCAAAAACGCCG
Organism: Panax stipuleanatus; assembly: GCA_020205555.1. Classification (NCBI taxonomy): domain Eukaryota; kingdom Viridiplantae; phylum Streptophyta; class Magnoliopsida; order Apiales; family Araliaceae; genus Panax; species Panax stipuleanatus. Next base: position 69,668,236 of record CM035123.1, on the reverse strand, counting down.
ACTGAGGTGCGGAGTTTCCTAGGGTTAGCGGGTTACTATCGGAGGTTTATTCAGGACTTCTCGAAGATAGCTACTCCGTTAACCAACTTAACTAGGAAGATGGTGAAATACGTATGGATGAAAAAGTGTGAAGACAACTTTCAAGAGCTGAAGAAGAGGTTGAGTCAAGCCCCTGTATTATCGTTATCGGATTATACTGGGAATTTCGTAGTGTATAGCGATGCTTTGCATAAAGGATTGGGTTGCGTGCTCATGCAGCATGGCAAGGTCATTGTGTATGCATTGAGGCAGTTGAAGGAGTATGAGGGGAATTATCCTACTCATAACCTTGAACTTGCCGCAGTGGTTTTCGCCTTAAAGATTTGGAGGCATTACCTATATGAGGGGAAGTGTGAGATCTACATAGACCATAAAAGTCTGAAGTATATCTTCACTCAGAAGGAGTTGAATATGAGACAGCGGAGATGGTTGGAGTTTATAAAGGATTATGATTGTGAAATCCTGTATCACCCAGGGAAGGCGAATGTGGTGGCCGACGCCTTAAGTAGGAAGGGTCGGGAGAAGCTATCGATGTTAGCATCTAAAGATGAGTTGGTTACAGAGATAGCAAGAATGGAATTAGAAGTACGATGTCCAATTAAAGAAGGGGAGAAACTGTTTGCAATTGAAGTTCAACCCACAATAGTGGAAAAGGTGAAGGAAGTGCAACTCAGAGCTGATGAATGCGAGCGGATAAGGAAGAAGATTTCAGACGGTAACAAAATAGCGTACAGTCTTGATAACGAAGGGTTATTGAGATTTAAAGGAAGAATTTGGGTTCCGTGTGAGCCAAAGTTAAAAGAGGAGATAATGGATGAAGCTCATCACTCGAGGTACTCGATTCATCCTGGTAGTACCAAGATGTATCAAGACCTTCGAACCAATTTCTGGTGGTCAAATATGAAGAGGGAGATAGCAGAGTATGTCAGTAGGTGCTTAACTTGTCAAATATTTAAGGCCGACAGTGGTTTTCTACAATCATTGGAGATTTCGAAGTGGAAATGGGAGCCAATCACGATGGACTTTGTGGTAGGACTTCCAACGACGCAGAAAAGATACGATGTTATTTGGGTAATAGTGGATCGTTTGACGAAGTCGGCTCATTTCTCGCCAATAAGAGTCAGATACAATTTAGACCATTTAGCTAAGCTTTATGTTAAAGAGATTGTCTCGAGACATGGAGTGCCAGTTTTGATCGTGTCAGATCGCGACCCGCGATTCACTTCGAATTTCTGGAAGAGTTTGCAAGAGAAGATGGGAACACAATTGAGGTTGAGTACGGCGTACCATCCTACAGACAGATGGACAAAGCGAGAGAACAATTCAGATGCTAGAAGACATGCTAAGGTCTTGCGTTATGGATTTTAAGGGGAGTTGGGATGATCATCTACCATTAGTAGAGTTCGCCTACAACAATAGTTATCACGCTAGTATAGGTATGCCGCCTTACGAAGCGTTATATGGACGGAAGTGTCAAACGCCACTTTATTGGGATGAAGTGGGAGACGTCAAATGTTAGGACCTGAGATGGTATAATAAACGGCGAAAGTAGGTAAGTTAATACGAATGCGGCTAGTAGCAGCTTAGGACAGACATAAAAAGTATGCCGATCCATATCGAAGAATAGGGAGTTTGAAGTCGGTTCGTATGCATTCCTGAAGGTGTCACCTTGGAAGGGGAAGATGCATTTTGGGAAAAAGGGGAAGTTAAGCCCTAGGTTCATAGGACCATTTAAAATTTTGCGAAGGGAAGGAGAGGTAGCATATGAGATAGCATTACCTCCAGAGTTGAGGCATATCCATAATGTGTTTCACGTTTCGGTATTGTGTCTATATAAGCCGAATTACAAACACGTAATCAAGTATGAACCAATTCAAGTCGAGAAAGACTTAACCTATGAGAAGTTTCCTACGCAAATTGTTGATCGGAAGGAACAAGTGTTAAGAAACAAAACTATACCTTCGGTGAAGGTGATATGGAGGAACCACAATGTCGAAGAAGAAAACGTGGGAACTCGAGAACAAGATGAGGAAGGCTTATCCTCATTTGTTTGATTAACTTGTATCGTAATTTTGGGGACAGAATTCTTATAAGAAGGGGAGGATGTAAAGCCTGAGAAAATCGAGCGTTTATGTAAATGATTTTTAATTTGATTTATTGAATAAAATTTGGATTATTTGTTTATTAAACTGAGTAAGCTAGTTGTAGGTCATTTTATGACCTAGAGAATGTAGAAATGAGTAGGATTCTGGCTACGTGCTTAGAATAAATGATATGAATTTATAAGACGAAAATAAAAGGTTTCCGAGAATAAAAATATTTTGGAAAAAGACGAAATAGATACTATTCAACCCTAAGGGTTAGGGTTTGACCATAAGGTTAGGGTTTGAGACCCTATGCCATTCCGAGAGTTCGGAATGTCAGACTAACGTTCTGACGAAAGATTTGACGGTAATATACCGTGAAAAGTTAAGTTAGCCTAGAAACGTTTTCTCGGGAGGAAAAGTACGGGAATCACTATTCATCCATTTCTGCTCTAGAATTTATTTTGAAATTCTGAGAAATGCATAATGATAGGATTTTGATACGAGATGGAATATTTATAATATTTCATTTATGACTCGCGAAGTTTTCGCGTAGGGACTTAAAATCCTAACGGTTAGGGAAAGTGATATGATGAAATAATTATTTACGTATAATAATAAATGATTATTTTACGGAAAGAATTCGTGTATAATACGAGGTATTATACAAGAATAATGCGGAGAGAATACGAGAATTATACAACGTACAATACAAATTTTTATACGGAGTACATACGAATTGAATTGGAATTAAAAGTTAATAAGTTTAACCCATGGGTCGAATCGTTTGGTAAACGGGTGGTTTTAACCCATGGTTCAACCCACATCCCATGTTGGACATGGGGGAACAAGGCCACATGGGAGCATGTGGGAGCACAAGGGGGGGACATGGCTGGCCATGTGCTAGCACATGGGCCTTAACTTGGTGGGAAAGAAAGGAGAGGAGGTGGGCATAGTTGAGGAGGTTGGGCCTAAAAGACTAATTTACCCTAAGTCTTGCCAACTTCTATAAATATAGAGCTTGCTCTTCATTATTTTGTTGTTTGACAATTCCTCTAACAAAGAAATAGAGAGAGAGAGAGAGAGAGAACAAGAAGAAGCTAGATTAAGCTTTGCCTAGTTAACTCATCAATCAAGAAGGAAGAAGACGATTGAGTCTCCATACTCACTCCACAACAGAAGGTATAACCATAAGAAAGTATATAAACATCATCTTTTCTTTCAATAACAATTTTGATAGAGAAGTGTTAGAGAAAGCATGAACCCTAAAAAGTTATAAGGATGGCTTAATGAGTAACTAAGAACCTTAACAAGCCATGTATGATGGAAGACTAAGAATTGATTAGGTACTAATAATGGACTTAATGAATTCATAGGAAATGGACTAATGAACATGTTAAACTATAAAAAACTTAAATGTTTTGAATGATTAGAATTAGTAATAATCAACCATGGGATTGATTCCAAGTGATTTGGAGTAATAATAATGAAGAACTGAAGATTCGGCGAAAGTTGCGCGATTAGACGATAATCGTCGAAAACGTAAATTTCTCGGATTAGAATTCAAAAGTCGCCGTGAGCATCGAAAATGATGGTTTTTCATTGCAACAAGTGAATTTAGGTAAATAAGACTTGCGAGGGAAAGAACGGATGGATTCCGACTTAAAACGAAGATTTGAGCGTCGAACATTAGCGAACGTTTAAGTAAAATGTAAAAAAATGGACTAATCAGCAAATTTCTCACCGATGGATTCAGAAATGAATTCCAACTTGATAGGATAGTAGAGCATGTCATTTATGAACTTTTATCTTTGGAACGAACCAATTCCGAGTTATAACGATCAAGTTACGGACTCCGGAATTTCAGAATTTTCAAAGACTTAGAAAATTTTTCTAAGTTTCAGAGCTAGCGCCGCAGCGCCACTCCTTGGAGAAAACGCTAGAGAGTAGCGCTGCAGTGCCACTCCAAGGGCAATATCTGGCGCCGCAGCACCAGCATGTGAGAAAAGTTGACATTGTTAATAATTACTTAACCTTTTGCATATAACTAAGGGGCTAGTAAATGATGTAAAAACAACATGTTTAAGTAAGAGTTTATGAAAATTAAATGTTAAATAAACCGTAATGAACATTAAATAACTTTAAATGAGTGTTATTAATTTAACATTTCGATTAAGCTATACAAGAAGGAGAAGTTAGGCTATACTTGGTATATCGATGATGAATTCTCATATGTATGCTTTGTGTTATGCTTTGTAGACATTGTAAAGACTGAATAGACTACGTGTAAAGCTTTAGAAGACGCAAAGGCAAGTTTTATAACTTCGTTCATACTTTACTATGAATGCAAGTTTTCTAAACTCTTGTCTATAAATTATGGTTGGACAAGAGGTCATTGTGCATAATTGCTTATGCATGAACTGTTATTGAATAGTCGATGCCATTTGATTCCGCTAGACTGAGATTTAGCATATTTTGGTCGGTTTTTCCATAAATCTTTCCAAAATATATATAATGTTGTGATCCTATGCCGATTGCTTGGTACGGATTCTCAGGTAAACCTGAGTATGAATAAAACAAAAGTTTTAAACGTCGTTAATTCGACTGGCACGTGAGGTTGCCACCAATTAAACGTAAACACATTTAATGTATGAGTGTTGATCAACATAAAGTACTACATGCTGATCACCTGGATGTGCTCGTAAGCTATATCGAACTTACGGCCTTCGTGCTGGGTTGTTCCTTTCATGAATGAGAACTAAAATAGGGTTCATGGTCGTTGACCAAGATGGATTCGAAAGAGGCTATAAAGTCCTTAGGAATGGTTTTAAAGGAATCAAAATGATATTTTGATTATTCTTAAGTACTTCATAACTATTGTACAGTTATTGAAGACCAAGGAATATGATTCTTGATTTTGTGGTTTCAAGATATACTCTTTAACTTGTTGAGCTGTTTATGCTCATTCTTGTTTAAAACTAAATGATTTCAGCTAAGAACGAACGGACTGAAGGATCCGGTAAAGACAAAGGCAAGTCCAAGCTGGACTAGTAGTGATCTTTGTAATAGTATAGTATTATTATTGAAATTACTGATATTATGATACAGAACAATGTATTTGTTACGAATACTTGGGAGGGAATTTAATAGAATGTAATAATTAGTAAACTTATGCATTGATATTGATGTCCTCAATTGAATGTATGAGTAGATTGTAGCACCGTGTAGCACCATGTCTTGGGTTTGAAGGTAACCGAATTTGGGGGCGTCACACATAATAAAATAAAATCTTATTACAATCGTCATAAAAGTTCTACATAATTAATAAGCTACTCCGTAGCCTTGCCCTTGCCCTTATCAGTGCCCGAGGGTTCGCCTTGCTCTGTCATAACTGAATTGTTTTTAGGGAAAAGCAAGAATGAGCAACAAGTTTGCTCATCAAGTAATATAACAATAAAGGTCAACATAGTTTTCAATTTCCCAAGGGTATGCCAATAAGTGATAGTTCAAGAATAGCAAGAAGTATCAATAGTTTTCCAATAATAGTCGCTAAGGACAGAAAGATATCAATAAGATTCAAGGTTTAACCTTTTCACAGTTCAAGAATAATGAATACTGAGCAGTCACTAAGGAGGACTATGAACTTCTACTAGAATTAACAGTAATATGCTGATAATCCAATAAAACAAGTTCAACAGGTGATCAGCCTAAAGTACCCTACGTTATGCATATCGTTCAATCGTACTCAAGTGCGCACGTCGGTCTCCCGACAAATATAGTTTCCCCTTCAAGAGGGTTCATCTTAGTCAATATAAGATTTTGCACCAATCAATTAGTTTGGATTGCTTTCTTAACATATGATATCAGTCTAGCAGAATCAAAATGGCTCAGACACATTTATAATGCATTTAGGAATAATAAGTTCAATGTTTGCAACAATATCAAGATACAAAGTCAATATTTGGATAATAACGAATATCAAGTTGACATAGCAATGATTCAAATTTATACACTATATAAAGTGAACAAATTTAAGGAACTTACTCAATAAAAGAGTATAGTTCGGATACTTGCACAAATTCAAAGTTGTGTAAAATAGGAAACTTGCCTTAAGCGTAGTTTATCAACCTTTAGCTAATCGATACTTTTCAAACCCTATTATAACATAATTACGTATATAGGATATTCATTAGCTATGTACATTCGATACGCAAACTTGATATGTAAGTTAAACATACACATACGATTCTAACTTAGTCGTATAATCCTATACATACATCAGTACGTACTTTACATACACATAATACAAAATCAGTTTGTGAGACACTATGAAGTCAAATAACATAGTTCGTAACTATCGTTTGACTTAACATTTGAAGTTTATAAACAATTTATCAATCTATGATTCTATGTTAGCATGCTCATTGACACTTTGAATATTGTATTGGACATGTATTACAGATTAGGATAACAATACAAGCATGCATCAAGTTCAGATTTTAATTAAGTAGACTCTATTCATTCTGCAGATTGGCGCGGCCGCGCTTGGTTTAATCTAAGGAGTGGCGCGGCCGCGCTGCTCCTAGTTTAAATCAAGAATTGGCTGCCCCTGCAAAATCCCAGCTCATCCCGATTTGCACATATATGATGAATCATGCACAACACACTTGTCAGGATGTTTGATAATTAAGTTCAAACCCATATCTTGTCTTTAACATAGTTTGTTATCCATTCTCATTTAATCAAGGCTTTAAGTGTTTGATTAACAAAGTTTCTTACGTTTTGCTGTTATACATATGCTATGAGGTCAATAAGTCTCAACTATACATGCTCACGTTAGTTTAGTCATGTATTTCAAGTTATGAAGTTTTACATCATTTAGACTCGTCCTAATCCATGCTCCACTAGTTTACAATGCGTATGGCTAGCTAGACATTCATGTCAATCATGTCTATAGGCACAACACACCCTTACATGATGGTCAAATTTCAGAATACTTGTAACGTAGTTATTGTCAGAACTAGTTTTCAAATTCTTAAGGCTTCTTTTTGAAAATCTCATGTTAAATCATTCAAACATGCAATGTAGCTTCACATATTATATGGCATGTTCATGTATATACATAATCATATTACCTAAGCTTGCTCACAAGTTTCATAACTCAAAGTGTTCTTATTGTCTATTTGAAACTCTAAGTTTCTATTAGAAGGTTATCGAAACCATTTAAGCATGCAAAGTAAACATACCATATTTCATGCTCAAGTACATACGTAATCAGACCATATAAGCATGCTTAAGGTCATAAGTCCAAAGCTACTAAGTTTGTTAGCTTTTGATCTCTTAGCTAAGGTTCCTTTATCATGTCTTTAACCAAGCTAGAGTAGGTGTTAACATGCAAGGTCACCTCTGTCAGTATGTCATGGAAAAAATAGGCATATCAGAGTTAAAGTAGTGTGTTCATCATTTCAGAAGACACAAACAAACTATCATCTGTTTCTACAGAAGGGCGCCGTCGCGCCCTATTTGTACTAGGGAGTGGCATAGGTCGCGCCACTCCGGTTCTAGCCAGGAAGCTTTTTACTAGTGCAGAGCTTCAGCCTCCTTCAAATTGCTCCATAAAATAAGCTTACAAACAGCCACATTACATATATAACATGTGTATGGACTCTACTAACATACTAACATCAACTTACATAATCAATTAACAAAAATTCATGAACTATCATATGAATTGATACTTGCTAAACTTTAAAGTATGAATAAGTATTATACCTCTTAGGCTTTGATTTGGACAACACGCTCCCTCAATTATCAGATTATACACTCAACTCACTCTATATCAACTTAGCACTAATTTTCAACAACATGAAATGAGAAGAGGGATGCTCAATTTATAGAGTTTTGAATACCCATGCCAAAGCTTTGCCCAAAGATTGAAACCAATGGAGGGAAGATGAACACATTGGGCAAGGGAGATTTGGTAGCAAAGTGTTCCAACCACCTCTATCACCCACTCCCCTCTCATCATTGGATTGCTAGCTAGAATGCTGAGTTTGAGAAGGAGAAGTAGGCTAGCCATTAAGGATACACATGAAGAGCAAATGAGATACTCTTTGTGGGACAAGTTCTAAAGCTCAGCAAATTTGCAAGTAGTAATGATATTACACTGTGGTTATTATACATATACACATATATACCCACTTATGTTAAATACACATATATGTATACTTAAGTTTTAAATCCAATTGGGTGTATAACAATATTTCATGGTAGCAAATTGGGGCACTTGTACACACATCACATATTGTCACTTAAGTAGTATTTACATAACACACACAATTAATTATCTTACCATATAGTTTTATATATAATATAGCCTCATTAAAATGTCACCTTACACTTATATAATATTGTTTGATTCAATATTGCACAATGTACACATAACATGTATTCACATGGGTCCATTTATGTAATTCATGTGACTTACTCCATTTTACCATATAGTTCCTATATTACATAGTTATATCACAATGTAACACTATACTTTATATTATATAGATGTAGTTACTGTATAATATGTGATTACCTATCTTTACACTTAGCAATTAATTGAACAAACATTAATCTTATGATATTAATTATTTATTTATTCATTAATATGCTATTACTCACAATAACAATTAATTAACAATATATTATTAATTAATCATTCACTTATTAATTTCTTCTTTAATTAATTAAATCATCAAAATTCTCATTCTCGTGCCACACAAGGCATTGATCGAACTTATCATAAACTCCACATTTTTCTCAATTATTATGAATTCAATTTGGAATTAATTGAATTACTCATCCCATAACACACAAATATTTATATTCAAATAAATATTCATTTTCTTATTATATCAATGTTATTATTATTCATGAAATTTTCGGGTATTACATCCTCCCCCATTATAAAAATTATGTCCTCGAAATTGGTACAAGGTTACACAAAAGGATGGGGATAGTCCCTCATCATCCTATCTTCTAATTCCCACGTGGCCTCCTCGACATCGTGGTTTCGCCAAAGTACTTTCACAAAAGATATAACTTTATTTCTTAAGGCTTGTTCTTTCCTATCTAATATTTGGACAGGAATTTCTTCATATGCCAGGTTCTTCTCTACTTGAATGGGCTCATAAGAAATCATGTGCCTGTAGTCGGCCTTATACGAACGCAACACGGAGATATAAAACACGTTGTGGACGTGCTCCAACTCAGGTGGTAACGCTACTTTGTATGCCACTTCGCCCACTCGCTTCAATATTTTGAACGGTCCTATGAATCTCGGACTCAACTTTCCCTTCTTGCCGAATCGTATTTTTCCCTTCCAGGAAGATACCTTCAAGAAAACGAAACTACCGACTTTAAAGTCTCGGTCCTACCGATGTAGATTTGCTTATTTTTTCTGGTGATCTTGAGCTGCTACCAGTCTGGCTCTTATCACTATCACCACGTATGCAATTTGTTGTACTAATTCTAGCCCCAACATTCGTCGTTCCTCGACTTCGTCCCAACATAACGGCATTCTGCACTTTTTTTCGTAAAGAGCTTCGTATGGTGGTATGCCGATACTCGCATGGTCACTATTGTTATATGCAAATTCTACTAAGGGTAGGTGGTCATCCCAATTTCCCTTGAAATCCATCACGCAAGTCCTCCAGCATTTGTATTGTTCGCTCACTCTGTCCGTCTGTCAGAGGATGATACGCAGTACTCAACCTTAACTGTGTCCCCATCCTCGCTTGCAAGCTTTTTCAGAAGTTTGACGTGAAGCGTGGATCTCGATCAGATACAATTGACACCGGCACTCCATGTTGTGAAACAATTTCTTTTACGTATAGGCTTGCTAACTGATTCAAACTATATCAGATCTTAATCGGTAGAAAATGTGCGGTCTTCGTTAGTCGATCCACGATAACCCAAATGGCATCATAACCTTTTGGCGTGACTTGAAGTCCCACTACAAAATACATTGTAATGTGCTCCCATTTCCATTATGGTATTTTCAATGGTTGAAGTAAACCACTCAGCCTCTGGTGCTCTGCTTTGACCCGTTGGCAAGTAAGACATCTACTGACGCACTCTGTGACTTCCCGTTTCAGATTGGGCCACCAAAAATGTTTCCTCAAATTTCGGTACATCTTCGTGCCTCCTAGGTGAACGGAATATGTCGTATTATGTGCCTCATGTAAAATTTCTTCTCTCAATTAGGCTACCGCTGGCACCCACACTCTCCCTTCGAATCTCAAGATACCGTCTTTATCCATTATGAATCTTTCCTCTTCATTTTCTGCAATCCTCTTTCTTATTTTCTCGCACTCCTCATCTTTTTCTTGTGATTCCTTCACTCTATCTAACAATGTTGGACGAGCGTCCATTACAAATAACTTTTCCTCAGACCTCTCTGGTCCCTTTACCTCTATCTCCAACTTCTCCATTTCTCTTATTAATTCTTCATGAGTCGTCAAGTGAAACAATTTCTCCCTTCCTTTCTTGCTCAGAGCGTCAGCAACTACGTTTGCCTTTTCCGGGTGATAAAGAATATCACAATCATAATCCTTAATCAATTCCAACCACCTCCTCTAACGCATGTTCAACTCCTTCTGTGTGAAGATATATTTCAGACTTTTGCGGTCCGTGTATATCTCACATTTCTCTCCGTACAAATAATACCTCCATATCTACAATGCAAAAACTACTGCCACTAACTCTAAGTCATGAGTAGGGTATCATTTTTTGTAATCTTTCAATTGTCATGATGCATACGCAATGACCTTGCCATGTTGCATGAGCACACAGCCAAGTCGATTGTGCAATGCATCACTATACACCACAAAACTCCCGCATCGTCTAGCAATGATAATACAGGCGCTTCGCTTAATCTCTTCTTCAACTCGAGAAAACTTTCCTCGCATTTGTCCGTCCATACAAACTTTACCGTCGTCCTCGTTAGATTGGTCAACGGGGTCGCTATTTTAGAAAAATCCTGGATAAATCTTCGATAGTACCCGGCTAAGCCTAAGAAACTTATATCTCTGTTGGTGTTTTCGGCTACTCCCAATTACTCACTACTTCTACCTTTGTAGGGTCTACTGAGATTCCATTCTTATCCACCACGTGTCCTAAGAATTGGACCTTCTCCATCCAAAATTTACACTTAGAAAACTTCGCATACATCTTCTCCTTCCATAGTGCCTCCAAAATAATCTTCAGATGCTCTTCTTCTGTCTTCGAGTAGATTAAGATGTCGTCGATGAAAACTACCACGAACTTATCCAAGTATGACTTGAAGACTCGGTTCATCAAGTCCATGAATGCTGCAAGAGCATTAGTTCAATCCGAATGACATTACGAAAAACTCGTAGTGTCCATAATGGGTTCAAAACGCAGTCTTTGGTACGTCTTCCTCCCGTACCTTCAGTTGGTGATAACCTGTCCATAGGTCTATCTTCGAGAAACACTTTGCTCCCTTTAGTTGATCAAAAAGGTCGTATATCCTTTGTAGTGGATTTCTATTCTGATCGTTACTCTGTTTAATTCTCGATAAATGATACAGAGCCTCATCGATTCGTTCTTCTTTTTAACAAACAACACTGGTGCTCTCCAAGGAGACACACTTGGTCGTATGTAACCCTTATCCAATAACGCTTGCAGTTGTATCATCAGTTCTTTCATTTCTACTGGCGCCATACGGTATGGAGCTTTCAAAATCGGTGCAGTTCCCGGTGCTAAGTCTATTACGAATTTAATTTCTCTGTCTAGCAGAAGACCAGGCAGATCGTCCAGAAATACATCTTAGAATTCTCTTACTACTGATATATCCTTAATTTCTACTCCCTTTTTTTGAGTATCTACAATGTAAGCTAAGTAACCTACACATCATTTCCTTAACAATTTCTTGGCCTGCATCATCGTAAGGCAACATGATTGCCTAAGCGATGACCTACCATAAAACATTACCTTAGACTTACTCGGAGTCTGAAGGTTCACACTTTTATTCTGACAGTCAATTATCACAGCATGGTTATACAACCAATCCATTCCCAGTATTACGTCAAATTCTCCCAATCTAATTGGAATCAAGTCTACGCTTAGTTCATGATCTCTAATGTTTGCGCGATAATTTCGGTATATGAGTTCTACAGGGATTGCATCCTTATTTGCAACTTCTATGTCTAAAGGATTCCCTAATCGTTCTCGGGGTAATTTAAGTTGACTAGCAAATTCTTCAGATACAAAAGAACAGGTGGCACCCGAATTAAATAATACATATGCATTTATATCATTGATTGGAATAATACTTGACACCACGTCCTTCGCAGCTACTGCATCCTGGACGATCATGTTAAAGGTCCTAGCGGTTGGGCGGTTGGATTGTGTCGGTCCGTCGATCATTAATTTGCTGCCTCTCCCTTGTTGGCCACTTCCTCCGCCGCTTCCCTTCTTCAGGCAATCCTTGATCCGGTGCTCAGTTGAGCCTCAAGAGAAACACCCTTGGATCTTCTTTGGCTTCGGGCAGTTGGGCAAAATGTGTCCCTCCTGGCCACAGTTGTAGCAAGTATTGCACCCCTTCCAGCACTCGCCCTGGTGATTCTTCCCACATTTTGGGCATCCCTCAGCCCTTTTCTTAAAACCTCCACGAAAATTTCCTAACTGATTGTTTTTGTTGTTGTTGTTATTTCCCATTTTCTCTTTCCTAAATTACTTCCTCCACTGCTGCTTCCTCCTCCACGGCTTTCTCCTCCCGTATTCTTACCCTTCTTTTCTTTGTTATACAGACTTAAGGCTTCACTGCCATCTTCCGCAATGATCACCTTCTCCAGTAATGTCGTAAAGGAATCAATCTGAAGAACTGACACCTTATTAAACAACCAAGGCTTCAGTCCTTGCTCAAAATGTCTCGCTTTCCTTTCTTCATCCCCTACCTGGTGTTCTGCAAACCTGCGCTAGTTCATTGAACTTAGCCACGTACTGCGCCACCGTCATATCACCTTGCTTTAGTTCTAAGAACTTAACCTCCATTCTGTTCTTCATGCTTTTCGAGAAGTAGTTCTCAAAAAACAGTGTCTTAAATCTATCCCATGCTATTATCCCTTCTCCTACTCTCTACTGATTCGCCTCCCACTAGTAGTTGGCTTCGCCCCTCATCATGTACGTAGCAAATACTGTCTTCTGGTCTTCACCCACACGAGCGATGGTGAAGGCCTTCTCTATCTCTTTTATCCAAGTTTGTGCAATGATTGGATCGGTAGTACCTTCAAACTCTGGAGGTCTTACGCTCCTAAAGTCTTTGAAACTCGTGACTGGGGCTACTTGAGGATTGGGGCGAACGGGTTCATTGTTACTTCCCCTAAGAGCCTCTCCTAACAAATCCACTAAATTCTGGATCGGGTCTACTTGCTCTCTCTCATTGTTCATTGATTCCTCATGTGCAGTTAATCTACGTCTAGGCGGCATTTTCTGCATCACAAAATTTTCACTTTTATTATTCAATTATATTACTTACGTATTTCTTTAATGCTAAAAAGAATAGAATTTATAACACGTTTTTGAAACAAGATTCATTTATATCCATATACCAAATCATTTCATTACATGATTATCCCTAGCATACTGCTATAAATGTCAACATATATCCCCTAATATCACAAAAGACGGGGAAAACACTAACATACTACCCCTTTAATCATAAGTCTACTCGGGTTTACAACTATCCCATATCTTACACAAAAGATTGGGATTACATCCATATATACATTTCATAAAAGAAACTACTAATACTATGCTAACTAAGGGTCTCATCCCAACATCCCGCGCTCAATCTACGCTATGTACGCCATCAGCTCTCTGCTCATAGTATGTTGGGTCTGTGACGCCCCCAAATTCGGGTCTCAAACACCCGAATTCGGTCAACACGATCCAATACAAATATCCACCCCTAAATAACATACAATAACTAAATGCGGAATAAAATAAACGTATGTCGTTCACTCAAAAGGTGTTACTAATCCTAAGATTTGATAACCTTAATACAACCTTACAATCATACCCTAGAATAACCATTAGGGTTCAAATTACATAAACAGTAATTAAACTAATCATAAAACAAAGTCAGCTACTTGAAGTCTATTACTTCATCTTTTCTTTACCCTTGTCCTTCCCTGAAGTTTAGGGTTTAACTGCAATAAAAGTCATGATATAGCAAGAGTGAGCAACTAGTTTTCTCAACAAGCTTAAATACAACAATAAAGGATATATCATGATTAAAGGAATTCAACAATATGAATATCGAAAGCAAGGAGAATAATTGCTTTTAGAATAACTGATAGACGAATAGACTTCGAACTATAAACTTTCAACGGAATCAATAGCTGATTGACCCTTTGGTTACTGGCTACAGAATATGTACTTAAAGTGATCAGCCTCGCGTACGCCATGTATATGCATAACATTACACTCTGCTGTTTGTATCTTATATTAGATACATGGGGTACTCCTCTACCATATAGGGGTGTTCTCTTCAGTCTAAGAATCCCTACCATCAATTGGCCTGGATAGCTTTTATAAAAATTTCATGCAATTGCCTGACCGAACAAAGGTTCAGACTCTATCTGAAGCAGTTCATGAATTATAGAACTTTAAAATGATGTACAAGTCCAAGACTGTACGAACTCAAGTGCACCAAGTGCGAGTATCAATAAAATCAATGTGGAATAATTGTAAAGTAATTAAACCACCTAAAGCATACTTGGAAATAAGGTCCAAGCGTCAATAAATAACTTGCAACATAATAATAACCTGCTCAATACAATATGAGAAGGATAGAAAACTTGCACAATAAAGATTGAAGTTTAGAAACTTGCACAATATTTAAAGTTGTGTAAGATAGGGAACTTGCCTGTTTGCTCAGCTACAATATTCTAGCTTTAATTAAATTGCGTTGAAAAGACCTAACATTAACAAGTCGGTCTCTCAATTAGCATTAGGTAGACTGGTATGAGTTCATACTTACAAGAATTTGATTATTAGATAAGTCTACCACATAATTCACGTAAGTCAATTTACTATGACTGAGTCCATAAACATCTAATCCTGTTTTAGATTAATAACTTTAGAATATCTAGTCTCTATGCATCAACATAGGCTTGAACACATAGTACTTCAATTAATCATACAATACAGTTTAAGACACACACATATTACAGGGTTCTGTCCATAATTCAAAGTTATATGGTTTTCATGCCGGTAACTCTCATACCTTAAGCTAATCAAGTCCATATTACTAAGGGTCAGCTATTATAGCCATAATACCACATAATGAGACTAAACAATACTAAGTATCCATGCTCGTGCGTATACCATATATGTATATCTTAACCACATAGGTTACACTTGAAATTCCCTTTTTATGAACATTTGTGTATAGGTAAAATCCATGTTTAACCAAAAGATGCTCATGTCAACATGTCTATAGGCATAATGAATCCTATTATTCATGCTTGCATGATTAGAATGTAACTCGTAAGTGTTTGATGATATTAGTCTTCAGATTCTAAGCTTTCCTTGAAAATTACACCAAGTCTACAAAGGCACTTAGTACATGCAAAGTGTCTCGAAGTCATGACTGCACATGTATTAGAACACATATATATAAGGCACATATACATTCTCAATGGTCAGAACTAAAAAGACACAAATTTTGTTAAGTTCACTTCAAGTCCTTAAGTTTTTCTTTTGAAAGCACCTTAACCTTCAATCATGTATGCTAGTGTGTACTCAACACTTTAGTCCGACTTTTCATATCTATTTAGACCATACGATTATGCTTACAAAGTCAAAATACACACATGATGCGTATGTGTTAAAGTTCACTTTAACAAATTCTAAGTTCATTTATAAACTATAAAGATTTTCATCAATAGTGTATACTAACATGGTTATACATGTTCATGTTATGTCATTGCACTAATATCTGCATGTTAATCATGTTCACATGCTTGCCTAAAGTGATACCATATGTTAGCACATAGCAGAATCTGTAACAGAAATAGAAAACAAAGTTCAGGGCCTGGCGCAGCTGCGCCGCACCCTAGTATAAACAGGGTGCAGCTGCGCCAGTGCTTGGCCAAAACTGAAGCAGCTTTCTGCTCGGCAATTTAACAAACCCAAATTAAGATTTCTCAGTAAATTTGATTCTACATTACTACAATGCAGTTCTAACTTACATATAAGTTAATACAACAACTAACAAGCATTCTTCAAACAAATTAACATTAAATTCATGCATAACCAAAAATTAAGATATTAGCAATTTATAAAATGAAGAACAAGAATAGGAAGTTACCTCTGTAATTGTTGCTAAACCAAACCTACAATGCTGCTATACTAACTCACTCTCAATTCACTTACTTGAATAGAATTCTCAGCAAATCAAAAGACGATGGAGAAGAGCTCATTATATAGGGAAACCAATACAGAGTTTATTTCTTTACTCACCAAATCAAAACAATGGAAATAGGAATTGCATGAAAGGTAATTGAGAGTAGTTGAATAACACTGTTTTGCCCACTCCCCTTATGAACATTGCTAGCTAAGGTTGCTGATTTTGAGAAGAAATATAGAGTAGTATAGGTTTTTTGCTTGAACACGTGAGGAAGAATTTGGGTTGCTCATTATGGGACAATGCTAATTAACTCAGCAACTTGTATATAACACACTAATGTTATATATATATATATATATATATATATACCTACCATACTTACTTAGGTTATATAATATATACACTTTATATTTCATATACACTTAGGTTATAAATTAATTAGAGGGTACACAAGGATAACATTATACATAATAGCAAGTTGGGTTATACACATCCATATATAATCCATGTACATTTCATTAATACCGAATATAATTTGATTGGGTATTATCATAATACATTATCCCAACACTAATATTATAGTATACATTAATTCCCCAATTCGTGATGAAATAAAAGATTGAATTGGTTAAATAATTAAATGATCTAGTCTATTAGTATTACTAAATAGACCACTAAATATTAACATTAATATTGCCCACATTTATTAATTTATCTACACAATTAAATCCTCTCACTATATTCAAGTAAATTGAATATTTAATTACTAGCAATCCTATCGATTCTTTTGATATAAAAACCTTAGGGCTAGTCCACTAATTTAAATAAACCATTAGTGACTCCCTTTAATTAATCCTAGCAATTATTCGCATAGGTACTAATTCACATACCCACATAAAGTCTAAATAAGCATACAAAACTAACTCATTAAAATTAAATCCTATATTTAATTAATGGAGTTTAAAAATTTCACGGTCATTACAGGGTCTGTCCCTACTCTGTCGGGTAGTGGTATACACCATCGATCACCCTCTCAATAGCTGAGCGAAACACATAACCCATCTTGTTCACCTTCCTCTTCTTGCATCTCACCTCATCTTCAAGGTCGTCTGCTCTCTCATTAGCTGCTTCCCACTTCTCCTCGAAGTGGATCATATCCATTACCTCCAACTCTAGCTGAGTACGGAGAGCCTCCTTCTCCGTCTTCTCACTCAATTCTCTCTGCTCCACCTCTTCCAGCTTTCCTACCAGATCTATATTCTGAGATACCGACCTGTGAAACAAAGTCTCCATCTGGATACCTGCATCCCTGCGGTACGCAATCTCTACATCTAACTCTTGCATCTCTAGCTTCCTCTGGTGGTCCTCATCCCTCAGCTTCTAGAACTCGGACTCTCTCTCTTGAGCCTCAGCTTCCAGCTCTTGAACTCTGCAGTCTAACTCTAGAATCCACTTCTCGTACTCGCCTAACATCTGCTCCTCGACAGTAGCCTCATCAGAGTCCTCCACGGGCTCATCCTCCATAGGCTCGTCCTCTGGATAGGACTCTACCTCGATCTCGTCCTTGTCATCAGACTCAAACAGTGCAACTGCCTGTACAGGCATAGCCTCTAGAGGTGCCTCATATACAACATGTATATATGGGGGCTCCTCCTCTGCCACTCTACTAGGTCCTCCCATGTTTGTCATCCTACAACCACAAACACAAGACAACAAACTCTATTAGAATGTTAAATAAAATATAAGGTTATTTTATAAAATGAAATTATATTCCATAACACACTAAGTCTCTCTATAAAAAACTCTACATGAGTCTCATTCCTTTCTATCTTCTAAGTTCTCTTAACTTATAATCTAAGGATTCTCGCTCCTAAGGTTTATAACTATAGCTCTGATACCAACCTGTGATGCCCCCAAATTTGGACCGCCACAGTCTCGAATTCGGTTCTTCACATTCTAATTTCTAATATAATAATAATATCTCGCACAACGGAATAACACATATACGAATAGATTACATTTATTTAATATAACCATTCATGTCTCAAGGTTTCATAACTTAAACATCTCTTACATCTTAAACATAGCTTAAGAATACATAATCCTAACTAATTTATAATAAAATAGAATCTTATTACAATCGTCATAAAAGTTCTACATAATTAACAAGCTACTCCGTAGTTTTAAAGGAATCAAAACGATATTTTGATTATTCTTAAGTACTTCATAACTATTGTACAGTTATTGAAGATCAAGGAATATGATTCTTAATTTTGTGGTTTCAAGATATACTCTTTAACTTGTTGAGCTGTTTATACTCATTCTTGTTTAAAACTAAATGATTTCAGCTAAGAACGAACGGACTGAAGGATCCGGTAAAGACAAAGGCAAGTCCAAGCTGGACTAGTAGTGATCTTTGTAATAGTATAGTATTATTATTGAAATTACTGATATTATGACACAGAACAATGTATTTGTTACGAATACTTGGGAGGGAATTTAATAGAATGTAATAATTAGTAAACTTATGCATTGATATTGATGTCCTCAATTGAATGTATGAGTAGATTGTAGCACCGTGTAGCACCATGTCTTGGGTTTGAAGGTAACCGAATTTGGGGGCGTCACACATAATAAAATAAAATCTTATTACAATCGTCATAAAAGTTCTACATAATTAATAAGATACTCCGTAGCCTTGCCCTTGCCCTTATCAGTGCCCGAGGGTCCACCTTGCTCTGTCATAACTGAAATGTTTTTAGGGAAAAGCAAGAATGAGCAACAAGTTTGCTCATCAAGTAATATAACAATAAAGGTCAATATAGTTTTCAATTTCCCAAGGGTATGCCAATAAGTGATAGTTCAAGAATAGCAAGAAGTACCAATAGTTTTCCAATAATAGTCGCTAAGGACATAAAGATATCAATAAGATTCAAGGTTTAACCTTTTCACAGTTCAAGAATAATGAATACTGAGCAGTCACTAAGGAATACTATGAACTTCTACTAGAATTAACAGTAATATGCTGATAATCCAATAAAACAAGTTCAACAGGTGATCAGCCTAAAGTACCCTACGTTATGCATATCGTTCAATCGTACTCAAGTGCGCACGTCGGTCTCCCGACAAATATAGTTTCCCCTTCAAGAGGGTTCATCTTAGTCAATATAAGATTTTGCACCAATCAATTAGTTTGGATTGCTTTCTTAACATATGATATTAGTCTAGCAGAATCAAAATGGCTCAGACACATTTATAATGCATTTAGGAATAATAAGTTCAATGTTTGCAACAATATCAAGATACAAAGTCAATATTTGGATAATAACGAATATCAAGTTAACATTAGCAATGATTCGAATTTATACACTATATAAACTGAACAAATTTAAGGAACTTACTCAATAAAATAGTATAGTTCGGATACTTGCACAAATTCAAAGTTGTGTAAAATAGGAAACTTGTCTTAAGCGTAGTTTATCAACCTTTAGCTAATCGATACTTTTCAAACCCTATTATAACATAATTACGTATATAGGATATTCATTAGCTATGTACATTCGATACGCAAACTTGATATGTAAGTTAAACATACACATACGATTCTAACTTAGTCGTATAATCCTATACATACGTCAGTACGTACTTTACATACACATAATACAAAATCAGTTTGTGAGACACTATGAAGTCAAATAACATAGTTCGTAACTATCGTTTGACTTAACATTTGAAGTTTATAAACAATTTATTAATCTATGATTCTATGTTAGCATGCTCATTGACACTTTGAATATTGTATTGGACATGTATTACAGATTAGGATAACAATACAAGCATGCATCAAGTTCAGATTTCAATTAAGTAGACTCTGTTCATTCTGCAGATTGGCGCGGCCGCGCTTGGTTTAATCTAAGGAGTGGCGTGGCCGCGCTGTTCCTAGTTCAAATCAAGAATTGGCTGCCCCTGCAGAATCCCAGCTCATCCCGATTTGCACATATATGATGAATCATGCACAACACGCTTGTCAGGATGTTTGATAATTAAGTTCAAACCCATATCTTGTCTTTAACATAGTTTGTTATCCATTCTCATTTAATCAAGGCTTTAAGTGTTTGATTAACAATGTTTCTTACGTTTTGCCGTTATACATATGCTATGAGGTCAATAAGTCTCAACTATACATGCTCACGTTAGTTTAGTCATGTATTTCAAGTTATGAAGTTTTACATCATTTAGACTCGTCCTAATCCATGCTCCACTAGTTTACAATGTGTATGGCTAGAGAGGCATTCATGTCAATCATGTCTATAGGCACAACACACCCTAATATGATGGTTAAATTTCAGAATACTTGTAACGTAGTTATTGACAGAACTAGTTTTCAAACTCTTAAGGCTTCATTTTGAAAATCTCATGTTAAATCATTCAAACATGCAATGTAGCTTCACATATTATATGGCATGTTCATGTATATACATAATCATACTACCTAAGCATTGCTCACAAGTTTCATAACTCAAAGTGTTCTTAGTTGTCTATTTGAAACTCTAAGTTTCTATTAGAAGGTTATCGAAACCATTTAAGCATGCGAAGTAAACATACCATATTTCATGCTCAAGTACATATGTAATCAGACCATATAAGCATGCTTAAGGTCATAAGTCCAAAGCTACTAAGTTTGTTAGCTTTTGTTCTCT
Organism: Panax stipuleanatus; assembly: GCA_020205555.1. Taxonomy (NCBI): domain Eukaryota; kingdom Viridiplantae; phylum Streptophyta; class Magnoliopsida; order Apiales; family Araliaceae; genus Panax; species Panax stipuleanatus. The sequence goes on along the minus strand of CM035123.1, from coordinate 69,646,985 downwards.
TAGCTAAGGTTCCTTTATCATGTATTTAACCAAGCTAAAGTGGGTGTTAACATGCAAGGTCACCTCTGTCATTATGTCATGGAAAAAATAGGCATATTAGAGTTAAAGTAGTGTGCTCATCATTTCAGAAAACACAAACAAACTATCATCTATTTCTGCAGAAGGGCGCCGCCGCGACTTGTTTGTACTAGGGAGTGGAGCGGCCGCGCCACTCTGGCTCTAGCCAGAAAGCTTTTTGCTGGTGCAGAGCTTCAGCCTCCTTCAAATTGCTCCATGAAACAAGCTTACAAACAACCACATTACATATATAACATATGTATGGACTCTACTAACATACTAACATCAACTTACATAATCAATTAACAAGAATTCATAAACTATCCTATGAATTGATACTTGCTAAACTTCAAAGTATGAATAAGTATTATACCTCTTAGGCTTTGGTTTGGACAACACTCTCCCTCAATTATCAGATTATATACTCAACTCATTCTATAGCAACTTAGCACTAATTTTCAGCAACATGAAATGAGAAGAGGGATGCTCAATTTATAAAGTTTTGAATACCCATGCCAAAGCTTTACCCAAAGATTGAAACCAATGGATGGAAAATGAACACATTGGGCAAGGGAGATTTGGTAGCATAGTATTCCAACCACCCCCATCACCCACTCCCCTCTCATCATTGGATTGCTAGCTAGAATGCTGAGTTTTAGTAGGAGAAGTAGGCTAGCCATTGAGTATACACGTGAAGAGCTAATGAGATACTCTTTACGGGACAAGTTCTAAAGCTCAGCAAATTTGCAAGTAGTAATGATATTACACTTAGGTTATTATACATATACACATATATATCTACTTAAGTTAAATACACATATATGTATACTTAAGTTTTAAATCCAATTGGGTGCATAACAATATTTCATGGTTGCAAATTTGGGCACTTGTACACACATCACATATTGTCACTTCAGTAGTATTTACATAACTCACACAATTCATTAATCTTACCATATAGTTTTATATATAATATAGTCTCATTAAAGTGTCACCCTACACTTATATAATATTGTTTGATTCAATATTGCACAATGTACACATAACATGTATTCACATGGGTCCATTTATATAATTCATGTGACTTACTCCATTTTGCCATATAGTTCCTATATTACATAGTTATATCACAATGTCACACTATACTTTTATTATATATATATATATATATATATATATATATATATATATATATATATATATATGTAGTTACTATATAATATGTGATTACTTATCGTTACACTTAGCAATTAATTGAACAAACATTAATCTTATGATATTAATTATTTATTTATTCATTAATATGCTATTACTCATAATAACCATTAATTAACAATTTATTATTAATTAATCATTCACTTATTAATTCCTTCTTTAATTAATTAAATCATCAAAATTCTCATTCTCGTGCCACACAAGGCATTCATTAAGCTTATCATAAACTCCACATTTTTCTCAATTATTATGAATTCAATTTGGAATTTATTGAATTACTCATCCCATAACATATAAACATTTATATTCAAATAAATATTTATTTTCTTATTATATCAATGTTAATATTTTTTCATAAAATTCTCGGGTATTATAGTGTATCTCTCTATAATTGTCCTCAACAAAAGAAAGATCACATGAGTTACTATCATGTATGTAATGAAATATACGAGACTTGATGTTGATCAGTCATATTCTGGAGAAGATCACTGTAAAACAGTGATAAACATCTCAAAGTACTTAACTGACACTAAGGATGTCATCATGACACATGATGAGTCTGAATTAAACCAGAGGACTAAACAGACTCAAGTTTTCAAACTGACCAAGACGATAACAAATCCACTTTAAGGTAAGTCGTTACCTTGAAAGGTGATAAATTGAATTGGAAAGGTTCCAAACAGCAAAATGTTGCTGGTTTAGTGAAAAAGACAAAGTATATAACTATAAGTGAAGCTACAAGTTGATGTTTCGGATGAAAAGTTCATTACAAAACTAGGAATAGTTCCTATGTCTCATCTTGAATCCAAACATGTATTGCGACACTTTGATTAAAGAAATCATTGAAAGAAGAGACGTCACCTTAGAGCGTGTAGACTCTCAAGACAACATTACAGATCCATTTACTAAAGCTTTAACACAACAGCAGTTTGATCATCACTTAGAGAAGATGAGTATGAGATACCATGGCGATTGGCTTTAGTGTAAGTGGGAGATTGAAAGTAGTATGCATACAAGCCAATCCTGTATAATGATAACGCATATACTTTGGAGACGATCTTATTTATTTATTAATAAAATTATTTATTTATTAAAGGCATTTAATTATCTACATGATGCTATTTTTATAATATGTAAATAACCCATAGTTTTAAGCAATGCTTTTAGAATCTTGATATTGATCATGCTAATGAGATCTAAATTCTTAGAAATCTTAAAACTAAAATAGTTCCCAATCGTGGAATTACTAAAAAGAGGATTAGTATATCCGGATAGATTGGTACATATGTTGCTTGCTCATTGGATGAGGATGATTGATCTCATGATCATTTGTGTGGAGACACTAAAACAAGTATGTAGGTGCTTATTGGAGAATAAGTTCACTGAACGTGACTCGCTATAGAATACCTAATGGAGTTTTACTTGCCTGTCAATAGGAATTCCTAAAGTGATAGTAGTACAAGTGATCCTTGGACTTGAGATCATCATAGTATCTTGTATGTAATGAATTATACTTTGACTTATTCCTTTAAAACATTTAGGGTATATCAAAGGGAATGCTTGGGTATAATGAGTTACATATTGAAATAATGAATGATCAATAAAGAATCTACCACTTCTAGTAAAAGAAGAGATATATCATATATGATTCGTTAAATGACAACCCAGTAGTCCTTGGCCAAGGCAGAATAAAATTAGAAAGGAGTTTCTAATTTGCATTATTTGTAGTTGTGCATTTTTCAATCAAAATACATATGATTAAATAAAATAAGACTTGACAGTAATTCCATGTCTTATATTTAATTGGAACATTGTATGGTGGAAGGATTGAATTGTACAGTTGTAACGATTGAGATTTTATATAATAATTTTTAATATTTATTGAGTTAAATAAATATTTTTTGTGAATTATTTATTGAGTTAAATAAATAAATTATGTGATTTATGGAGGATTTAATTAAGTGTTATATATTAATTAAATGAATGTGTAATATTTATTTAATTAATGTATATTAATTTTATATTATAGTTCTGATTTAATTGAGACAATTAAATTAGATGATTTATGTTTTAGTGTTACATGAATTATAATTAGCGAGTAATTATAATTATGTGGCAAATTTTATGTTATTTATTGATGTTCGATTTTAATTGATTAAATTAGTTGTTTAATATTTAATTAATTAAAAGGTGACATTAAAATATGTGTTAAATGATTTGTTAAAATAAAAAAAAAAGGATTTTAAATGATTTTAACCAAACAAGGCCCTTGTAATTGTTTTAAACCTATTTCTACCAAACGGGGCCCTTACTATCAAAAAGCTGTTTTAAATGAACTGTTTACCAAACAATACCTTAGCATTAATAATTGTTTTTGAAAATAACCTTGTTTTGCCAAACAAGGCATTGTGACTTTTAAAATGTGTAACTGACATTATACTTATTATATTTGTCAGTTATATTAAATAATTAAGCCTATATCTATTACTACGTATTATATTATATATTAGTTTAGTTTACGCTAAGTTAGTCTAAGCTAAAGAAAGAAGAGAGAAAAGAGAAGAGAAAGTTAGAACTATACAGTGTGTTAGAGAGGAAGAAGAAGAAGAGAAGGAAGAGATAAGCTTGAGAAGGCTAGACAAAACATCTTCATATTCTTCTTCAATCTCTAAGCATAAAGGTAATTACTATCTCATAGTTTTAAAAACGTTTAAGTAGTTGTTCTTCATTGTTTTAAGTTTTTGTAAATTTTAGTTTTTTGTGAATTTTATGAAATTGTAAAAATCATGAATTATATATATATATATATATATATATATGTATTGTATCCATGTGTTGATTGTGGTAATTGTATGACATAAGAGAATTTTCAAGAATTAAACTACTGTTAATACAAGTTTCATGGAAAAAGTTTTGTTCATATGGTTTTATGTATATTGATTGGTTTTAGAATGGAAATTTAAGGAATTTATATGTGTTATTATGCCTAATTAGAATTGGTTATGATGATTATATTCAATTACGTATATAATGTATGTATATAAAGTGGAATTGATGGAGAAAATTTCTTACAGTGGATTATTTTGGAAAAATATAAGTTTTCATGAAAATGGCCAATTGGATTTTTAAAACTTGTGATTATCATTATTTAGATGGTTGTTATGTTGTAGAAACATATTATGTTATGTATTATTGCATGTGTATGCAGTTACAGTGGCTACGTTACTGTAATTTTCCGTTTGTTGGCTTGTATGGGTTGTTCGGTAAAGTAGAGAGCTGTGGCTGTCTGCGTCTACGTCTGGCCGAGTTGCTGCGCAGCTACGCCGGCAGCAAGGCTAGGAGCAGCGCAGCTGCGCCGCTTGCCCTTCCCAGATCCTTTCCCTGCGTAGCTGCACCGGTGCCCAGGCTACTGGCTGCGCAGCTGCGCCGTGCACAGTGCTTGGGCAATGACTTTAGTTTCTTGTGCAGTTTATTTTAAAGCCTTAGTTTAATTATTCCTTGATAGTGGACATATGTTTAAATGATATAACATGTTGTTATATGATTGTGACAAATTCATATTTGGGAAATAAAAGAATTTTTGAAAACTTTAATTAGATTATAAATGTTTTATTGTAAATGAGTTACTTAATTATAATTTGATTAATTATAATTAAGAGTAAATATTTAATTTAAATTATAATATGGTTAAATTATAATGTATAGAAATTGATTTATTTTAGTCAATTAGATGTTAATTTAAATTATAATTTAAGTAATTGTAATTTAATAAATGCATGTTTAGTTATGGATTTTAAGTTTATAATTGCATGATTAATTATAATTTGTGTAATTATAATACATGATATAGTTTAATTAATTATTAATTATGAATTGGTGATAATTTAAGAGATAATTATAATTGAGTAATTATAATTAGATTAAGTGTTTAAATTATAATTGTTTAATTATAATTTAGCTAAATATATAATTAATTTAATTATGTGAGTATGTGTGTGACGTAATTAACTATGTGATAGTTGATTATTTATTTAATTAGAGTGAGTTAACCATGAGGGTTAACCACTTATGTGAATTAGTTATGTGTTAACTGATTTAGATTCTTATAATTGAATGTGTATAGGAAGTATTAAAGTACGTGAATTGAGTTAAGTAGCTTGCGCTTGAGGCAAGTCTTGTAACCCTAAACTTGTTAATTCTATACAATTTCTTTAAGTTCATATATTCATTGTTGAGAATGTCCTTTCCATTTCTATATTGGACAATTGTTTATTTAATTGAAATGATCTTAACTTATTGTTCAAGTAAGATCCAGTTTATTATTTTAAATGCTTTAAGTTTACTTCTAAAGCATATGTTAATTCATAATTCTTTTATTTATGAATTATTGAAAGTCGATTCAACTAATCCTTAGTTGATGAACGTGAATTCTAAATTACCCTTGTAAGCTTATCCAAACCAAACTTTCTTTGGTGCGGACCTGAATTCAAATTACTGAGTTGAACAACCCTAATTATTAGGGGATATTATTACGCATAGCGTTAAGATATTTGTGCACAATACATGGTACGAAGAGCTGATCCCCCTAAGTACGAGTTAAGGTCCATAGTCTTATTGACTGTTAAAGGTTTAAATAGAAATATTTATAACCTAGGACAAGAGTTCAAAGGTCTTATGACCCTCAGATAAATTCTATATTCGAATTGTAATTGCGATGAAAGAACTATTATTCAATTCTTTATTGTTGAAGTCAATCATATTATTCAGATTCTTTTAAAGATATCCTTTCATGTCTATATTATTGTTAAACTCCAGTAAGCTATTGTTTGCTCACTCTTGCATTAAATAACAATTGCAGTTAAGGTTGATAACGTTGATGCCCCGTCTACGAGTAAAGGCAAGGGAAAGATGAACAAGTGAAGACTTGTTTAATTATTTTGAAATGGTTGTAATAAGACTTTTATGTCATGATTTTATTCCGCACTTTATTGTTTATGTCAAGGTTAGAGTAACCCTGTGATTGATTTTTGAGAAGGTTGTAACCCTTGTTTTAAGGGAGATTTTATTATTTTGAATAAAAGTTGTAATTTATTTTGAGATATTTGGGTATATGTTTGTTATAGTTAGAAAGTGAACACCAAATCATGTGGAAACGAAGTACCCGGATATGGGGGTGTCACAGGTTGGTATCAAAGCTGTAGGTTATGAAACCTTAGGTGGGGAAAAACCTTAGGTAGTAGTCTTATGGTAAGATCGAAAAGATAGTGATGCTGGGTAAATATAATAAACTACCTTATGTGCCTATGTGTGTACGTTTTAGTATTCAAAGAGTGTCGATTTGATGTCACGTAATAATGAACTTTAAAATTCTTTTGTTAGGATGACGAACGTTGGAGAACCTAGTCCGGCTAGAGAGAATGTACCTCAGATGCCTAGAGAGGAGGAGCCCCGTGACATACATATTATCTGAGAGAAACTGGTTAGGAGCGAGCCATCTCCAGTGATCACCGTAGCTGGTCGGGAGCGTGAGCTGACACCTATTCCAAAAGAAGAGGATGAGGACGAGTCTGAAGAGGAGGAAGAGGAGGAAGAAGATCCCGAAGAGGGATTCCCACCTCACTCTACAAGTGCTGAGATGTACGAGGCAGTCTACGATAGCAACGTGGAGCTTCATAGTCGAGTCGGAGAGCTCGAAGAAACCATTCAGCAGCGAGACGAGCCGATCGAGTTGAAGGTTAAGCTGAAGCCAAGAGGGCCAAGCTGAGGGAAACAGAGTATGCTTTCCACACAGCTATAGAAAGAGCTCAGGACCGTGTTTTCTATTACCCAACTCAGTTCCAAGGTTTACCGTGGTATGTGGTGGACCGAAGAACGGCGTTTTGGGTAATGGAAGAGGAACGCAGAGAGGTTGTGCGACGTATTAATATGCCTAAGCAGTAGTAGTAGAGCTTTTGTTTATGTGTTGCTTTTTGTAGTAAATAAAGTAAATCCAATAATTTGAGATAAGAATGGGATAAGTTAATAATGTAATCCTGTAACTTTTCCAGTTCAGGAAGGATGATGTAAATGGCAGAAATGCTATCTAATTGATGGTTTTAAACTACGACTAAAGAATAAAAGAAGTTTATTGACGTGCTATGTGTTCTATGTGAACTGAATTATTTAAAACGTTTAAGTATGAACTTGAATATTTAAAAATTAAATAAAGGATCTAATAATAATATTTTCTTAACAAGAAAATGCCTCCTAGAAGAAGACTAACACGTCAAAACCCCGGGAGTTCGACGAACAACAACAATAACGATGGGACGAATCCCAACTCAGTTCAGCAGTTGGTGAACCTGTTGACAGGAGCTATTTCGAATCAGCTGCAAGTGCAGGGTACTACATTCAAGGAATTCAAGGCAGTAGGACCGCCTGAATTCAAAGGATCGACCAACCCTATTGAGGCTCAGACGTGGGTTATGGAAATGGAGAAGGTATTTGACGTAGCCCGAGTAGGTGAAGACCAGAAGACAGCATTCGCGACTTTCATGTTAAAGTCGGATGCTAGCTTCTGGTGGCAGGCTAATAAGACCCGGGAGGGAGAAGGAGTCATAACGTGGGAACGTTTCAAGGAAATGTTCTACGAAATGTACTTCCCAGTGAGTTCCCAGGACCAGATGGAGGTCCAATTCCTAGAGCTTAAGTAGGGAGGGATGACGGTGTCCGAGTAGGTCGCTAAGTTCAACGAACTGGCCAGGTTCGCTACTTACCAGGTCAGCACTGACGCTAGAAAGGCGAGAAGGTTTGAGCGAGGACTGAAGCCCTGGCTCTACAACAAGGCTTCCATGTTCCAGCTGGACACATTTGCGGCTGTGCTAGAGAAGGCCATACTTGCTGAGGGAGGAAGCGAAGCGATGACGAAGTTCAACCAAGATAAGAAGAAGAAGAATGAGGTAGAAACCAAGATTAGGGGTAGCAGCGCTATGAACCAGAAGAGGAAATGGAATGACAACACCTCTGTTGGGAGTCAGCAAGGAAGCCAGCAGAAGAGGAAGTTCGAAGCATGTGCTACATGCGGTAAGAATCACACTGGCGTGTGCATGAAGGGGAAGCGGGTGTGCTTCAACTGTGGTCAGGAAGGCCATATTGCACCTAATTGCCCAAACCCAAAGAAGGGAGCTTGCTTTACATGTGGATCCAAGGATCACATGGCCACACTAAGAAGCTGACGGCAGGGTCAACAGGGAGCGGAGGGAATGGAAGCGGCAGTACCGTTACTATCGCTGCACCATTGCAAGCTATTCGACCCACTGCATGGACATTCAATATGACGGTGCAGGATGCTGTGCAATCAAAAGACGTGGTGTCAGGTATTATTCCGGTCAATAGTATAAATGCATATGTATTATTTGATTCGGGTGCTACTTGTTCATTCATATCTGATGATTTTGCTAAAACCCTAGACTTACCTGTAGAAGAGTTAGTTTACCCTTTGAACATAGAGATTGCGAATAGGGAGGTTATTCCTGTTAGGAGCGTTTATAAGAATTATAGATTGGACATTAAGGGTCAGGAGCATAGAGTAGATTTGATTCCGATTAAACTTGGGGAATTTGATGTCATACAGGGTATGGATTGGTTTTTCAACCATGGGGCGATAATCGACTATTAGAAGAAGTCGGTAAACCTTATGACTACGTCGAAGTTAGTGTTCTATGGTAGCAAATTGCCTAGACAAACGAGTTGTCTAATGGTTATGCAAGCCAAGAAACTTCTAACGCAAGGCTGTGTAGGATATATAGCCTACATAGTAGATACGCGTAAGGAAAGCACGAAGGTGGAGGAGATATCAGTAATTAAGGAGTTTGTGGACGTTTTTCCGAGAGATTTGCCAGGACTTCCGCCAGATAGGGAGATAGAGTTCGTGATTGATCTAGCGCCGGGAACTGCTCCGATTTCGAAGGCTCCATACAGAATGGCTCCAGTTGAGATGAAGGAACTGATGGTTCAACTACAAGAATTACTGGACAAGAAGTATATTCAACCAAGGTTTCACCGTGGGGAGCGCCAGTTTTGTTTGTGAAGAAGAAAGATGGATCGATGCGTCTTTGCATTGATTATAGGGAGTTGAATAAAGTTACGATCAAGAATAGGTATCCTTTACCTAGGATCGATGACTTGTTTGATCAACTGAAGGGTGCGAAGTACTTCTCAAAAATTAATTTGAGAAGCGGGTATCATCAATTGAAGGTGAGGAAGGAAGATATACCTAAAACGGCTTTTAGGACTCGATATGGTCATTACGAGTTCTTGGTGATGTCATTTGGTCTCACGAATGCCCCAGCTGCATTTATGGACTTAATGGACAGGGTGTTCAAGACATTTCTGGACAAGTTCGTGGTAGTGTTCATAGATGACATCCTGGTTTATTCCAAGACCGAGGAGGAACATGCTGAACACTTACGACTAACCTTAAAATCCCTGAGACAAGAGAAGCTTTACGCTAAATTCTCGAAGTGTGAATTCTGGTTGGAACATGTGCAATTTCTTGGCCACATAATCAACAAGGATGGTATTTCGGTAGATCCGTCGAAGGTTGAAGCTGTTATGAATTGGGATCAGCCGAAGATGCCGTCTGAAGTGAGGAGTTTCTTGGGATTGGCAGGTTATTACCGTAGATTTATCCAAGACTTTTCTAGAATCGCAACTCCGTTGACGAATTTGACTCGTAAAATAGTTAAATTTGTTTGGACAGAGAAATGTGAGGAAAGTTTTTAAGAGCTGAAGAAGAGGCTGAGTACTGCGCCTGCATTGTCTTTACCGGATAGTTCGGGGAATTTCATAGTATATAGCAATGCCTCACATAAAGGATTAGGCTATGTGTTAATGCAGAGCGGCAAAGTCATTGCCTATGCGTCACGTCAGCTAAAGGATTATGAGAAGGGGTATCCGACCCATGATCTAGAATTGGCGGCAGTAGTGTTTGCCCTAAAGATTTGGAGGAACTACTTATATGGAGAAAAGTGTAAAATATACATAGATCACAAGAGTCTGAATTATATATTTACCCAGAAGGATTTGAACATGCGCCAAAGAAGATGGTTGAAATTGATTAAAGACTACAATTGCGAGATACTTTACCATCCGGGTAAAGCTAACGTTGTCGCCGACGCTTTGAGCAGGAAAGCTCAGGAGAAATTGAACGTGTTAACTGATCAGGATCGGTTAATAGAACAGATGGCTAGATTGGAGTTGGAGGTGAAGCTTCTGAAGGAATCGGATGAGATGTTGTTTCAGGTAACCACTGGTTCTACTCTAGTAGACAAAGTGAAAGAAGCACAACTGCACGATGAAGAATGTAAGAAGATTTGGAAGAGGATAACCGATGGCGAAGAGTTCAAGTTCAAGATCGATAATGAAGGTCTGTTACGGTTTGAAGGTAGAATCTGGGTACCGCCAGTACCTAAGGTCAAAGAGGAGATTTTGTGCGAAGCTTATAGTTCTAGATATTCTATTCACCCCGGGAGTACGAAGATGTACCAGGATCTCAGGTATCATTTTTGGTGGCCAAATATGAAGAGAGATGTTGTTGAATGAGTTGCAAAATGCTTTACGTGCCAGAAAGTTAAAGCAGAACACCAGAGACCGAGTGGTTCGCTACAACCGTTAGAGATTCCAAAGTGGAAGTGGGAGCACATCACGATGGATTTTGTGGTAGGTCTTCCAATGACTCAGAAGGGATTTGATGCGATATGGGTTATAGTGGATCGACTGACGAAGTCAGCCCACTTTTTGCCGATCAGGGTTAAGTACAACCTGGATAAGCTAGCGAAGCTATACGTGAAGGAAATTATTTCTAGACATTGTGTTCCGGTGTCAATTGTGTCCGACAGAGATCCACGTTTTACGTCTAATTTCTGGAAGCGATTGCAAGAATGTTTGGGAACGCAATTGCGAATGAGTACAGCGTAAAATTCTCAGACTGATGGACAGAGCGAGAGAACGATTCAGACGCTTGAGGATATGCTGAGAGCTTGTGTGATGGACTTCAAAGGAAGCTGGGAGGATCATCTACCGTTGGTGGAGTTCGCCTACAACAATAATCATCATGCGAGTATTGGCATGCCGCCTTACGAAGCATTATACGCAAAAAATACAGAACTCCTTTGTGCTGGGATAAAGTCGGTGAACGTCAATTGTTGGGACCAGAATTGGTACAACAAACCGCCGAAATTATGAAGCTGATCAGAACGAGATTAGTTGCTGCTCAAGATAGACAGAAAAAGTATGCCAATCTTCATCGACAAAACTGAGAATTCTTACCAGGAAGTTTCGCGTTCCTGAAAGTATCTCCCTAGAAGGGGAAGATTCGATTTGGTAAGAAGGGAAAGTTGAGTCCCAGATTTATTAGACCTTTTGAGGTACTACGAAAGGTGGGCGAGGTTGCTTACGAGATTGCATTACCTCCGGAGCTCGAGAATATACATAATGTCTTCCATATTTCTGTGTTAAGACCTTACAAGCATGATTATAAACATGTAATAGAATATTAATCTTTACAATTTGATAAGGACTTAACATATGAAGAAGTGCCTATTCAAATAGTTGATAGAAAGGAACAAGTACTTAGGAATAAAGTGATACCTTATGTTAAGGTAATCTGGAGGAACCACAGTGCTGAAGAAGCTATGTGGGAACTCGAAGATGTTATGATGAAATCTTATCTGCAGTTATTTGCTTAACCTTTGTGTGTAACCCCTTATGTATTGATTCTGGGGACAGAATCCTTTTAAGGGGGGAAGAATGTAATAGACGAGAATTTTTTTTTGGGTGATTCTGGGGACAGAATCCTTTTAAGCAGGGAAGATTGAACGATTGAGATTTTATATAGTAATTTTTAATATTTATTGAGTTAAATAAATATGTTTTGTGAATTATTTATTGAGTTAAATAAATAAATTATGTGATTTATGGAGTGATTTAATTAAGTGTTATATATTAATCAAATGAATGTGTAATATTTATTAATTAATGTATATTAATTTTATATTATAGTTCTGATTTAATTGAGAGAATTAAATTAGATGATTTATGTGTTAGTGTTACATGAATTATAATTAGCGAGTAATTATAATTATATGGAAAATTTTGTGTTATTTATTGATGTTAGATTTTAATTGATTAAATTAGTTGTTTAATATTTAATTAATTAAAAGGTGACATTAAAATATGTGTTAAATGATTTGTTAAAATAAAAGAAAAAGGATTTTAAATGACTTTAACCAAACAAGGCCCTTGTAATTGTTTTAAACCTATTTCTACCAAACGGGGCCCTAACTATCATAAAGATGTTTTAAATAAACTGTTTACCAAACAATACCTTAGCATTAATAAGCTGTTTTTGAAAATAACCTTGTTTTGCCAACATTGTGGCTTTTGAAATGTGTAACTGACATTATACTTATTATATTTGTCAGTTATATTATATAATTAAGCCTATATCTATTACTACGTAATATATTATATGTTAGTTTAGTTTACGCTAAGTTAGTCTAAGCTAAAGAAAGACGAGAGAAAAGAGCAGAGAAAGTTAGAACTATACAGTGTGTTAGAGGGGAAGAAGAAGAAGAGAAGGAAGAGAAAAGCTTGAGAAGGCTAGAGAAATCATCTTCATATTCTTCTTCAATCTCTAAGCATAAAGGTAATTACTATCTCATAATTTTAAAAACGTTAAGTAGCTGTTCTTCATTGTTTTAAGTTTCTGTAATTTTAGTTTTCTGTGAATTTTATGAAATTGTAAAAATCATGAATTATATATATATGTATTGTATCCATGTGTTGATTGTGGTAATTGTATGACATAAGAGGATTTTCAAGAATTAAACTACTGTTAAAACAAGTTTCATGGAAAACGTTTTGTTTATATGGTTTTATGTATATTGATTGGTTTTAGAATGGAAAATTTAGGAATTTATATGTGTTATTATGCCTAATTAGAATTGGTTATGATGATTATATTCAATTACGTATATAATGTATATATATATAAATTGGAATTGATGGAGAAAATTTCTTACAGTGGATTATTTTGGAAAAATATGAGTTTTCATGAAAATGGCCAAATTGGATTTTTAAAACTTGTGATTATCATTATTTAGATGGTTGTTATGTTGTAGAAACATGTTATGTTATGTATTATTGCATGTGTATGGAGTTACAGTGGCTACGTTACTGTAATTTTCCGTTTGTTGGCTTGTATGGGTTGTTCAGTAAAGTAGAGAGCTGTGGCTGTCTGCGTCTGGCCGAGTTGTTGCGCAGCTGCACCGGCAGCAAGGCTAGGAGCAGCGCAGCTACGCCGCTTGCCCTTCCCAGATCCTTTCCCTGCGCAGCTGCGTCGTGCACAGTGCTTGGGCAGTGACTTTAGTTTCTTGTGCAGTTTATTTTAAAGCCTTAGTTTAATTATTCCTTGATAGTGGACATATGTTTAAATGATATAACATGTTATTATATGATTGTGACAAATTCATATTTGGGAAATAAAAAAAATTTGAAAACTTTAATTAGATTATAAATGTTTTATTGTAAATGAGTTAATTATAATTTGATTAATTATAATTAAGAGTAAATATTTAATTTAAATTATAATATGGTTAAATTATAATGTATAGAAATTGATTTATTTTAGTCAATTAGATGTTAATTTAAATTATAATTTAATTAATTGTAATTTAATAAATGCATGTTTAGTTATGGATTTTAAGTTTATAATTGCATGATTAATTATAATTTGTGTAATTATAATTCATGATATAGTTTAATTAATTATTAATTATGAATTGGTGATAATTTAAGAGGTAGTTATAATTGAGTAATTATAATTAGATTAAGTGTTTAAATTATAATTGTTTAATTATAATTTAGCTAAATATATAATTAATTTAATTATGTGAGTATGTGTGTGATGTAATTAAATATGTGATAGTTGATTATTTATTTAATTAGAGTGAGTTAACCATGAGGGTTAACCACTTATGTGAATTAGTTATGTGTTAACTGATTTATATTATTATAATTGAATGTGTATAGGAAGTATTAAAGTACGTGAATTGTGTTAAGCAGCTTGCGCTTGAGGCAAGTCTTCTAACCCTAAACTTCTTAATTCTATACAATTTCTTTGAGTTCATATATTCATTGTTGAGAATGTCATTTCCATTTCTGTATTGGACAATTGTTTATTTAATTGAAATGATCTTAACTTATTGTTCAAGTAAGATCCAGTTTATTATTTTAAATGCTTTAAGTTTACTTCTAAAGCATATGTTAATTCATAATTCTTTTATTTATGAATTATTGACAGTCGATTCAACTAATCCTTAGTTGATGAACGTGAATTCGAAATTACCCTTGTAAGCTTATCCAAACTAAACTTTCTTTGGTGCGGACTTGAATTCAAATTACTGAGTTGAACAACCCTAATTATTAGGGGATATTATTGCGCATAGCGTTAAGATGTTTGTGCACAATACATGGTACGAAGAGCTGATCCCCCTAAGTACGAGTTAAGGTCCATAGTCTTATTGACTGTTAAAGGTTTAAATAGAAATATTTATAACATAGGACAAGAGTTTAAACGTCTTATGACCCTCAGATAAATTCTATATTCGAATTGTAATTGCGATGAAAGAACTATTATTCAATTCTTTATTGTTGAAGCGAATCATATTATTCAGATTGTTTTAAAGATATCCTTTCATGTCTATATTATTGTTAAACTCCAGTGAGTTGTTGTTTTCTCACTCTTGCATTAAATAACAATTGCAGTTAAGGTTGATAACGTTGATGCCCCGTCTATGAGTAAAGGCAAGGGAAAGATGAACAAGTGAAGACTTGTTTAATTATTTTGAAATGGTTGTAATAAGACTTTTATGTCATATTTTTATTCCGCACTTTATTGTTTATGTCAAGGTTAGAGTAACCCTGGGATTGATTTTTGAGAAGGTTGTAACCCTTGTTTTAAGGGAGATTTTATTATTTTGAATAAAGGTTGTAATTTATTTTGAGATATTTGGGTAGATGTTTGTTATAGTTAGAAAGTGAACACCAAATCATGTGGAAACGAAGTACCCGAATTTGGGGGTGTCACAACGGTAACTATTTCTCACAGGTTCTTTTATGATTAATATTGAAATCTATATTATCTGGAAAGTCGTTGACCGCTAGAGAGGCTTATCCCTATTGTAGAATAAATATTATTTATTTAAATAGATTATTATTTTAATTTATTTATTTAAATAAAATTAGAATTATTCTAATTGATTTATTCACAACCGGTTTAATATGGATAACCTAAAGGGTCACACCATAACAACATTAAGGTTCATATTACATAACAGTAATTTAATTAAACATAAAGATAAAGTCTGCTCCTTGCAAACTAATCCTACATCTTCCCTTTACCCTTGCCCTTCCCTGAAGTCTCGGGCTTAACTGCAATATAAGTCATGATATAGCAAGAATGAGCAACAAGTTTGCTCAGCAAGTTTAAATACAACAATAAAGGATATATCACGATGAATAGAAAATATCTGACAATGAATTCAACAATATGAATATCGGAAGCAAGAATAATGATTGCTTTTAGAATAACTGATAGTCAAGTAGACTTCGAACTATAAAACTCCAACGGAATCAATAGCTGATTGACCCTTTGGTTACTAGCTACAGAATAATACTTGAGGGGATCAGCCTCGCGTACGCTATGTATATGCATAACATTCAACTCTGCTGTTTGTATCTTATATTAGATACCTGGGGTACTCCCCTATATATAAGGGGTGTTCTTTTCAGTCTAAGAATCCATACCATCAATTGGTCTGGATAGCTTCTATAAAACTTCATACAATTATCTGACCGAACAAGGGTTCTGACACTATCTGACACAGTTCAAGAATTATAGAACTTTTAAATAAGGTACAAGTCCAAGACTGTACGAACTCAAGTGCACCAAGTGTGAATATCAATAAAATCGATGTGAAATAATTGTAAAGTAATTAAACCACCTAATAGCATGCTTGGAAATAAAGTTCAAGCTTTAAATAATTAACTGTCAAAACGATAGTAACCTGCTCAATATAATATGAGAATGATAGGAACTTGCACAATAAAGAGTGTAAGGGAACTTGCATTTAAATCAAGTGAAGTTAAAAAACTAGCTTACTCGATTCATTGAATAAAGTAGTGCAAGAATTTAGGATACTTGCAACACATTAAAAGTAGAGTTCAGATACTTGCCTGTTTGCTCAGCTACGATTAAGTTCTAGCTTTAATTAACTTGAGTCGAAACGACCTAACATTAATAAGTCGGCCTTTTAATTAGCATTTATAAACTAATATAAGTCTATACTTATAATAATCCACTTATCGTATAAGTTTATAAAATCATGTTCAATATCAAACATACCATTTATAGCATCATAATATGCTAACTGTCAAAATCAGAATTAAGCAATTTGTTCTGGCCTGAAAGTGTCCCGGCGTAACTCTAGCATGCAACTACTGACGTTAAACCAAAACACATGCTTATCAAGTTAAAATTTCTCATTCGAAACTAGCATGCTCTTTCTATATTCAATTCGAAGTCGTGTTTTCATGCCGGTAATTCACATACTTTAACTAATACATGTTCCTGCTTCAAGATCGGTTACTAAGGTCATGTTATCACATAACAAGGCTAAACAATACATAACATTCATGCTCATGTGTATACTATACATGTATACTTTAATCCACCTATTTCATGCATTAGAAATTCATTTCCTATGAATACGTGTATACGTGGAATCCATGCTTTAACCAAACGAGGTCTATGTAAATATGCTTATAGGCATAACGAACTCTAATGTACATACTTGTAAGATCAATACGTAATCCACATGGTATTTGATGTCATTATCCTTCACATTCTACGTTTTCATCAAAAGTTGCACCAAATCAATATGGGTAACATAATACAAGTAAAGCGTCTCATAGTCATGACTCGCATGTATTAGAATGCAAATCTAAACCACATGAAAGCTCTCATATGGTTAGAAATCACAAGGCAAAGTCCTTGGTCAAGTTTTCTTTTTAAAGTTCTTAAGTTTCTTATTTCGAAATCGTCTGAATCTTGCAATCACGTATGCTAGTGTGTGAACACACTTTAGATTCGCATTTCATGTCAATATAAACCACACTATCATGTACAAAATGTCAGAACATATACATGCCCCGTATGTGTCTAAATTCATAATTGAATCTATAAGTTTCATTACAAATCACAAGTTTTCCTTTCATGGTGTACATACTAACATGGTTAACATTATGCATGTAGTATCAAGAAATACATACTTATATCATGTCATTGTACAAGTTAAATCATGTTCACAAGCTTGTCCTAAGTGATGCTACATGCTAGTACATATCAGCAGCTTAATAGAAGCAGGAAACTATGTCTAGGGCCCGGCGCAGCTGCGCAAGCTGTTAGCCAGTGACAGTAGCTGCCCAGCAACGGCAGAACTTAGCCCAACTCAGAAATTTTCCTACGAAAATTGATTCTAACATAACACATTGTAATTCTAACATGTTTAACATCTTGTATAACACTTAACCAACATATTCCAATCAATTAATTACTCAATCCATGAATCAATTCAATAATCAAGAATTTTGAAAATTATGCAGAGAATGAGAATGGGAAGTTATACCTCTATGATGGAAACCAAACTTGCTGTTACAGATTATATAATGCTACTACGCTACTCACTCTCAATTCTCTTTCTATCAATTCCAAGAAAATCTCAGCAATAGAAATTGAAAAGGGGAAGAACTCTTATATAGAAAAATGAATACACGGTTCTTGATTTTACTCACCAAATCAACACAAAGGATTACATGATTGCATGCTAGATAACAAGAAGTGGGTGAATGTAATCATAAATCCCACTCCCCCTATAATGATTATGGCTAGCTTTGATGAATTTGAGGAGAGTTATAGGGTGGTGTAGCCATGTGAAAGTTTACGTGTGGGAATGAAATGAGGGACTCTTATTATGGGACAAGCCAGTTAACTCAGCAATGTAGCAACTAGCAAGGTATATATCATATATGTCCAACACTAGTCATATAATAAATACACTAAGTTATATACTATATATATACACATAGTATATTCATAGGTTTTAAGTATTTATTCCATACATATTTAAATAGGTGTTACAATGTTATCTCAATAAAATAATGTATCAAGTAGGTATATATATACCAATCATATAATTCATGTACATTTTCCTTAATACCAATTATAAAGAAATTGGGTATTATCATTACTTATTATCATAATCATTATAATATAATTATAACAACTTAATACAATCATTATTAATTAATAATGATCTTATTATATAACAATAAGGTATGCGTGAATGTCCACACAGTGTCACATACCTTCAATTTACCTCACCTTACTATATAGTCCATATATGCAAATACACCACATTAATATGTCACATTAGATAACTACCATATATGTAAAGGTTTAGTATCGCATGCTTGTATAAAATAATTAGTCAAGTAAATATAATTACATATTATATTCATTACTTCTTTGCTCATTAATATATTATTCCCAACAAAAATAATTTCATACGTTATCGATTAATTACTCAATAATGAAATTAATCACTATGTTCAATTCATGCCACTATATTCAAATAAGTTGAATATTTAATTATTAATAATCTCATCAATTCTCTGATATTAAATCCTTAAGGTCTGTCCACTAATTTAAATAACTCATTAGTGACTTCCTTTAATCATTTCACAAATTCTCACCACTACATAAGGTTTAAATAAACTCACAAAACTAACTCGTTAAAATTAAATCATATATTTAATAAATAAGGAGTTTAAAATTCATAGTCGTTACATCCCTCCCCCCTTATAAAAATTCCATCCTCAGAATTGTAAAAATAAGGTTACTCAAATAAAAACGGATAATTCATTCTCATTTTCTCTTCTAGCTCCCATGTAGCCTACTCGACTGCATGATTTCTCCAAAGAATCTTAACGAAATGAATGATCTTATTCCTCAGCTTCTGTTCCTTCCTATCTAGTATCTGGACAGGAACTTCTTCGTATGATAAGTCTTTCTCGACTTGGATTGGTTCATAGGAGATAACGTGCTTGTAGTCTGGTTTATACGGCCACAACACTAACACATGAAACACGTTGTGAATGTGCTCAAGTTCAGGAGGTAACGCCACCTCGTACACCACTTCACCGACTCGCCTCAGAATCTCGAACGGTCCTATGAACCTAGGGCTCAACTTGCCCTTCTTCCCAAAACGAATCTTCCCCTTCTAGGGAGATACTTTTAGACAAGCATGGCGTCCTAATTCAAATTCTTTCTTCTTGCGATGCAAGTCCGCATACTTCTTCTGGCGATCTTGAGCCGCTACCAGTCGGGCATTTATCACCTTGATAATCTCTACAGTCTGCTGTACCAATTCTGGTCCCAATAGTCGACGTTCTCCAACTTTGTCCCAACACAACGGTGTTCGACATTTTCTCCCATACAGCGCTTTGTACGGTGGCATTCCGATACTAGCATGATAACTATTATTGTACGTAAACTATACTAATCGAAGGTGATCCTCCCAACTACCCTTGAAGTCCATTACATGTTGGGTAAAATCTAGTTACGCATAACACGCAAGTAATCATGGTCAACAAGTAATAAAGTGAAAGTAGAGTATCGTTCCCACGAGGAATTATTTAATAAGATTCACCAAGTACTAACCCGTAACCAACTCAATCTTATTTAAACGAATGAATTTCAAATTATATAATTAAACTACTTCTAATTACCACTAATTACCCCTAGTTAATTAAGATTACGGAGATTTAAGATCACAACTTCACTTATTGCTTTATTTAAGTTAACATACTTCTCATCAATTATTCTCTCTATTCTGAATTGTTAATCAAGAACACGAAAATAAATATAACCACCTCTCGATGCATCATACCATACTCACTCAAATCCACAGATGATAGAATTAAGCAAGACACCCTAATTAACTAATCCACTATATTGCTATGTGAATTACAATTAAAAAGGATTTAATCACAAGTTCTCTATTAGATTACATATGGCGTAAAGGAATAGCTATATCCTAAAGACGAATCATAACTTCCATCTATGCAGAAATCACAAACACATGCTATCATGATCAGATCTAAATCTATACTCCTCAATCAATTTCATATAAATTATCACGGTAATTAATGGCCAATCAATTAAACAATTATTCCAAATCACAATAGACAATCACAACGATAGATCATAATAATTGATAGAGAAGCATAATAAAATAAACTACACAATAAGATCCATTGCAATCTTAAACAAAGAATTAGTTCATTGAATTAAAACTAAGAATCCACACTTGAATACACATTAAAAGATAAGAAAAAGATTAAGGAAAAGAATTGAATCTGTTGCCGGCAAATTCGTCCTCCTTCTTGCTCTTGATCTGGATCCCCAATGGCCTCCAAGTGCTTCAATCTCAAAATCTCCTTTTAACTAGGGTTTATTATTTTATTAAAAACTAAAATAAACTAAACTAATATTATTAATAATATCCTCCTAAGCTACTAATAATAATATATATATACTCCTCCGTCCCTTAGCTGCTCCGTCCATATAATATCTAAACTAGTAAATCTAATTAAAATATATCCTAATTGAATTATAATACTATATTATCTAATGTAATATATATTATAATCTACTTATATGCCTCCCTGCTTGTATCCGTCCAAGTTAAGTTACCTTTTCATAATATAATTTGTGACCCACAATTCATTATCTCTACACCACCAATTTGTGTTCCACTCGGAATAGAAAAAGAAGATCAGCTGCTGACTTCCGCCTTTTTCTCCCACGTCATCAGGTTGCGTGTCCCTTATCATGGCCTTAAATTATCTTGCCCAAGCTTGCTGCATGTCCTCATTCATTCCAAATCCGACCCGGAAAAAGAAATATCCAACTGGCTGTCGCGCCTCCCCGCCCCGGCGGAATATTACACTGTCCAGCCGCCTTTTGCATTAGGCTTGCACGAAGCCTTTTCCAAGTAGCATAGTTGTTGCCGCACCTACTAAACTATATATATTATATCATCTCTCCTTCAGGTTTCGTTCCAGTCCCTTGCATACATAAGCTGCTCCTCCTTTTGTCAAATTCGTGACCCACTTTGAGTTGCCCACTTGCTAATTTTGATCCAGGCATATTAAACAAACGTATTAAAATCGCCCCTTCCACGTATAAGCTGGGCCCATGAATACCAAACATAGTAACTTAGCCCACTTAATAATTATCTAGCCTGCATGATCCCTTAGTCCATTAATTATCGAATTGGGTCAGCCCACTTGATCCCGAATTTAGCTCTAATTTGTCCTTTTACGCCACTAAAGCATCCATTTCGTTACCTGCACACAATAACATAAAACCTAGTAAAATGATGGGAAAATTACTTGAAAATAACAAAAACCAAGCTATAACAAATACCGATTAGTGGGTATTAAACTCACTCATCATTACACAAGCTCAGAGCATGTCTTCAAGTGTTTGAATTATTCTTTCGCTTTGCCCATCGGTCTGCGGATGATACGCGGTACTCATTCGTAATTGTGTCCCCAATCTCTCTTGAAGACTCTTCCAGAAATTCGACGTGAATTGCGGATCTCTATCAGATACAATAGATACCGGCACCCCATGTCTCGAGATAATTTTCTTGACATATAATTTGGCTAGGTGGTCCAAACTATACTTAATCTTAATCGACAAAAAGTAAGCTGACTTCGTAAGACGATCTATAATTACCCATATGGCGTCGTGCTGTTTCTGCGTTGCCGGAAGTCCCACCACAAAATCCATCGTGATGTGCTCGCATTTTCATTATGGAATCTCTAACGGTTGTAATAACCCGCTTGGTCGTTGGTGCTCTGCCTTGACTCTCTGACAAGTTAAACACCTACTTACGCATTCTGCAACTTCCTTCTTCATGTTTGGCCACCAAAAGTGATGACGCAAGTCTTGGTACATCTTTGTACTTCCTGGGTGTATCGAGTATCTCGTATTGTGTGCTTCTTGCAAAATCTCTTCTCTCAGTTTCGGTACTAACGGTACCCAAATTCGTCCTTCAAACCTTAGCAGTCCAGTGCTATCACTCTTGAATTTCAAATCATCACCTTCAACAATCCGCTTCTTGATAATATCACAATCTTCGTCCTTCTCTTGTGACTCCTTAACCTTATCTAATAAAGTAGGCTCGCTGTCACTGTAAATAATTTCTCGTCGGTCTCCATCGGATACTTAACCTCCAAGTCTAGTCGTTCGAAATCTTTCACTAACTCTTCTTGAATGGTTAACTTTGATAACTTATCTCCGCCTTTTCTGCTCAAGCATCTGCCACTACATTTGCTTTGCCTGGATGGTACAGAATCTCACAATCATAATCTTTGATCAATTCTAGCCATCGGCGCTGCCTCATGTTTAATTCTTTCTGCGTGAAGATATACTTCAGACTCTTGTGGTTCGTATATATCTCACACTTCTCACCATACAAATAATGCCTCCAAATGTTAAAGGCAAAAACTATTGCTGCTAATTCCAGGTCATGAGTCGGATAACCCTTCTCATAATCTTTCAGCTGACGTGGAGCGTACGCAATGACCCTGCCATGTTGCATTAGTACACAGCCAAGACCCTTGTGTGACGCATCGCTATACACTACAAACCCTCCCGTGTTATCTGGTAAAGCTAACACAGGTGCTTGACTAAGCCTCTTCTTCAATTCTAGGAAACTCTCTTCACACTTCTCCGTCCAAACGAACTTAACTGTCTTTCTAGTAAGATTGGTCAACGGCAATGCTAATTTTGAAAAATCCTGGATGAATCTTCGATAGTATCCCGCTAATCCTAAGAAACTCCTGATTTCTGTTGGCGTCTTCGGCTGCTCCCAATTGATAACCGCTTCTACCTTTGCTGGATCCACCGAAACACCATTCTTGTCGATAACGTGCCTCAAAAACTGCACTATGTGCAATCAAAATTCACACTTGGAGAATTTTGCATACAGCTTCTCTCTCCTTAATGTCTCCAACACTATTCGAAGAAGCTCGGCGTGTTCTTCCTCTGTCTCTGAATACACCAGAATATCATCGATGAATACGATAACGAACTTATCCAAATACTGTTTGAACACTCTGTTCATCAAGTCCATAAATGTTGCCAGCGCGTTCGTCAATCCGAATGACATTACCAAAAACTCAAAGTGTCCATACCGAGTTCTAAATGCCGTCTTTGGAATGTCCTCCGGCCTCACCTTCAGTTGATGATAATCGGTCCTCAAGTCAATCTTTGAAAAGTACTTCACCCACTTCAACTGATCAAACAAATCGTCGATCTTAGGAAATGGGTACTTGTTCTTAATGGTGACCTTGTTCAACTCTCGGTAATCGATACAAAGTCTGAGCGATCCATCTTTCTTCTTCACGAATAAGACTGGTGCTCCTCACGGTGATACGCTCGGTCAAATGTATCCCTTATCTAACAACTCTTGTAATTGAGCCATCAGTTCTTTCATCTCTACTGGTGCCATACGATACGGCACTTTGTATACCGGTGCTGTCCCTGGTGCCAAATCAATGACAAACTCAATTTTTATATCCGGTGGCAATCCCGGAATCTCTTCTGGGAAGACATCAATGAAATCCCTTACAATGGGTATCTGACCTAGTTCACCCTCGACTCGTCGAGTATCAACCACGTGAGCCAAATAACCTACACAACCCTTCCTAAGCAATCTCTGCGCTTGCATCATCGTCAGATAATGAGATTGTCTTGGCGATTTACTACCATAAAATACCACCTTCGACTTGTTCGGAGTCTTAAGGTGTACGCACTTCTTCTTACAGTCGATAACTGCTCTGTGATTCGATAACCAATCCATTCCAAGGATTACATCAAACTCCCCCAAACGAATCGGTATCAAATCCACGTTGAGCTTAAATCCTCGCAATTCGGTATAACAGTTCCTATGAATGTATTCTATGGGAATAATTTCCTTGTTCGCTACTTCTACGTTCATAGGGTGTTCTAATCTTTCACGGGGTAAGTCTAACCAGTTTAGCAAAATCTTCAGAAACAAAAGAGCAGGTAGCACCCGAATCAAATAACACATAAGCATCAATATCATTGATCGAGATGATACATGAACACCACGTCCTTAGACTCCACCGCATCCTGAACGGTCATGTTGAATGTGCGTGCCGTTGGTCTGTTGGCTTGACTGGCTGGCCCTCCGATGCTCAGTCCATTGTTGTTGTTGTTGCAATTGCGCTAGCTGCATCGCCCTTTTTCTTCGGGCAGTCTTTGATTTGATGGTCTGGGGCTCCACACGAGAAACACCCTCCTTTCTGCTTATTCGGACACTGAGGATCTATGTGCCCCGGTTGTCCACAACGGTAACAAACACTCTTTCCCTTCATGCACTCCCCCGAGTGATTCCTCCCACAGTTGTTGCACTTTATACTTTTCTTGGCCTCTCCCCTGGACTTGTTACCTCCAGAGGATTGGCTCTCTGTCCATTTACGCTTGTTGAGGTTGCTGCCTCCGCTGCTTCCCCCTTTTTGTCCCTCCTGACCGGTCTTCTTTTCATGTTTGAATCGAGCAATGGCTTCATTGCCTCCTTCGGCAATGATAGCCCTTTCCAGTAGATCAGAGAATGTCTTAATTTTTAATATTGCGACTGCTTTCTGCACCCAAGGTTTCAGTCCTAATTCGAACCTTCTTGCCTTCCTAGCCTCTGTGTCCACTTGATGTGAAGCGAATAGGGCCAACTCGTTAAATCTTGCCGCGTACTCTGCGACAGATATACTACCTTATTTCAGTTCCAGAAACTTAACTTCCATATCCTTTTGTGTATTCTCCGAGAAGTAATTCTCGAGAAATAGCTCCTTAAATTTATCCCAAGGAATAACTCCTTCGCCTGCTCGTCCCTTATTGGCCTTCCACCAATAGTTAGCTTCGCCCTTCATCATGAAAGTGGCAAAACTCATCTTCTGTGCTTCGACCACTCGTACGACCTCAAACACTTTCTCCATCTCTTCTATCAAGGTTTGGGCTTCGACTGGGTCCAAGGTTCCCCGGAACTCCGGTGGTCCTACCAATTTAAAGTCCTTAAAGCTCGCCAAGTGATGTCCTGGCTGCCCTGCTACTGGCTGGGGTCTGTTCTGCATTGCCTCAGTTAAAAAGTTAACGAAGTTCTGCATAGGGTCGACATTTTCCCCTCCGCCATTATTAACGGATCCTTCCTCCCTCTAGTTCCGCGGTAGTCTCCTAGGCGGCATGATCCTGAGGAAAGGAAGAAAATATTAGGCTTTATTTGATATGCTATTAATGTTAAAATTAAGAAGTTCAAGACGTCTATCAATCATATTTGATTCAAATAAACAACTTCAGTATCATAATAAAACCCGATGGATCTCCTCAACCCATCACTTACATACTCTACTTGAGTTTTCTACTAAGGTTATAACCTAGGTTTCGCATTCCTAACGTTTATAACCTAAGGCTCTGATACCAACCTGTGACACCCCCAAATCTGGGTCCTCTGACCCCAGTCCGGTCGTCACGATACAATACAAACATCCACCTCTAAATAACATACGATAACTAAATGCGGAATATAATAAACGTACGTCGTTCATTCAAAAGGTGTTACTAGTCCCAAGATTCGATAACCTTAAAACAGTTATACAAACATTACCCTAGAATAGTCATTAGGGTTCATATTATATAACAGTAATTTAATTAAACATAAAGATAAAGTCTGCTCCTTGCAAACTAATCCTACATCTTCCCTTTACCCTTGTCCTTCCCTGAAGTCTCGGGCTTAACTGCAATATAAGTCATGATATAGCAAGAATGAGCAACAAGTTTGCTCAGCAAGTTTAAATACAACAATAAAGGATATATCATGATGAATAGAAAATATCTGACAATGAATTCAACAATATGAATATCGGAAGCAAGAATAATGATTGCTTTTAGAATAACTAATAGTTAAGTAGACTTCGAACTATAAAACTACAACGGAATCAATAGCTGATTGACCCTTTGGTTACTGGCTACAGAATAGTACTTGAGGGGATCAGCCTCGCGTACGCTATGTATATGCATAACATTCAACTCTGCTATTTGTATCTTATATTAGATACCTGGGGTACTCCCCTATATATAAGGGGTGTTCTTTTTAGTCTAAGAATCCATACCATCAATTAGTCTGGATAGCTTTTATAAAACTTCATACAATTATCTGACCAAATCATTTACATAAGGTTTAAATAAACTCACAAAACTATCTCGTTAAAATTAAATCATATATTTAATAAATAAGGAGTTTAAAATTCATGGTCGTTACAGATATCTCTCTCAATATACTAGCTTAAACTTATATTAGCTTCACTTAGAATTCTCAGCAAATGAAAAAGAGAGGAGAAGGGGCTATATTTATAGGAAAACAATTACCCAGACAATGCAATTCTACACAATTTCAATCCCTTAGTATGAGCAAGAACATGAAGGTTAAGATAGAGTTGGTGATTTGTTGTTAAATTCCATCATGATGCCCACTCCCCATTGAATCATTGGCTAGTTGCTGAGCTTGGGAGAAGAAGAAGGAATAGGTCTTAGCCTTTTGCTTGATCACGTGAGGGAGAGAAGTGACTATCATATTGGGACAATGTTACTAATCTCAGCATTTGCAAGTTGGAATATAGTAACATCATATACTATAAATTATATACATATACATAACATATATTCTTAGGTTATAAATAGAGTCACAATGTAATTCCAATAAGTAAATTACATTACAATGTAGTAAATAGGGTACATATATATCTCAACATATAATCTATGTACATTTCATCATACCGAATGTAATTCAAGTGGGTATTATCATATTATATCATCTCAACTCTATTATTTCAATTATATTAATATATTGAAGTAACCATAAAATAACAATTGTTTACTTAGTAAAATATTCATGAGGTACCTATTTAATGTTCTCACACATCACTTAATGTCACATAAGCATTATTATTATGTAACTTACACCATTTAATCAATCTTAATATATAGTTTTTATATATTATATGAAATCACATGTTAGTGTCACATCTCTTTATTAACTAGATGTAGGCACTTTAATATACAATCACCTATTACATAATATGACACTTAGAATTTAATTGAGTAATCATTATATTAATTATTCATTTACTCTATTAACCGGTTATTATCCATAACACAATTATTAACATTATTATACGATTAACTATCACATTCCTCGCACACAACAATTAAATTTATAAACAATTTACTTATTATTATTCTATTATTTGCAATAATAATAAATCAACATACTATTAATTAATCACCCATTAATATTCTATTTCTCATAATAACAATTAATTAACAATTAATATTGATTAATTGTTCACTTAATAATTCCTCCATCCTCTAATTAATTAACTCATCATCGTTACTATTCTCGTGCCACACAAGGCATTCAACTAGCTTACCATAAACTCCATATTTTTTTAATTATTATATATTCAATTTGAAGTAATTGAGTTAACTCATCTCATAACACATAAATATTTATATTCAAATAAGTATTTAACTTTTATTAATTTATCCATTAATAATATTCGGAATATTACAGTTGTCTTACATGAATGGTATTTTGGAGCAGTGGCACTAGACCACCCCATCTCTTTAACAATACTGCATCTCGCTTCAATGGTAACTTCTAACTCCACTACCTGCATTTTACATAGTTGTGTATTTATGTAGTAACATGACCACAATTCACGAACAATTACATAGTTGTGTATTTGTGTTGTACATAATAATTGGTAACCTTTTTATGATATGTCAAACATTCATTGCTTAACGCATGGTGGTCCGCATGATTTTGACCTGAAATAGATGTATGATCTTCTGTTTTAAGCTTTTTCAAAAATATTTATTTACTTATGAATTTGTGAGAACAAAGAAGTATGTTATACCATTCATGTTTAGCTATATGTGGACCACACTCGGTGTGTTTGAAGGTGCGCTAATTGGTTGTATGCAATGCAAATCTAGATATTTATAATGAACTTGTACTATGTTTATCGAGTCATTCTGCCAGTCAAGTAAGATTTGGTTGAAAATGTTTTGGCAGTGTAGATCTTGACCCACTGTAAATTGAACATCAAGAGTAGATCTTTTTACCAATTGTGACGACGCCATCAAAAACCAACTTGGTGTTGGTCAATTGATCATTCTTCAATATACTACAGTAGTTTGTCAATTATACTCTCATTGCACTTTAAAGACCGTTTAATACTTAGATGTAACTTCTTATATTCTTTTTGTTACTATTCCGGAGGATACAATTCGTGAGTCACTAAAAGTTGTCATTGGTAATGTACTCTCTGTTCTTTACACTTTGCATAGACTGTGATGAATTTAAATGTAATTGGTTAGAGTTTTGAATTATTAACCTGTACTTTTTTGTGCTGGTATTTCAGATATTAGCAATCACCCATTACTGATCCATTGCAATTGAGGCAAGGTGTGTGTATTATGTAGTTGGTTTTTGCATAGCCTCATCGTTAATCTATTGAAACAATTTGTAATTTAAACGGGTGTTTGTTATAACTCTGTTGTTCAGCGCCGAACAGGTTGTGTAGTTGGGTGCTTGAGAAAATTGTAAAAATGGTGCCTGACTTTTATCTTTGATGAGCATCAGCGCTTTGCTGCAGCCAAAGCTAGAGTTTCTGATCAGAGGTTTATGGAGCTCTTTGACGCGGCTACCTTCAATCATCCACCAATTGCATTTTCATGTTTGAAGAGGTAAACACATATTGTTGATAGGCTTTGCTGCTTTTAATTACTTGAAAGCTAATCCTAATTCCTGCTTTGGATTGGATTTAACTTGAAAACATGTTAATTTTCTGGAATGAATTTTGCAGATTTACAATCTCTTCTACTCAAGCGCCTATAAGATTAGACTAGTACCCGTGTCAGAGTTGCTGCACTCAAGTAGTGTTTGTTTTTAAGTTTTTAAGTTTTGTGCTATTGTTTTGGTGCATAGGGTAATGGTGCTAGAATGCTTACCCAATTTTGAATGCACTGCAATTTCATCACCTTTACAAGGCACCTGTACATCATGTTATTTTCATCTATAATTTAGAAATTGTGATTCAATTATTGTTGAAGACAAATTTAATTTACATCCCTATTGTAAGGGAATGACTTTGTTACCCTGAAATGATATCAAAATTGTTTGGCATTTGTTTTGTTTTATTTCCTTCTGAAGCAATGAAATGCTTGCTTTGAACAGTCTTGAAATGGAGTAATTAGAATCATACTATCTATAACGTTTTCATGTAAACACCACCTTATGAAAAACAAATACACAACGTTTTTTAGAAGAAAAAAAACGTTTTGTAATGTGTCAAATGCACTCCAAACATGCAAATACACTCTAAAAAACGTTGTGTAATGTGCAAATACACAACATTTTTTAGAAAAAAGTGTTGTGTAATGTGTCAAACTACAACGTTTTAAAAACGTTGTGTATTTGTGTCTAATAGATGACACTGCTAACCACGATGTTTCTGGGGGGTCTGTTACAACATTTTTTAAACTTTATCTATTTACTTTTTTCTACTAGTGTTATATCTTTTGATGCATTCTGTAGGAAAATAGAGAATGTTGATTTAAGCCTTCTATTGTTTGGACTAAAAATGTTATACTTGATTTAGATCATTCATGATGTTCTCTTTTGTAGGTTATTGTTGCCCACAATTCTTTGGGGTGGAAAAGAATAGGGACATCATACGAATTCCTGTGAGTATATCTTGTAATATATTCATTAGGCTTACTGCCATGATTTTTAACTAATTATGGATTAAATGAAAATAAGGGTACTGTGGAACATTTTCCACCTTGTATTACATCTCAGGGCTCAAGTATCTTCCCTATTGCTGCCCATTACTGCACTGTATAACTTGACATGCTACATATTAAATCTAAACGGATTCTTTACAAATGTGCAATAGGTTATCAATGAGAATGTTGTAGTTTAAGATTCAAAAGGCAATGTAATTGAATCACAACTTCTTCCTATTGATAGTGCCTTTATAGGCATTAGAAACTTCTACACTACTGCATATTTGGGTAGATCTCCATGTGTTAACCTAAGTATTGGCTTGCATTTACAGCATCTGTTCCATCTCTAGGTTTCAGCACTTATGTTGTATCAGTCACCAAGCGGGTAGATCTCCAAGTGTTACCCTAAGTATTGGTGTAGTATATGTTTTATTTTCATTTTTTAACATCATAACGCTCTATAATGTCTCCAACACCTGACATGTTCCTTTGCTCTTAAAAGTACATGGTTCTGTTAATTTCATTATCAATTACCAACTTTTATTGCAACTTTGCAATAAAAATGCTAATGTGTTTTTTCTCTTAAATAGGAATAGAAAGCTTATGAATCTTGAAAGTGTTGAACCATTCAAGATATGTCCAATGAGCTCTGTTATCATTGTTATGTTACATATTACTAGATTAATTTGCATTTTTAGTCTCCTTATATCGTTTTTGGCATTTGATGGTCTATTCCTTACATTAAGTCTATTGTGTGCAGTGTTGTTCGGAAACTTACATTAAAGGAGTAGATAGCTATGGCTCAACTTTGTGACATGTTACATCTGCCAGTACGTTCCAGAATTTTTCTACATCAAGTTTACGTTTGCTATTTTCTTTTAGTTTTCCTTAGGTTTTTGTGTCATTTTTTAATAGGTTAGAATCGCGATGGTTAGCATTTAACAACAATGAATCAATTGAGGTATTTATTGATAGCTATATTTTTGTCTTTATCCTTCATTAATCTCTCTTTTAATTTAAGTTCGTCAGTTTTATCTTTTCTTATTCCTCATCTTATTGAAATTGAAGTTTGGTGTTTCTCTTGCAGCATGAAGTTTATGAGCCCAACCTTTATTTTCTTGAAGAAAATGATGATGAAGTGGATCTAAAATGACACACTTTATTCCTTCTAGTTCATTGTTATTCTTTCAGTTGTTTTATGTTGGTTAATAAATTTTGTAGGTACTATGGTCTTTGGGAGACCAAGATACAATAACAAAATTTATAGTTATTGTGACTCGAGTATTATCTATTTATATGTGAAGTATTGATTTTATTAGCTCTTTATGTATTAGCTTATCAATTAGTTTGAAACAAGTATGACAATATTTATATTTACTTGAAAAATAAATTTAATATTTCTTATAGAGATTAATAATAATAATATTAATAAATATGAAATTACTGATTAGAAAATCAATTATTATTTTTAATGAATTTTGATTATTTGGCAATTAATTTTTATTTACAGATTTATAATTTGTGAAGGAATTTTTCTCTCACTAAATTGAATAAAGATTCTCAATTTATAATTAGTGAAGGAAAATATTATCTCGTTAAATAAATTTGTTCTTCACAATATATTATTTGTGAGGGAATAAAGTTAGTCACTAATTTCAAACAATCCTTCTTAAAATATTATTCATGAAGAAAACCATTCTATCACTGAATAATAATATTCTATTACCAAATATAATTTGTGAATAAAAAGTTATTTACAATATATCCTTCACAAAAAATATTTAGTTACTACTTAGCGAAGCATACCCTATTGCGAGAATATCTTATGCGAGGAACCGTGTGAAGGAAATATTTCTTCGCAATAAATCTCTTGTGAGTGATATATTATGTCTTGTGAAGGATTTGTCCTTCACTAGAGACCATTTTTGGTGTAGTGATTGGTCAATAGTCCATAATCAATCTCATTTATTATCATACATATGCATCAATAAACACATTCATCTCATGAATAATAAATTCATTCCATATATGTATCAATAGCAATTAATGGGCAAAAGTTTTGCTAATATTTAGTTTTGAAACAAAATAAACTCTTTTATTTTAATAAAAAAACCAATATTCAAATTAAACTGCTTTAATTTTTATAGCAATCTGAAATCATATTTCAAATAAAATAAACTACTTTATTTTAAACTTTTATCAATTAAATAAACGATTTATTTCAATTGAAGTAAAAATTAAAATTTCAGTTTCTGTCTAGGGGCTGGCACAGTTGCGCCCAGATTGAACTGGGGCGCGGCGCAGCTGCGCTGCTTTTTCGAATAGAACAAATCTGCAAAGCGGCACAGCTGCGCCTAGAATGAACTGGGGCGCAGAGCAGTTGCGCTCAGTCGCAGAACCAGAAAATTTTTCTGTTGCCCAAAATCAGATCCAATCGCATATGACACATACATAGAATCACAAAGATTGGTAATTACCACAAGATTTATAATGACTGTAAATTTTTAAACTCCAATATTAATTAAACATATGCTTTAATTTTAATGAGTTAGTTTTGTAAGCTTATTTAAACCTTGTGTGGTTATGTGGTTATGTGAGTTTGTGCCTATGAGAATAATTGCTAGGAATATTTAAAAGGAGTCACTAATGGTTTAATTATATTAGTGGACTAGCCCTAAGACTTTATATCAGAGAGTTGATAGAAGTGTTAGTAATTAAATATTTAATTTACTTGAATATAGTGAAGAGATTTAAACGTGTTGATTAATTTTTATTGTGAATAGATAGTAAATTAATGAGCAAAGGATTAATAAATATAATAAGATTATATTTACTCGATTAATTATTTTATGCAAGCATGCGATAATTAAACATATAATGTGACATCCCCAAATCCGGGTACTTCATTTTCACATGATTTGGTGTTCACTTTCTAACTATAACAAACATCTACTCAATATATCTCAAAATAAATTACAATCTTTATATAAAATCTCCCTTAAAACAAGGGTTACAACCTTAAAAAAAACAATCACAGGGTTACTCTAACCTTGACATAAACAATAAAGTGCGGAATAAAAACATGACATAAAAGTCTTATTACAATCATTTTAAAATAATTTAACAAGTCCTCACTTGTTCATCTTTCCCTTGTCTTTACTCGTAGACGGGGCATCAACGTTATCAACCTTAACTGCAATTGTTATTTAATGCAAGAGTGAGCAAACAACAGCTCACTGGAGTTTAACAATAATATAGACATGAAAGGATATCTTTAAAAAGATCTGAATAACTTAGCTTACTTCAACAATAAATAATTGAATAATAATTCTTTATCAACATAAAAATTCAAATATAGAATTTATCTGAGGGTCATAAGACCTTTGAACTTTTGTCCTAGGTTATAAATATTTTTATTTAAACCTTTAACAGTCAATAAGACTATGGACCTTAACTTGTACTTAGGGGGGATCAGCCCTTCGTACCATATATTGTGCACAAACATCTTAACATTATGTGTAGTAACCTCCCTTAGTACGTATGGTTGTTCAACTCAGTAATTTGAATTCAAGTCCGCACCAAAGAAAGTTTGGTTTGGATAAGCTTACAAGGGTAATTTAGAATTCACGTTCATCAACTAAGGATTAGTTGAATCGACTTTCAATAATTCATAAATAAAAGAATTATGAATTACCATATGCTTTAGAAGTAAACTTAAAGCATTTAAAATAATAAACTGGATCTTACTTGAACAATAAGTTAAGATCATTTCAATTAAATAAACAATTGTTCAATACAGAAATGGAAAGGACATTCTAAACAATGAATATATGAACTCAAAGAAATTGTATAGAATTAACAAGTTTAGGGTTAGAAGACTTGCCTCAAGCGCAAGCTACTTAACTCAATTCACGTACTTTAATACTTCCTACACATATATATTTAATCACAATAACCTAAATTAGTTAACACATAACTAATTCACATAATTGGTTAACTCTCATGGTTAACTCATTCCAGTTAAATAACTAAATAATAATTAGCCATCACATAGTTAATTACATCACATAGGCATGCTCACATAATTAAATCAATTATGTATTTAACTAAATTATAATTTAAACACTTAATCTAATTATAATTACTTAAATTATAATTATCTCTTAAATTATAAACAATTATAATTTAAAATCAATTAAACTACTTCATGCATTATAATTACACAATTTATAATTAATCATGTATTTATCAATTATAATCTATAATAATCATGCATTTATTAAATTATAATTACATAAACTATAATTTAAATTAACATCTAATTGATTAAACTAAATCAACTTCTATACATTATAATTTCACAGAATTATCATTTAAATTAAACACTTACTCTTAATTATAATTAATCAAATTATAATTAAGTAACTTATTTTATAATTAAACAATTATAGCTTATAATTTAAATACTATATTAGGTTTTCAAAACTTTCTTTTTTTCTCAAATTATGAAATTATCAACTTCATGTTAACACATGTTATATCAGCTAGATACATGCTCATTATCTTAGCAATAATGTAATGGAAACATAAAAATAAACTGCACAACTAATCAACTAGAACTCACTGTCTCTACACAGCCAGCGGCGCAGCTGCGCAGCCGGCAGCCTTGGCATCGGCGCAGCTGCGTATGTGTCAAAACTGAGAAAGGCAACTGGCACAGCTGCGCTGCTTCTGGCTATGTTACCGGCGCAGCTGCGCAGGAACACGGACAGAAGCAGGCAGTTCAGCACCCTGCTTCTCCGTTTCACCCCAATTATGCCAAAAATCGACAATTCACAGCAACTTAACCAACATAAAACACACACATGCCACAATACATATGTATGACATATTCTAAACACAAAAATCATCTAAGCAACAAGAATCAACGGTTTTAAAAGTCTAATTTGGCTATTTTCATAAAACTCCTACTTTTCATCAAATAATTCACTGTAATTTCAATTCTAAACCAATTCAATTCATAATACCAACATTATTTCTGTTATAGAAGCTAGTAACATGAACAACTATCAATTTGGACAATTCGCATATATAATTCATTAATTTCTACTCTATAATCAACCAAAACATGAAAACTCCATATGAACATATATTCCCCATTTAAAACTTGCTTTTACAGTACTTTGATTTATGAAAATCATTTATAGCATATAACCCACTATAAACAACACATGAATACAATCTATATATATACACCATTCATGTTTAAACAATTATATAACAACTTATTTTTAACAGAGAACGAATATGAAAAACATTTAACTGAGTTCTATAACAATTAGAGATTATAGATGATACCTTTTGTTAATAGGTTGAAAGAGAAGGTGATGTGAGTTTAATTCTAGAAATTCTTCTTCCTCTTTTCTCTTCTTCTCTAACTTTTCTCTGCTCTTCCTTCCCTCTGCTCTCTTTTCTTCTTAGTTCTTAGTTAGACTTAGGATTAGAACTAACGTAGTAGATATATTATAACTGGTATAATATACGTATACTAATGATATATATGTAACTGCTAATTAATTAAGATATATAATAAATACATATTATTATATAAGTTACAACTAATTGAATCTGAAAAACCTTAAGGCTTATTTGGCCGAAACAACATTATTTTTAAAAACAGATTATTATTACTAAGGCCATGTTTGGTAAAAATCATCTAAAATCCTTTTTTTTTATTTTAATAAATCATTTAACACATATTTTAATGTCACCTTTTAATTAATTAAATAATTTAACATCCTTATTTAATCAACTAAAATCAATTAACCACATAAATATTTGTCATATAATTATAATTACTCGTTAATTATAATTCCCGTAACACTTAACACACATCTCATCTAATTTAATTATCTCAATTAAATTAGAACTATAATATAAAATTAATATACATTAATTAAATAAATATTACACATTCATTCAATTAATATATAACACTTAATTAAATCACTCCATAAATCACATAATTTATTTATTTAACTCAATAAATAAATCACATAAAATATTTATTTAACTCAATAAATATTTAAAATTATTATATAAAATCACAATCGTTACAATCTTCCCTCCTTAGAAGGATTCTGTCCCCAGAATCACACATAAAAAAATTTCTCGTCTATTACATTCTTCCCTCCTGAAAAGGATTTTGTCCCCAGAATCAGTACATAAGGGGTTACACACAAAAGTTAAGCAAATAACTGCGGATAAAATTTTATCATAACATCTTCGAGTTCTCACGTAGCTTCTTCAGCACTGTGGTTCCTCCAGATTACCTTAACAGAAGGTATCACTTTATTCCTAAGTACTTGTTCCTTTCTATCAACTATTTGAACAGACAATTCTTCATATGTTAAGTCTTTATCAAATTATAAAGGTTCATATTCTATTACATGTTTATAATCATGCTTGTAAGGTCTTAACACAGAAATATGGAAGACATTATGTATATTCTCGAGCTCCGGAGGTAATGCAATCTCGTAAGCTACCTCGCCAACTTTTCGCAACACCTCAAAAGGTCCAATAAATCTGGGACTCAGCTTTTCCTTTTTACCAAATTGAATCTTCCACTTCAAGGGAGATACTTTCATGAACACAAAACTTCCTTGTAAGAATTCTCGATTTTGTCGATGAAGATCGGCATACTTCTTCTGTTTGTCTTGAGCAGCAACTAATCTTGTTCTGATCAGCTTCAAAATTTCGGCGGTTTGTTGTACCAATTCTGGTCCCAACAATTGACGTTCACCGACTTCAATCCCAGCACAAAGGAGTTCTGCATTTTCTGTCGTATAATGCTTCGTAAGGCGGCATGCCAATACTCGCATGATGACTATTGTTGTAGGCGAACTCCACCAATGGTAGATGATCCTCCCAGCTTCCTTTGAAGTCCATCACACAAGCTCTCAGCATATCCTCAAGCGTCTGAATTGTTCTCTCGCTCTGTCCATCAGTCTGAGGATGATACGCTGTACTCATTCGCAATTGCGTTCCCAGACATTCTTGCAATCGCTTCCAGAAATTAGAAGTAAAACGTGGATCTCTGTCGGACACAATTGACACCGGAACACCGTGTCTAGAAATAACTTCCTTCATGTATAGCTTCGCTAGCTTATCCAGGTTGTACTTAACCCTGATCGGTAAAAAGTGGGCCGACTTTGTCAGTCGATCCACTATAACCCATATCGCATCAAATCCCTTCTGAGTCATTGGAAGACCTACCACAAAATCCATCGTGATGTGCTCCCACTTCCACTATGGAATTTCTAACGATTTTAGCAAACCACTCGGTCTCTGGTGTTCTGCTTTAACTTTCTGGCACATAAAGCATTTCGCAATGCATTTAGCCACATCCCTCTTCATATTCGGCCACCAGAAATGATGCCTGAGATCCTGGTACATCTTCGTACTCCCGGGATGAATAGAATATCTAGAACTATGAGCTTCGCTAAGAATCTCCTCTTTGACCTCAGGTACTGGCGGTACCCAGATTTTACCTTCAAACCGTAACAGACCTTCATTATCGATCTTGAACTTGAACTCTTCGCCATCGATTATCCTCCTCCAAATCTTCTTACATTCTTTATCGTGAAGTTGTGCTTCTTTCACTTTTTTTACTAGAGTAGAACCAGTGGTTACTTGAAACAACATCTCATCCGATTCCTTCAGAAGCTTCACCTCCAACTCCAATCTAGCCATCTGTTCTATTAACCGATCCTGATCAGTTAACACGTTCAGTTTCTCCCGACCTTTCCTGCTCAAAGCATCAGCGAAAACGTTAGCTTTACCCGGATGGTAAAGTATCTCGCAATCGTAGTCTTTAATCAGTTCCAACCATCTTCTTTGGCGCATGTTCAAATCCTTCTGGGTAAATATATACTTCAGACTCTTGAAAACTTTCCTCACACTTCTCCATCCAAACAAACTTAACTATTTTACAAGTCAAATTCGTCAACGGAGTTGCGATTCTAGAAAAGTCTTGGATAAATCTACGGTAATAACCTGCCAATCCCAAGAAACTCCTCACTTCATATGGCGTCTTCCGCTGATCCCAATTCATTACCGCTTCAACCTTCGACGGATCTACCGAAAATACCATCCTTGTCGATTACGTGGCCAAGAAATTGCACACGTTCCAAGCAGAATTCGCACTTGGAGAATTTAGAGTAAAGCTTCTCCCGTCTCAGGGCTTCTAAGGTTAGTCATAAGTGTTCAGCATGTTCCTCCTCGGTCTTGGAATAAACCAGGATGTCATCTATGAACACTACCACGAACTTGTCCAAAAATGGCTTGAACACCCTGTTCATTAAGTCCATAAATGCAGCTGGGGCATTCGTGAGACCAAATGACATCACCAAGAACTCGTAATGACCATATCGAGTCCTAAAAGTCATTTTAGGTATATCTTCCTTCCTCACCTTCAATTGATGATACCCGCTTCTCAAATCAATTTTTGAGAAGTACTTCGCACACTTCAGTTGATCAAATAAGTCATTGATCCTAGGTAAAGGATACCTATTCTTGATCATAACTTTATTCAACTCCCTATAATCAATGCAAAGACGCATCGATCCATCCTTCTTCTTCACGAATAAAACAGGCGCTCCCCACGGCGAAACGCTCGGTTGAATATACTTCTTGTCCAGTAATTCTTATAGTTGAACCATCAGTTCCTTCATCTCAACTGGAGCCATTCTATACGGAGCCTTCGAAATCAGAGCAGTTCCCGGTGCTAGATCGATCATGAACTCTATGTCCCTATCTGGCGGAAGTTGTGACGCCCCAAAATCTCTACATTTCCTATAGCAAATTCGGTGCTCACGAAAACATTCTATAAGATAATAACTTCTATAAATTCAAAATTCACAGTATCTCAATCCGTTAAAGTTCTCGTCAGAACAATTTTTGTGTCTGGATACCCTCACTTGGATGTATAGATTTATAATCTTACAGATATTTTCCCTGCATATCAATAATTCCTATCTATTTGACATTCACAGTACAAATGATAAGATTGTTCTTGGAAGTGAGTAGCGACCTCACTGCTTACAGAACTCCCAAGATCATTCAATACCCTCATTCAGATGTATAGTTCATATAGATATTGTACTTGATATTATTTAACATGAACAAAGTAAAATCATGCAACTAATAACTTAATCTCATAATAATATTTGTCTACATAACATTTAATTATTACATCAAAGTTATGCTGAATTACACCCTTTGTATTATAATAAACATTCGTTCTTAACCACAGACTTCTACCCACAAGTATTATTTCCTGAATTTTTCGGAATATTCAACGCAGCTGCAAAGGAAAAAAATATTTGCAAGGATGAGCTTTAAAATGCTCAGCAAATTTTAAACAATTACAGTTTATACTCACACAATATCTGAAATGAAGGAACGTAAAGTTCATAGTATTTTTCACATATATATATATATTGAGGTTTGATCTACCAAACCCCACATATTACGAGCGTCTGTCAGTCGTGTAGACTTAGCAACCCGGGTTGATTTGGCCAACCACACCATCTAGGAGTATGCATATCATCCTATACAACCACCCGGTCAGTGTAAAACTGTCGGTCATTAATAACCACCCGGTCAATGTAAACATGCCGGTCATTGATAGTATCAGTATATATATTTGTACCAGACAATATTGGTTTCACCACAGTCTATGCTTTGATATCAAATCAAAATAATTTACGCAAGTAACAGTTCATATGTCTTGGTTATGCTTGAACAATAAGTCATAACCTTCTTTAAAGCACAGATTTCACGAATAATGGTTATAACAATTTCGTATATCAAATTACAGGACTTACATTTAATATTAAAATTAAATAAAGTTAGAAAAACTTGTCTTTTATCACGATCGGTTACTTAGGTTATTTGAAAGTATATTCACCACCTATATATATTATAACAGTCATTAGAAATAATAGTAATTAATTTCTAATTACAATACTAGTGTCTGAGTTGATCTTGGAGTTCGTTCGGTACTTTACAGCTTTATTGAATAGTTATCGAATTCGTTTTTTAATAATTTTATTGAAAAGTTTTAATATCTTATTTATATGCTTCAGATATTATTTATCATAATTTCCAGATGCTCAAAATAATTTTTAAATAATTTAATATCATTTAAAATAATTTTGAAGTTAATAATATTATTTTTAAATATTTAATTAACCTTTTAATTCATCCATATTATGTTTAAATAATTTATTTTATTTAATAATGATTTTTAAATCATTATTATCATTATTATTATTTAAAATAATTTTTAAATCATTAATATTATTTTTAAGTAATTTATTATTAATTACTCTTATTATTATTAATATTTAAATATATTAAATATTAATAAAATTTTATGTCGAAATATTGAAAATTATTTATTATAATTAAAAATGATTTTTAAAAAAAATTTAAAATTTTTTTAAATTTTTTTAAATTTTTTTAATTAATAAAATTAATTTTCAAATATTGTCTGTCGCTAAAGACCTTTAGCGACAGAAGTGTGGCTATAGGTGTTCTTGGCTCAGCCAAGAACACGTTGGTCAACGGCCTAGAGCTCGGTTTGACTCAATTTTTCTGTCAATTAACTTAGTTTCTGGGTAATCTAATTTGATGAAGTTGTAGTACTGATGTAGTAGTACACGTCCATGGTTAATTCACTACTTAAAAATATCTCTATAAGTTTACACAATCGGTCAAACCAACTACCCTGAAGCTGTTCTTCCTTTCTGGGCTGCCCAGAAAGGTTTAGTCAACGCCGGTCAACGACCTTTAGGGTCTTATATCTTGCCGGCCGGTTAATATTTTGGTGTTCTAGTCGTCGGGCTCTATAGACTAACTACAAGGGTACATGGTTTGAGCAGTCACAGAGTCTATCTCTCAACAGGTAACAAGATCCAAGCTCTTAAACAACATGTCAGACCGTTGCTTGAAATTTCTGGGTTACCCAGAAATCGAACCTGGACGGTCAACGGGTTTTAACCGTTTCTATTTTCCGGCCAGTGACTTCTTAGGGCTTGACAGTGCTCTAGTTATGTAGTACTCATGTCAAGGTACAATCAAATTAACACCCAACCAGACTGACAGTAAAAAGATCTAGGCGGTCAAACCACCTGTCAGATCGTGTTCTTAAGCTTTCTGGGTTACCCAGAAAGCAGCTGGTCATGCTCGGTCAACGACCTTTGACGGCTTATAACTCCTAATCCTATGTTTCGATTGTCAGTATATCACTTCTAGGCTGCTAGCAACACTACACAGTACAACTAACAACTTTCATCACATCTAAACATCAAACAGTTAGCGAGATAAGAGGGCTGACATTCGTTGTCAGACCCTATTTTGCAACTTTGACAATTTTACTTAAAACTCCATTTTGATGCTTTTAAATGTTATGGATTCGTGTTTATTAACCCAGATCACTTAATAACTTACTAATGAACATATCTAAACAATAACAACAACAATTAAAACTTCAGAAATCAGAAACTAAGTTAAGGTTAGGTTTTTACCCTTTTTGATCACTTTTTCTTTTCTCCTTTCTGAGTCTGATCTTGGCTTGTCAAGTGCGGTTTCTGGACTAATATATGATGTATATTTGGTGTAAAATTCGTGGGTTTAAAGAACTAACACTTAGCTTTATGTCCAAAGTTCAAGTGGGGTTAACTTAAGTTTTCTTTCTTATTTTGACAACTAAGCCTAGATAATTAATGTGTTAGGGTGTGTTGTCATGCTAAGAGGTTGTAGAGTCATGGGACAAATCTTTTGCTTGCAAGCAAAAGATTTGTTCCTATCTTATTTAATAAGAGAACAAAATAAGGGCATTTTAGTCTTTTCGCACACACTAAGGGTAGTTTGGTAATTTTCCAATTAAAACCAAGAGTAATTTAGTCATTTCATATTATTCTTAGAAAATTTAAAACAATAATGAACAATTAGGGTTTATCAGTTTAGCATTAGGGTTTTTAATTAAGATTAGGGTTTTATAATTAGGGTTAGGGTTAGGGTTTCCTAATTCTTAATTAGGGTTTTCTTACAATCTTTTCCAATTAAATATTTAATACATCATATTAAATTAATATATGTATATATTCATCATAATATATAACATTATCAATGTATTATGTTATAATTCCCATTTATTATAATAATTAGGGTTAGAATTCCTTATTTAAATAAATTATAAATTGGGGTTTACCTATAAAACTTTCCATATATCTGTACATAGTTATATCTTATGTGTTGATATATAATTATATATATATTCCAATAATAATGTTAACTACACATCACACAAGATATTAGTCATAGTTATATTTACTGTTTATATTAATATTCCTATTTAAATTTTGGAATATTACAGAAGTCCTGGCAAATCGCTGGGAAAAACGTCCACAAACTCCTTAACTACCGATATCTCCTCCAGCTTCGGGCTTTCCTTACGCGTATCTACTATGTAGGCTAGATATCCCACACAGCCTTGCGTCAGAAGTTTCTTGGCTTACATAACCGTCGGACAACTCGTTTGTCTAGTCGATTTGCTACCACAGAACACTAAATTCGACGGAGTCGTAAGGTTTACCGACTTCTTCTGACAGTCGATTATCACCCCATGGTTGAACAACCAGTCCATACCCAGTATGACATCAAATTCCCCAAGTTTAATCGGAATCAAATCTACTCTAAGCTCCTGACCCTTAATGTCCAATCTACAGTTCTTATAAACGCTCCTAACAGGAATAACCTCCCTATTCGCAATCTCTATGTTCAAAGGGTAAACTAACTCCTCTACAGGTAAGTCTAGGGTTTTAGCAAAATCATCAGATATGAATGAACAAGTAGCACCCGAATCAAATAATACATATGCATTTATACTATTGACCGGAATAATACCTGACACCACGTCTTTTGATTGCACAGCATCCTGTACCATTATATTGAATGTCCGTGTAGTGGGTCTAACTGCTTGCAATGGTGCAGCGATGGTCACGGAACTGCCACTTCCATTCCCTCCGCTCCCTGTTGACCCTGTCGTCAGCTTCTTCGGGCAGTTGCGAGCCATGTGATCCTTGGATCCACATGTAAAGCAAGCTCCCTTCTTCGGGTTTGGGCAATGAAGCGCGATGTGGCCTTCCTGACCACAGTTGAAGCACACCCGCTTCCCTTTCATGCACACGCCAGTGTGATTCTTACCACATGTAGCACATGCTTCGAACTTCCTCTTCTGCTGGCTTCCTTGCTGACTCCCAGCAGAGGTGTTGTCATTCCATTTCCTCTTCTGGTTCACAGCGTTGCTACCCCCAATCTTGGTTTCTACCTCAATCTTCTTCTTCTTATCTTCATTGAACTTCGTCACCGCTTCGCTTCCTCCTTCAGCGAGTATGGCTTTCTCTAGCACAGCCGCAAATATGTTCAGCTGGAATATGGAAACCTTGTTGTAGAGCCAGGGTTTCAGTCCCCGCTCAAACCTTCTCGCCTTCCTAGCGTCAGTGCTGACCTGGTATATAGCGAACTTGGACAACTCGTTAAACTTAGCGGCATACTCGGACACCGTCATCCCTCCCTTCTTAAGCTATAGGAACTGGACCTCCATCTGGTCCTGAGAACTTACTGGGAAGTACATTTCGTAGAAAATTTCCTTGAAACGTTCCCATGTTATGACTCCTTCTCCCTCCCGGGTCTTATTAGCCTACCACCAGAAGCTAGCATCCGATTCAACATGAAAGTTGAGAATGCTGTCTTCTGGTCTTCACCTACTCGGGCTACGTCAAATAC
This sequence comes from Panax stipuleanatus, assembly GCA_020205555.1. Taxonomy (NCBI): domain Eukaryota; kingdom Viridiplantae; phylum Streptophyta; class Magnoliopsida; order Apiales; family Araliaceae; genus Panax; species Panax stipuleanatus. Next base: position 69,602,821 of record CM035123.1, on the reverse strand, counting down.
CTTCTCCATTTCCATAACCCACATCTGAGCCTCAATAGGATTGGTCGATCCTTTGAATTCAGGCGGTCCTACTGCCTTGAATTCCTTGAACATAGTACCCTGCACTTGCGGCTGATTCGCAAGAGCTCCTGTCAACAGGTTCACCAACTGCTGAACCGAGTTGGGATTCGTCCCATCGTTATTATTGTTGTTCGTCAAACCCTCGGGGTTTTGACGTGTTATTCTTTTTTTAGGAGGCATTTTCTATTAAGAAAATATTATTATTAGACCCTTTATTTAATTTTTAAATATTCAAGTTCATACTTAAACGTTCGAATAACTTAGTTCACATAGACTCATAGCACATCAATAAACTTTTTTTATTCATTAGTCGTAGTTTAAAAACATCAATCAGATAGCATTTCTGCCATTTACATCATCCTTCCTGAACTGGAAAAGTTGCAGGATTACATTATTAACTTATCCCATTCTTATCTCAAATTATGGGATTTACTTTATTTACTACAAAAAGAAACACATAAACAAAAGCTCAACTACTATTGCTACTGCCACTACTACTACTGCTACTGCTACTGCTGCTAACGTTACTGCCTAGGCATATTAATACGTCGCACAGCCTCTCTGCGTTCCTCTTCCATTACCCGAAACGCCGTTCTTCGGTCCACCACATACTACGGTAAACATTGGAACTGAGCTGGGTAGTAGAAAACACGGTCCTGAGCTCTTTCTATAGCTGTATGAAAAGCATACTCTGTTTCCCTCAGCTTGGCCCTCTTGGCTTCAGCTTCACCTTCAGCTCGATCGGCTCGTTAATTAGCTCTCAAGCTTGACTCTTCAGCTCTGGCTCGCTTTCTCGACTCCTCCTGGATGTCTTGCTTCAACTTTGCCAGTTTAAATCGAGTAGCATCTCTATCAACCTCCATATGTATCAGGTTCCACTGTGCATCTCCTAGGTCACTTGCCATTTCCTCGATCTTCTCGTCTCGCTGCTGAATGGTTTCTTCGAGCACTCCGACTCGACCATAAAGCTCCACGTTGCTGTCGTAGACTGCCTCGTACATCTCAGCACTAGTAGAGTGAGGTGGGAATTCCTCTTCGGGATCCTCTTCCTCCTCCTCCTCCTCTTCAGACTCGTCCTCGTACTCTTCTTCTGGAATAGGTGTCAGCTCACGCTCCCCGACCAGCTACGGTGATCAATGGAGATGGCTCTCTCCTAACCAGCTTCTCCCAGATAATATGTATGTCATGGGGCTCCTCCTCTCTAGGCATCTGAGGTACATTCTCTCTAGCCTGACTAGGTTCTCCAACGTTCGACATCCTGACAAAAGAATTTTAAAGTTCATTATTACGTGATAACGAATCGACACTCTTTGAATACTAAAACGTAAACACATAGGCACATAAGGTAGTTTATTATCTTTACCTAGCACACCTATCTTTTCGATCTTACCTATAAGGCTACTACCTAAGGTTTTTCCCCGCCTAAGGTTTCATAACCAACAGCTTTGATACCAACCTGTGACACCCCCAAATCCGGGTACTTCGTTTCCATATGATTTGGTGTTCATTTTCTAACTATAACAAACATCTACTCAATATATCTCAAAATAAATTACAATCTTTATATAAAATCTCCCTTAAAACAAGGGTTACAACCTTAAAAAAAACAATCCCAGGGTTACTCTTACCTTGACATAAACAATAAAGTGCGGAATAAAAATATGACATAAAAGTCTTATTACAATCATTTCAAAATAATTTAACAAGTCTTCACTTGTTCATCTTTCCCTTGCCTTTACTCGTAGACGGGGCATCAACGTTATCAACCTTAACTGCAATTGTTATTTAATGCAAGAGTGAGCAAACAACAGCTCACTGGAGTTTAACAATAATATAGACATGAAAGGATATCTTTAAAAAGATCTGAATAACTTAGCTTACTTCAACAATAAAGAATTGAATAATAATTCTTTATCAACATAAAAATTCGAATATAGAATTTATCTGAGGGTCATAAGACCTTTGAACTCTTGTCCTAGGTTATAAATATTTCTATTTAAACCTTTAACAGTCAATAAGAATATGGACCTTAACTCGTACTTAGGGGGATCAGCCCTTCGTACCATGTATTGTGCACAAACATCTTAACGTTATGCGTAGTAACTTCCCCTAGTAAATAGGGTTGTTCAACTCAGTAATTTGAATTCAAGTCCGCACCAAAGAAAGTTTGGTTTGGATAAGCTTACAAGGGTAATTTAGAATTCACGGTCATCAACTAAGGATTAGTTGAATCGACTTTCAAAAATTCATAAATAAAAGAATTATAAATAAACATATGCTTTAGAAGTAAACTTAAAGCATTTAAAATAATAAACTGGATCTTACTTGAACAATAAGTTAAGATCATTTCAATTAAATAAACAATTGTCCAATACAAAAATGGAAAGGACATTCTCAACAATGAATATATGAACTCAAAGAAATTGTATAGAATTAACAAGTTTAGGGTTAGAAGACTTGCCTCAAGCGCAAGCTACTTAACTCAATTCACGTACTTTAATACTTCCTACACATATATATTTAATCACAATAACCTAAATTAGTTAACACATAACTAATTCACATAATTGGTTAACTCTCATGGTTAACTCATTCCAGTTAAATAACTAAATAATAATTAGTCATCACATAGTTAATTACATCACATAGGCATGCTCACATAATTAAATCAATTATGTATTTAACTAAATTATAATTAAACAATTATAATTTAAACACTTAATCTAATTATAATTACTTAAATTATAATTATCTCTTAAATTATAAACAATTATAATTTAAAATCAATTAAACTACATCATGCATTATAATTACACAATTTATAATTAATCATGTATTTATCAATTATAATCTATAATAATCATGCATTTATTAAATTATAATTACATAAATTATAATTTAAATTAACATCTAATTGATCAAAATAAATCAACTTCTATACATTATAATTTCACAGAATTATCATTTAAATTAAACATTTACTCTTAATTATAATTAAATAACTTATTTTACAATTAAACAATTATAGCTTATAATTTAAATACTATATTAGGTTTTCAAAACATCCTTTTTTTTCTCAAATTATGAAATTATCAACTTCATGTTAACACATGTTATAGCAGCTAGATACATGCTCATTATATTAGCAATAATGTAATGGAAACATAAAAACAAACTGCACAACCAATCAACTAGAACTCACTGTCTCTACACAGCCAGCGGCGCAGCTGCGCAGCAAGCAGCCTTGGCACCAGTGCAGCTGCGCAGGTGTCAAAACTGAGAAAGGCAACCGGCGCAGCTGCGCTGCTTCTGGCTATGTTACCGGCGCAGCTGCGCAGGAACACGGACAGACGCAGGCAGTTCAGCACCCTGCTTCCCCGTTTCACCCCAATTATGCCAAAAATAAATAGTTCACAGCAACTTAACCAACATAAAACACACACACGCCACAATACATATGTATAACATATTTCTAAACACAAAAATCATCTAAGCAATAAGAATCAACGTTTTTAAAAGTCTAATTTGGCTATTTTCATAAAACTCCTACTTTTCATAAAATAATTCACTGTAATTTCAATTCTAAACCAATTCAATTCATAATACCAACATTATTTCTGTTATAGAAGCTAGTAATATGAACAACTATCAATTTGCACAATTCACATATATAATTCATCAATTTCTACTCTATAATCAACCAAAACATGAAAACTCCATATGAACACATATTCCCCATTTAAAACTTGCTTTTACAGTACTTTGATTTATGAAAATCATTTATAGCATATAACCCACTATAAACAACATATGAATACAATCTATATATATACACCATTCATGTTTAAACAATTATATAATAACTTATTTTTAACAGAGAACGAATATGAAAAACATATAACTGAGTTCTATAACAATTAGAGATTATAGATGATACCTTTTGTTAATAGGTTGAAAGAGAAGGTGATGTGAGTTCAATTCTAAAAATTCTTCTTCCTCTTTTCTCTTCTTCTCTAACTCTTCTCTGCTCTTCCTTCCCTCTGCTCTCTTTTCTTCTTAGTTCTTAGTTAGACTTAGGATTAGAACTAACGTAGTAGATATATTATAACTGATATAATATACGTATACTAATGATATATATGTAACTGCTAATTAATTAAGATATATAATAAATATATATTATTATATAAGTTACAACTAATTGAATTTGAAAAACCTTAAGGATTGTTTGGCCAAAACAACATTATTTTTAAAAACAAATTATTATTACTAAGGCCATGTTTGGTAAAAATCATCTAAAATATTTTTTCTTTTATTTAAACAAATCATTTAACACATATTTTAATGTCACCTTTTAATTAATTAAATAATTTAACATCCTTATTTAATCAACTAAAATCAATTAACCACATAAATATTTGTCACATAATTATAATTACTCGCTAATTATAATTCCCATAATACTTAACACACATCTCATCTAATTTAATTATCTCAATTAAATTAGAACTATAATATAAAATTAATATACATTAATTAAATACACATTCATTTAATTAATATATAACACTTAATTAAATCACTCCATAAATCACATAATTTATTTATTTAACTCAATAAATAAATCACATAAAATATTTATTTAACTCAATAAATATTTAAAATTATTATATAAAATCACAATCATTACAATCTTCCCTCCTTAAAAGGATTATGTCCCCAGAATCACACATAAAAAAAATTCTCGTCTATTACATATAATATAAGGTAGTTACCTCTATATTATATAAAGTGCAAGGTGACGCATTAATGCGGCTATATTAGATATATATATATATACTATATAGTAAGATTAATTGCATTATGTGAGTTACATAATAATAGTGCTTATGTAACAAGATGTGTGTGGGTAGACATTAATGTATACCCTATTAACATATAGTAATATCAATAACAATTGTTAATCGATAATGATTTCAATAGTTATTAAAATTAAAATAATAACCGTTAGGATAATGAGTAATAATAATATCCAATTGTATTATATTCGGTATTAAGGAAATGTACATGGATTATATGTTGGTATATATGTACCCCTACTTGATACATTGTATTACTTAGTTGCTCATTGGTAATGACATTGTGTACCCTCTAATTTATTTATAACCTAAGTTATATGAAATGAAATCTGTATATATTATATAACCTAAATAGCATGGTAGGTATATATATATATATATATATATATATATATATATAACATTAGTGTGTGTTTTCAAATTGCTGAGTTCTAACATTGTCCCATAATGAGTGACCCAAATGCTTCTTCACGTGAACTCCCAATAGCTAGCTACTCTACTCTTCCTTCTCAATTTCAGCAAATTCTAGCTAATGATTATGGGGAGAGTGGGCTTCATGATGGATTTCACCAACTCCTCACCAACTTCTTGTTAACCTTCATGTTCTTGCTCAATCCATTGGTTTGATTTGGGAGATAATCACATTGTATGGATATCCACTTGACTATATATATAACCTCTCTTCCTCTCATTTTCTTTTGCTGAGATGTCAAAGAGAAGTCAATTGAGTACTATTTTGAGAGAGTTATTAGTTGAGGGAGAGACTTGATAAAGCAGCAAGCATTATTGCAGAGGTATAATTCCTATATTTCCCATTCATGTTCATCAATGGCAAGTTCTTGATTATGTAATTTAGATGTTAATTGAATTGTGGAATATGTTTGATAAGTGTTATATAAGATTATAAGCATGATAGAACTGATATATGGCTGGTGTAGAATCAAATTGATAAGGAAATGTTGAGTTGGTTTTGTTAACTGTTTAGAAGAAGCTGTTTCAGGTCTGGCCGGACCCCGGCGCAGCTGCGCCAGTTTTATACTAGGGCTAGCATATGGTACCACTTAGAGCAAGCATAAGAACAAGATTAATATGCATATATGAGTACGTTGACGTAACATGAGCATGTATAACTATGTTAGTACACTCTATTGATGAAAAGATTTATAGTTTACAAAATAAACTTAAGAACTTTGAAGTGAACTTGACAAAACTTGTACTTTTTAAGTTCTGACTTTTAACTATGAATATGTGACTTGGATATGTGTTTCAAATGCATGTGAGTTATGATTTCGAGATGCCTTGCATGTGTTAAATTGACTTAGTGTAATTTTTGATGAAAACTTAGAATTTGAAAGCTAATGTCATCAATTACTATGTAAGTTAAATTCTGATCATGCAAGCATGAATATTAGGATTCATTATGCCTATAGATATGTTGACATGAGCATCTTTTGGTTAAACATGGATTTTACCTATACACACATGTTCATAAAAATGGAATTTTGAGTGTAAACTATGTGGTTAAGATATATATATATATATATATATATATGTGTGTGTGTGTGTGTGTGTGTGTGTGTGTGGTATACGCACAAGCGTGCATACTTAGTATTATTTAGTCTTGTTATGTGGTATTATGGCTATAGTAGCTAACCCTTTGTAATATGGACTTGATTAGCTTAAGGTATGAGAGTTACAAGCATGAAAATCGTACAACTTTGAATTATGGACAAAACCTTGCAATATGTGTGTCTTAAACTGTATTGCATGATTAAATTGAAGTGCTATGTGTTCAAGCCTATGTTGATGCATAAAGACTAGATATTCTAAAGTTATTAATCTAAGATAGGATTAGATGTTTATGCACCCAGTCATAGTAATTTGACTTACGTGAATTATGTGATAGACCTATCTGATGATTAGATTCTTGTAAGTGTGAACTCATACCAGTCTATATAATGCTAATTGAGAGACCGACTTGTTAATGTTAGGTCGTTTCAATGCAATTTAATTAAAGCTAGAATATTGTAGCTGAGCAAACAGGCAAGTTCCTTATCTTACACAACTTTGAATATTGTGCAAGTTTCTAAACTTCACTCTTTATTGTTCAAGTTTCTTATCTTTCTCATATTGTAGTGAGCAGGTTATTATTATTATGCAAGTTGTTTATTGACGCTTGGACCTTATTTCCAAGTATGCTTTAAGTGGTTTAATTTCTTTACAATTATTCCACATCGATTTTATTGATATTCACACGTGGTGCACTTGAGTTCGTACAGTTTTGGACTTGTACATTATTTAAAGTTCTATAATTCATGAACTGCTTCAGATAGAGTCTAAACCTTTGTTCGGTTAAAAAATTGCATGAACTTTTTATAAAAGCTATCCAGGCCAATTGATGGTAAGGATTCTTAGACTTAAGAAAACACCCCTTATATTATAGGGGAGTACCCCAGGTATCTAATATAAGATACAAACAGTAGAGTTGAATGTTATGCATATACATGGCGTACGCGAGGCTGATCCCCTCAAGTACATATTCTGTAGCCAGTAACCAAAGGGTCAATCAGCTATTGATTTCATTAGAGATTTATAGTTCAAAGTCTACTTGACTATCAATTATTCTAAAAGCAATTATTATCCTTGCTTCTGATATTCATATTGTTGAATTCCTTCTCAGATATATTCCGTTCATCATGATATATCCTTTATTGCTATATTTAAACTTGTTGAGCAAACTTGTTGCTCATTTTTTCTATATCATGATTTCTATTGCAGTTAAGCCCGAGACTTCAGGGAAGGACAAGGGTAAAGGAAAGATGTAGGAATAGTTTGCAAGGAGCAGACTTTACTTTATGCTTAGTTAAATTACTGTTAATGTAATTTGAACCCTAATGGTTATTCTAGAGTATGTTTGTAAGGTTGTATTAAGGTTATCGAATCTTGGGATTAGTAACACCTTTTGAATGAACGACGTACGTTTATTTTATTTCACATTTAGTTATTGTATGTTGTTTAGAGGTGGATATTTGTATTGAATCGTGATGACCGAATTCGAGTGTTTGATACCCGAATTCGGGGGTGTCACAGGTTGGTATCAGAGCTGTAGGTTATAAACATTAGGAATGCGAAACCTAGGTTATAACCTTAATAGAAGACTCAAATAGAGTAGGTAGGTGATGGGTTGAGGAGATCCATCGAATTTTAGTTGTACTGAATAAAATATTATTTCATTTTATCAATGAATATATTTTATGGTAGTACTGAAATTGTTTTGATTGTTTGTGGTCATAGGATGGCTGACTAGAGTCAAGATAGCTATTCAGTTGAACAAGAGCCGAGGGACTCTAGTATGGAACCTGTGGAGCATGGGGTGATAGGAGATTTGTTGGCGAGGAACGTCGAGCTAAAAATTAGGGCTTGACACTCGTCTTTCCTTTGATGCGGCCTCATCATCACTGAGCTCTATGATAGCTGTAGACGATTCTCCTTTCTTTCCAGAAATAGCTTGAGCAAGCAATCTGTTGCTCTTTCTTCGTTTTGGAAAATCAGCTATAGGAGATTCAGATCTCTTTTCAACTTCAGTCTCTGAAGTCTCTGACTCATTAGACAGACTTCTTTGAGATTCAACGGCAAGAGTGACAGATACTTCTTCTTTAGATTCTTCATCTTTTGTCCTATCAGATGAACTTCTTGACACTTCAGCACTAGGAGATCTAACTGCTTCATATTCAAATTCTCCCTTATCAGCAGAATGGCTACCTTGAGGATTAGCCATAGAGCTTGCATATTCTTCTTCATCATCAGACTTGCTCTTTAAAGGGTCATCCTTAAAATTCTCAGTTCCCACCTTATCTTCTGATTCTACGTTCTCTTCTTTAGTAGATAGACTTCATTGGGAAACTGACTTCTGCTTCTGCACCACTTTGGCTTTCTTCTTCAAAGGCTTTTTAGACTTGGGCTCTAGGATAATTGCACCTTTAAAGGATAAAGACTCTTCTTCTTCCACAGCACTTGCTTTCCTCTTCTTTGAAGCACTCTTGCTGCTGCTGCCATGTGTTAGCCATTTGTTCTCCATTGGATTCTTCTTCCATTTTGCAAACAGCTGTGTAGTCATTATCTTATGGCTATTAAGGACTTCACCATCATCATCCTTAATTTTGTTCTTCAACCTCTTCTTCAGAATGATGCTCAAAAACCTTCCATGCAAAACCTTAGTGAGTGGTTTCCCTATTAACCTCTTCTTCTCTGCCCTTTCCAATCATTTGGACATTTGGTCAATCAGGATAACTCCAAAATTTCTCTGCTTCTTCAGAACTATTGCAGATATAATTTTCAACTGTTGATCAATCACAGTATCATGTGCAGTGTCCTTGCATAGTATACATTTGCCTACAATCTCTGCAAGGAACTCAAACTCTTCAGGAAACTCCTTCTTCTTCATGTCCTTCAGACTAGGGTTTCTTCTGTATCCCATAATCTTCTTGGCTCTTTCGATGTCAACTTCATCAAGGCTTTTCAGTCCTAGGTCAGGAAAACCTAAGCACTGATTGATATCAGAAGACTTCAGCTTCAGAATCTGCCCTTTTACTTTGGTAGAAAGAGTCCCAGAACTTATAGTTGCATTTGAGTGAAATTCTTTAACCATGTCAACATATATCCGAGTGTTTGACTCAAGGCATTCTGAGAATCCAGCATTCTTCACCAGTTCAAGAATATCTCTGAACTTCTTCTCAAATTTCTCAAACGTCTTGGTTCCGAGCTGAATGCCAGTGATTACTCGCCAGTTTTCCATTTGAAGAGTTAGGGTTTTCTGAGTATAACTCTGTGAGGACCTTGTGAGATGTCAAGGAGCGATTCAAGATTTAATAACTATTTGAGAGGATCTTGGTGTTTGGAAGTATTTAGGTTTTGGCTTTGAGAGGATAAGTGTATGGGTTTGACAGGTTTGCAGCTTTTGATGAACCCGCTAAATTGAAACTGTCAATTATTTAAAATTCCCTCTTGTAACTGTTCCCTTCACGTTTCTTAGTGGGACAGCTGTATGTTGCTGATAGGTCACAATATATGAATTCTCCATCGTGTCAGTTAGCTAGATTTGACTTTTTCTTCTGTTGACTATTGACTTCTTTAATTCGTGGAGTGAGTTGTGTCTTTTCTTAGTACTCCACGATTTCCCTGACTGCTCTACCATCTTTGCTTCTTCTTTGATGATCGTAGTCTGTGGTCATGCTTCAATAGACAACTTCTTCATTAGACTCTGAGAGATTGACAATTTTCATCTGTAGCTTGTAATCTTCTGAGAAGATGATTTCTGCTGGGGAGTTCATCTTCCAACTCTAAATTTTCGTTGGCGTTGGATTTTGTAGAGATTATGATCGTGGTGCCCTCCTGCTCATTTGCTATGATCAGATGGTTGATCATAGGTACTCCACGATTTTGAGATAGGTGGCTGATATGGTTATCAGTAGTATGTTTTGGGACATTACTACTGACTATGATGGATATTCATTTGGTTCATCAGTCACAGAATTTTGAGACTCTGCAACTGGAATCTTTCTGGTTTGGGTTAGCTCCTGTTTATCCTCACAACTTCTAGCAAGAATTCCACTTCCTCATTTTGCTCATTGAGTTTCACAATCTCCATATCCTCATCTGTTCTTCCATAAATTCCACTGTCTCAATTTTTCTTTCTCAGCATAGATCATGAATAGTAATATACTTTCTTCAGATTTAGTCCTGATAACTGTTTAGGCTGAGAGGCTGCTGCAGTTTCTCCATCTGCAGTTATACTTTGTCTGGAATCTACGATTGATGATAGCCCTACAATCGTAGTGAGAAATAACTTCTTTGTTCTGTGACTTCTTTTCTTCTTTTCCTGAAGTTCACAGCTTCTTCAGCTTTTCACTTGATCTTTCTGAGTTAATCAAGTTACTATCTTTTCATCGAAGCATGAGTTCTTCTTCTCCATAATTATCAGAAGACAGCCTTTCAGATCTTTTTCTGACTGGAATCATCTCTATCAGATAAGCTTCCTTGATTCATGGAGAGAGATATCTTCAGAACTGATCACTCCACGATTGTTGACATAACTACGAACGTAGTCTCCTTCATTTAACACCAGACTAGATGTTTCGGCTGCTCGTAGTCCTTCCTTAGAATTTTCATTATGAGTTAAGGATGAGTGGAGGATTCCTTGAGACTATCAACTTGTCAACACCTATCAGCCTTTCTTCTGTAATTTGCCATTCCTCCTTAATCAGAACTGGAATCTCTGATGCTGATTTGAGAAGCACTACGATTTTGGTCATTGTGACACAATCGTCGTGTGTTGACATGCACAGGCTTGGCAAGGTCTTGATCGTAGAGAACACTACGATTTTCTTTCAGCTCCTTGATAGACAGCTTCCATATGATGATCAGCAATCTTGTGAGCTTCATATATGTGAGCTCAACAAGTCTTCAAGAATAGGCTTTGGCATAGAGTAATTTTTCAAGCACATTGCTGAAATGTCTTGAGCCTCCAGCTGGTTAAGTCCATGTGACTGAAGCCATCTGCCTCAGTATTCCTTAATGTGGTCAAGTAGACCAAGTACCTGCAGGTTTAGATAATTTCTATATTGGTATCCAATTTTGATTGGATCCTGCTAGGTTAGTTTCTCAAAAATCCCTATTCCTCATATGATAGATTTTACATTCATTTTAGCATCAATGAACATATCTATGCATGAATCAGATTTAGATATGACATTTGTCATGCATAATTGTGAGTGTGTGCAAAATTAGTCATTTTAATAAGACACTCTTTTTCTTTGATGGTTTCATCCTTTGCTTGGTTATGTTCACAGGTTTTGAAGGTTTGCATAGTAGGAATCAACTCTATTACTTAGTTGTATCTGGTTGATTCATGGAGATTATCAGTTTCCAAGAATCTTCAAGATACTCTTCCAGAACTGATCATACTCTACGTATTATCAAAAACTTAGAACATAGGTTTGTACATACATACCAACCTTTTAGCAAGGATTACTCCACTTAATCTTAATTAGATCTTGATATGCTTATGACCTATTTTAGACTTCTTTCAAGACGTTATCTTCAATCTAAAACTTGGGTGAAGAGAAAGTTTGTTAGTAATTAAGTTTCCAACCCCAATGTACTTTCTATCTTCCCCTTTTTGGGTAGAGTATGGTCTCTTGATAGAATACTATTATAGTACATAAGGTGATGCAACATGATGTACACATTTATATTAATGAGGAACCGTACCTTTACACTGTCAGTTTCTTGACAGTTATTTACCTTACTAGAATGAGGTTAGGCATTGATATGCATATCTTTACATTTATTTCTGACAGCCTGTTGCTCCAGTTGTCCTTCAATCAATCAGTCATAGCCTTGAAGAGAAAAGCTAGGAAGATCTTGGCATCTTTAGTTCTTTAACTCTCTTGAACCTTAAGGTTCACATCCAACTATTGTTTGGCCAAATCATAGTTGAGAGAATCTTCTTTCTCCTCTGTATAAACACTTCTTAGCGTGTATGGCTTTAATCTTTCAGAATGGAGGATGCATGATTCTTTTGTAGATACTTCTTGACTTCCTAACTCTGGTCTTCAGACTACAAGATTGACTATGGACAAGGATTGGTCTTGATGTTATGGCATTTAAGAACTGACCAATCTGAGCAGCTTCAGGTGTATATACACATCTACCTGTACACATTATGTCCAACGTGTGAGCTCATCTGCATTTACAAGTTACTTACTACTAAACTAAGTTTAGAACAATGTTTGTGCCTAGGATCAGACTCAAAGCGATTAGCTTTTGAATAGCATGAGAACCTGCTCTGATACCAATTGTTAGTTCCCAGTAGGCACACAATAGATCTAGAAGGGGGGTTGAATTGATCCTTTGAATTTATAAAGTCTTTTCCATTTTGATTTGTATAGCTAAGAAGTTAGCATATAACAAACATAAGAATCATTTCAAGCACAGCGGAATAAGTTTAATCTCCCCTTCATTGATATATTGATAAACATTGATACATTGTTCTTGGAGTTAGTTTAGTTGTAAGTAGTTAGTACATACATAGCAGTTGTAGCAGTTAGGTACATAATGTAAAGACATAAAGTAAATGACAGAATGTAAAAGTCACAAAAGGGTTTTAAGTGGTTCAAAGCCAACTCAACTCCTAATCCACTCTTCTGCACTCTCGCAGGAAATCCACTAATGAATGGGCAGCACCCTGAATCACTAAGATTCCTTCAAGGCCAGTAGCCCTAGAACTTTAGTTCACTTTTGAACTCTTCAAGCCCTTTGGCTTGGAACTCCTTTAGTTCACTAAGAACTCTTCAAGCCCTTTGGCTGGGAACTCTAGTTCACTAAGAACTCTTCAAGCCCTCCGGCTTAGAGCTCATTTAGTCCCTCCGGACAAGGACCCTTTGGCCTTGGCTACATGTAGTTGTTGTTGTTGTTGTTGTTGTTGTTGTTTGTGCTTTACTACTAAGATGTCTTGAATCTTGATCATCTTGGTACTTAGCAGCTAGGCTTGGTCCTCAGCATTCTGCTTCGAGTCTGGACCTCTTCTATACTGCAGCTGATCTTCAGTCTGTTCGGCTCATCTTCACTTGCTATCAGCTGTGCACCATCACCACATAGGACTGCTAAGGCTTTTCATTGTGGGTCACCTTCTTCTGACCCTTAGCATCCTTTGAACCCTTCTTGAATGATATGCAGACATGGTTCTGCATCTTTTCTTATTCAGCTTCTGGTTCTTCATGGTGATCTGTAGAGTGGCTCTTTTGATCTTCTTTATGCTCAGCCACCTTCCTGAATGCTATCTTCTTGGCCTTCTCTGCTCTCAGCTTGGCTACCATCTTCAGTGGCATTCTCATCCTTGTTGAGTGAAGCTTTAGTATGTTCAGTCCTTCTTTAAGTCTGCTTCACTTCCACCTTCGTAGTCTCACTGCCACTGAGACTTGTTCTCTTCAGCTATAGTGGAACTCGTAGAGTCAACAATGTAGCATTCCAATAACTTGACGAATCTACAACTCAGCAACAACTCTTATCTTTGAAGCTTGTCCTTTAAATACCCTTCCATAATCTTCCTGTTGGAAAGTAGCCGTTGGAAGCTATTTGAATTGCTTTGCAGATCTCGAGTTATTTGGTGCAGACTGCTGATGTGACGTGACAGCTCCTTTTTGACTTTACTAACACAGCAGTCTGCTTTCTCTCTACCGTATCAGAGATGTCACTGTTCCATGTGAGGCTGGTAGTCCTCTTTATTACTCCTTTTTGATTCCTTGATTCGAATCCTTAGGAGTTATCCTTCTGCATCGATGCTCTCAAATAGCAACGTTCGGATGTCAATCTTCAGATTAAACCGTTGCCAATGCTTCAATCTTCAGATGTCAGAACTCTACGATTCTGATGCAGATGTTCTTGGACCTTGATCGTAGTGTGTCATATTGAATATTGCTTTGACTGGCCGAGACAACACTACGATTCTGATGAGTGTTCTTGGATCTTCAATGTAGAATATCTCTTCCTTCATTTGTGCAGTGTTTCAACACTTCTGCTTGCCTTGACTGATCTCTGGAACTGATATTTTGACTTGTCGTTCTAACCTCTTCTGAATAGCAAGACACTTCAGATTTGTGGCATACCCAGCTCCTTTCTCCTGGTGATCTCCCGTTCACCTATCTTCAATGGTCTGACCTATACTTAATCACATTTGTCTTGTTCTTCACAAATTGGCTGGTATCTCTGTAGATTGTATGAGTTCCTTATTTACTTTGGCAAACACTACGATCTTGAGTGATTCTCAAGATCGTTGGATTCTATTCTCTTGACAGCTACTGCACTTGCCGACTTTCTCTAATTAGTCACTTTGCATGAAGTCTTCTTCTGATTAGCTTGTGGAAGACTTCATCTTGAATGGCCTCACAACTCAGTCTGTATGTTGATAGAGTTGATGCTTAGATCTTTTGTTTGCTTGCATGCCATTCGGTGAGTGCTCTCTGGTACTCTTCATGTAGGATGTATCTTTGTAGCTCAGACCAGAGGCTTCATGCTTTGGATATATTGGGAGTGCCCATTTGATGAGAATCGTGTTGACACTATGATTCTTCCCTTAGCGTTGTTGAGCAACCTTTGTGGAAGCCTTAGTTCTGCAGACTATAATTTAGCTTAGTTGCTGCAGACACTACGATTCCGAGATCAGACCTTGACAGACTACGATTCTGCCTTCATGCTTGCTGCCTTCGTCTGGTCTTACCCGACTACGATCTCTTCCTCTGATGATCATTAGACTACACTACTTTAAGTATTATCTACAATTCTTGACTTAGTTCTGGCAGTTTCTTGGTCGGCTCATAGACAGGCTGTCTCTTCGATTCTGAACATGACTTCCTCAGCAGACTACGGCTCCGAGGAAATTCTTCTCGACACACTACGATTCTTCTTCGTTTCTCCTGGCAGACTACGAACTCCGAGATCTACTATCCTGCATACTTCGATACCACCTTGATAGCTCTTGAGTCTCCTTTGTCTCTCCTGGCAGACTGATTCTGATGCAAATGTTTCGACAATCAGACAGGCCTATCTATTACATTATAAGATCAACCTAACAAGCTTAATCTTTCTATCTTTATAGTCCTTGTACATCATTTCTTTTTAAGGACTTTACAAAGCTGTTTTGCTTATGTAGGATCAACCTAACATATTTGATCATTTCAGTCTAAGTCCTTGTACATATATTCCTATTATCTATCAAAGGACTTTACAGCTTTTATCAATGCAAGCATATATGCATATTCATTCATTTATATCATAATCAAATCATATATAAATAGGAATAACATTCTTCTATATATTCCTAACAGAGACAACTTAGGAAGATCGATTTGAGGAAAACCGGGTTATAAACTGACCCGCGATATTTCTTAAATTTTTCAACATCGACAAATCAAACAGGAGTAAAATAATTTCAATAATTAAGCAAATTCTCCACACTCAAGCAATAAATAGATTACCATACTCTCGTTAATTCTCATAAATCAGTCCAAATTCCATCAGTTTAGATCTAATAATCAAAAAATACATATGATGTAAAGAGATAAAATTGTATACTCATTTCTTCAGGGGTAGAGAACAGGCGTCGACCAGTGGGCTTGCCCTTGAACTTTCTTCTTCCCATATTTCCCTTCTATACGCTAAAATTCAGAAGAAAGAAATCTGTCGATTTTAATTGCTTCCTCTTCCTCCTTAAAAATGAATTAATGAAGCTTTTTTATCTTTTCTATATATATTATTAAGCATCGAATCCCCCTAAAAGAGCAATAAAGAAAAAAAGGAAAAGCCCTAATCGTCGTATAATATAAGCCCTAATAGTTTTTAAGTATCAGAATTCAAAAAGGCCAACAATCCAATATGAAAAAATATAAAATATATTAAGAAATGTACAGAAAAAATTACATCAAAAAGTTTGGATGAAACTGACAAACCTCGATATGAAAGGTTTTAAATATTAGAAAGTAAAAGCTTAGGTTACATATTGTTTTGTCCATTCACAACATAGGCACATTAGATGTAAAGGAGATGAGAACAAATTAATTAGTTATACAGCATAAAAAGGAGAGAATAACAAATCGACTTACTTTTGATTGGTGAAATGATGAAACCTTTTACTGATGCAGGTTGGAGGCTCTGTAATTTCTGAAGAAGGCAGATGGGTCGGAGGTTTTGAAAAATAAGGTGGATCCGGTGTTATTGGAAGGGATTTGGAGATGGAGTCTCTAAATGGGAAGAAGGCGGATGGGTCGGAGGTTTTGGAAAAAGGGGTGGAGCCGGTGTAATTGGAAGGGATTTGGAGGTGGAGGAGAGTAAAAGGGAAAGAGAAGGCGGGATGAGAAGGGGACAGAGGGATTAAACGGGATTTGGGGAGCGTGTAAGGGGAGTTTGATTTGGGCGGCTTTTTTTGTGTGCAGTGGAATGTGAGCCATTCGATTAAATTGGAATAATTAAAATGAAATCTGAATCGTTGATATGCTCTATCAAATTGTAAAGTGGGAAGGGATTCAAATTTGGTTCAAATTTCAGCAGTGTTAAAGAACACACGATGCATCCCAGGCAAATGAAGTGCCAGTCTTACAACTGACGGAATCTCTTCATGTAAAGGATTACCAAACAATCACCACCCAGCTTCTGGAGGTCCAATATACATAGCATCAAGATATTGTTGGATCACATTAATTCCTCCAAGTACCATTTGTAAGGACCGAGAATTTTATACGACTATAATTTTACGAATGAATTTTTTTTTTATATATATATATATATATATATATATATATTATTAACTATTATAATTATTGTTATCAGTAATATTTTGAACATATGCGATATGGATTAAGCAAGTTAGTCGATTTAATGATTATAAGTTGACTACGAAAGGAAGCCAAGATGAATAGTTGTTCAAAACTCTAATTTGAATTTTAAATAGGGATTTGAATATTAATACATGTATTATTGTATTTAAGATGATATGTAGGTACATTATGTGATTAATGTTAAGTGATTAATTATTGATATAAATTATATATAGTGTTTATGTGAGTGGTCATAACTTATTAAGCCAATTAGAGCTATTAAGTTAATAAACTATTGGAATGTGTGATGACTTATGTGGGTTATGTAATTGATTAAGTAAAATATACCTTATATAATGGGTATACTTTTATTTTGTATAAAAGGAAATTAAGAATAAAGTTAGGTAACCTAATACATATATTAGGTATGATAATTAAATAACCTAAGAAATTTATTTTATACATCTCAAATAATTAATTTTATAACCTAAGTAAAGAAAGTCTAATTGGGTTATGAAATTAAAGATATGAGTAAGGAATTAACTTACAAATGTGTATAAGGAAACCCTAACTAAATGAATAGGGTAATATAAAATTAAAAGTATGAACTATGTTAAATTGCAAGCCCAAAGAATAGAAATTTGTTAGCCCAAATGAATTAATTAAAAGCCCAACGCTTGGCCCAAGCTTAGCCCACTTGAGGGGGGGTATTATAGTCATTAATAAAGCATAAAATAAACCAAATTTGGGTGGATAAGGCCTATATGGCCGAAATTTGCAAGGGAGAGAGAGAGTGAGAGTGCAAGGAAGAAATAAGAGGGATGAATGTAATGATTAGGTTGCTTTATTAGGTAAACAACTTGTGCTAGGTGTCACCTTATTTGTGGAGCCAACACTTGGAGCTTATCTTGCTAGTAATGATGATGAGAGAGAGGGATAAGATTAGCCAATATATGGATAGATATATATCTTATCTATATACTTTTGACTAACTAAGTAATTAATTATATCTTCATATCTTACAAACAAACAAAAGTCATTTCTTATCTCTTCCATTTCATTTCATTATCTAGTCAAAGAAAGAAAGAGAGAGAGAGAGAGAAAGGAGGAGAGGTTCGGCCACTTTTAGGAGGGAGAAAGAGAGAGTTTTGTATAGTTTTATAGTTCCTAATCAAGTCTTGGAAAGAAGGAGAGGAAGGAAAGCAAACTAAGGTATAAGGAATCCATACTTATATAGTCTAATTTTTTTTTGGTTTGATTTGAGTTTTGATTTTTGTAAAACTATGATCTTGAGGTTTAAAAGCATGGATCTTTGTGTTTATTATGGTTTCATGTTTAGATCTAACCCTTTCAAGGATCAAAAGTTAAATCTAAAGCATGAAATAGAAATTATGTTTTGAAAAGTTAGAAAATCCTAATTTTTCTTAGTATTGAGTACGTTTTGTTTGAGTTGGTGAAGTTTTAATGAAATAGATGATCTTGATCTTAAGAAGTATTATTATGAATTATGTTGTATGATGTTTATTGTATGATTAGTCAAAAGATTATGGAAGTTTTCTTAGAAAACACAAAAGCTAGAAAATAAGATTTGTGAGAAAACGCAACATGAAATTAAAACGACCATATCTCTCATTGTGTTTTGAATTTTTGAGTGTTGTCAATTTTTAGAGTTATATTTATAAGTCTTATAATAGATTCAAGTGGAATCACTGAAAAACACCTTGTAAATTTTCGTATGGACTGATTTTAGCAAAGAGAGCAAAATCTGAAAAATGATAAAAAGTAAGCTGTCCGGATTGTTCAAGGGTAGTTTCGGCAACTTAATTAATGTTATAAAACCCAATCTTTTGGGACATAAAAATATATGAGATGAAGTAGCTTGTGTCCAAAAATGGACTTATTTCGACTTATTGACCGAGTTATGGTCATTTCAATATTTAGATTTTTCGAACAAAAATCGCTATAACCGGAGTTCTATAACTCCGATGGCCACGAAATTTAAACTGGAAGTCCATGTTAACATGTGTAAGATCCCGCCAAGATTTGAGAATTTCTGGAGTTAAGTGTAAGGTAGCTAATTTCATAAGAAATTAATTAGAAATGAATTTTTGAAAAATACTAAAGGAAATTCAAAAAATTTAAAAAAATTATTTTTATATATGGAATATATATATATATATATATATATATATATGTGTGTGTGTGTGTGTGTGTGTGTGTGTGTGTGTGTGTGTGTGTGTGTGTGTGTGTGTGTGTGTGTGTGTGGACAAAAGATAAAAAAAATAATAACATGATTTGGTATTTTGATGCGAATCCAGTTTGCTGGATTGAAATCCAGTTTACTGGATTGGCCATCAAGTTTGCTGGATTGTAATCCAGTTTGCTGGATTGCAATCTGGTTTGCTGGATTAGCCACGAGGATGCTGGATTGTTACGTTGGATAATCCAAAATGCTGAATTGGTCTATTTGGATAATTCAGGTTACTGGATTCGTAGGTTTGGTCAAACCAGGTTGCTGGATTGATTATCCATGTTTCTGGATTGACAATACAGTTTGCTAGATTGGTTATATGGTTTACTAGTTTATAAATAAGAACTTATAAGTGAATAATTAAGGTGTTAAGAGGTTATCTGATGTTTGATTGTGTGATTACATGCTAGATAATTTACTTATAAAGTAGTAGTATTATGAAGTATAATGTGATATACTGATTTCAAGAATAATCTTATTAATGATAGGTCTTTGTGTTAAAGATAAAACTATATTGCATAGCAGTAAGCAGCGAACAAGGCAAGTATCTAAACCTTACTCTTTATTCACTACTAGAAAAAAGTAAATAGACAACGTTTAAAAAGCGTTGTAATAGGTCCCTCAAAAGTGTCGTGGTTAGCAGTGTCATCTATTAGACACAAATAGACAACGTTTAAAAAGCGTTGTCTTTTGACACATTAGACAATGTTTTTTAGACAAATAGACAACATTTAAAAAACGTTGTCTTTTGACTCATTAGACAACGTTTTTTTGAAAAAACATAATCTATTTGTCAAATAGACAACGTTTAAAAAAAATTATCTTATGACACATTAGACAACGTTTTTTCAAAAAAAACGTTGTCTATTGGACACATTAGACAACGCTTTTTTTAAAAAGCGTTGTCTATTTGACACATTAGACAATATTTTTTCTAAAAACGTTGCTTATTGTACACATTAGACAATATTTTTTTAAAAAAAAACGTTGTCTATTTGACACAATCCATAACATTTAAAACCAAAATATAAACATTCTATGTTTCAAAATATCATACATTCCAATAATACCATACGTTTACAGTTTCAAATTCACTTGTCAATATAATTACTATTACGTACATTGAATTGCGAATTTGACTACATCCTCAAAATATACCAAACTATCCATAAAATTAAGATGTTGGCCTCTTCTTGTGCTAGCTCCACTGTAGTCAGCTTCTCTCTAACCATTTCATTCTCCTCTGCTATCCTCCTAGCTGAAGCAAGCTTGTTGCTATATCTCACCTGTGCTCTGGATTTTAGTGTTTCAGCATTCACCTACAAGTTCAAAAACACAAGGATTACATTTATAGTAATATATTTAACTAAGCAGAGATATTGAGGCACAAGGATTACATTTATTTCACATTCTATTAAAAAAAAACTAAAAACAGCTCCAGCAAAGTAAATAATTGAAAATTATCACATTTCTGCCTCAAATAATGTTAGTCCTCTTGAAACTAATGATAACCATTAAAGCACTTCAACCATGTTGTGCACAAAATTCTAGTCGAAAAAGAAATAAAAGAAACTTTTTGAGGAATAAATTATAATTCAAAAAAATGGAAATAAAATCTATATTCTTAACAAAAATCTTCAAAACTGAACCTTATCTTGCCAAGGTAGTTATTGTTCAAAATGGACCTACTAAATTGAATCAAAAGCCATCTTTTTCCAAAAATGAATGAGACTCCAAATAGTTTGTGTGCATCAAATATGTAGTAAAATTAACTAAATATTCAACTTGTAATTGGAGCTTGCTGCATGCATCACATAACTGGTGACACCATGAAAATCATTGAAGTCAAGAGAGATGTATTGTTGGGTGTGGGTCCTCACCCATGAGATAGAATTCAAGATAAAAAAGAATTGATTTTCTTTGTGAGCAAGTAAGTTGGTTTATTTGATATTAATCCAATTAAAAATTGGGTTAATGGAAGCAATATTGAAATTGGAGATTTCATGAAAGGAATCCAAGTTGAAAAAGAATTTGATAAGGAAATGTGATCCCTAATTTGATTAGGAGAATAAATTATTTCTAATCCATAATAGGAATGAATTAGAAAGAGTACTATAAATAAGGCTATGAGGGAGTCTTATTTTATACATGAGAGAAGCTTGGTAGCAAGAAAGTATCAAAAGAATAAAGAGAGAATTATAATTTGTTGTTCGTGGGTATTCGGCACCATCTCCATTCAATAAAAAGCTTGAAGACTTTATTGTTTGGAGTGTTTTTAGGTGGTGAAATTAATTAGGTTTCTCAACCTAATTAAAAGTAAATTTGTATTCTCTTGATTTATTGTGTAACATCAAATTTTAGGACATAAAACTTGGGAGGATTATTGTAAGCCCATTATTAGTGATATAGTGGAGATTCGGAGTTCAGCCTGTGATTTTTTCCTTTAAAGGTTTTCCACGTTAAATTTGGTGTCTTGCTTGTGGATGGTTATTTGTTATTTTTGTTCTCATAATTGGTTTTGTTGATTTCCTATTTAATTGCACAAAGACGGAAAAGTAATTCCTAAGATTGAGATTATTTTAGGCGTTCTTTTCTCAACAGTGGTATCAGAGCTTGGTTATTTTTGAGATTTTCTTGTGCGAATTAAATGGAGGATTGGACAGCAGGTTGCATGATTAATCTCAAGGCTACAAATTATGCAATTTGAAAGCCAAGAATGGAGGATTTGCTTTACTGCAAAGATTTGTACGAGCTACTTGAGAACGATGGAGTTTAGCCCGCAAACAAGAGTGACGCGCAGTGGAACAAGATGAATAGGAAGACTATTGGTCTAATTAGATCGTGAATTGATCAAAGTGTGTTTCATCATGTTGCCACGGAAACTAAAGCCTATTCTCTCTGGCAGGAATTGGAGTCCAAGTATTAAAGGAAGACGGCGCAAAATAAAGCTTTTTTGATTAGGAAGTTTGTGAATTCTAAGTTCAAAGATGAAAACTCCGTTGCAAAACACTTAAGTGATCTTCAGAGTTTGATAAATCAGTTGAGTACGATGAAGATAGTCATTGACGATAAGATGCAGGCTTTGTTGTTGTTGAGCTCTTTGCCTGATAGCTGGGAGACGCTGGTAGTATCACTGAGTAACTCCGCTCCCAATGGTACGCTGACTATGAATACAGTCAAGGATAGTTTGTTCAACGAGGAATAGAGACGAAGAAATACCGTAGTGACTAGTGCTGAGTGACAAATTTTTGTCACGCAAAGTAAGGACAGAAACAGAGAGAAAAGCTCACCTGAAGATGACAAATTTAAGGGAAGGTCGAGAGATCGAAAAGAGATAATTTGTTTTTACTGTCAGAAATCAGGTCACACAAGGCGAGAGTGCAGATTTTTGAAGAAGAAGCAGCCTAAGAAAAATGATGAGGATAAAGATTCAATTGTGTATCTATCCAATGTTGATGTAGCCATTGTTTGTGATGATAAACCCAAGTGCCATGTTAATGATTAAATTATTGATTCGGGTGCTTCGTTCCATGCTATTTCTCGTGGTGAAATCTTCACATCCTACACTAGTGGTGATTTTGGCTATGTACGGATGAGAAACGAAAGTGCATCCAAGATTATAGGTATTGGAGATATTTGTTTGAAAACTAACAGTGGTTGCAGGTTGATGCTGAAAGAAGTCAGACATGTTCCGGACATACGTCTTAATTTGATCTCTACTGACAAGCTTGATGAGAATGGTTATAAAAGTTACTTTGATGAAGGTCAGTGGAAGCTCATTAAAGGGTCTCTAGTGGTGACTAGAGGTAAGAAAGTAGACACTTTTTACACGATGCGGGCGCATATGAGAGATGTTGAAGATGGGGGAGTTAAGCGGAAAAAGGTGTGGTACAAAGCCGTGCGAGATGGGAGAAAAGTCTTGCATGAGAACTACGAGCTCCAGAGAAAAGCTCTTCGCTTTAAATGGGTACCAAAAGTGAAGAAGGAAAGTGACAGCTCGCAATTAGGGTACAAAGCGGTCGTGAATGAATTTGACAAGCAAAAATCTGTCAAATTTGAGTTAGATCCTCCCATCAAGAAAAATCATACCGATGAGACAAAGTTGGTCATAAAGATAGTTGAAAATTCCAAGAAGCTTGAGTTGAGCAAAGACTTCGTTGAAATTAACTCCGAGTAGGAGTTGTGGTTGGTGATCCCTCCTCTCATGGATTCGGAGGGGAAGATTGTTGGGTGTAGGTCCCACCCATGAGATAGAATCCAAAATAGAAAAGAATTAATTTTCTTTGTGAGCAAGTAAATTGGTTTACTTGATATTAATCCAATTAAAAATTATGTTAATAGAAACAATATTGGAATTGAAGATTTCATAAAAGGAATCCAAGTTGAAAAAGACTATGAGGGAGTCTTATTTTATACATGAAAGAAGCTTGATAACAAGAAAGTATCAAAAGAATAAAAAGAGAGAATTACAGTTTGTTGTTCATGGATATCCAGCACCATCTCCATTCAATAGAAAGCTTGAAAACTTTATTGTTTGGAGTGTTTTTGGATGGTGAAGTTAATTAGATTTCTCAACCTAATTAAAAGTAAATTTGTATTCTCTTGATTTATTGTGTAACCTCAAATTTTAGGGCATAAAACTTGAGGATTACTGTAAACCTATTATTAGTGATATAGTAGAAATTCGAAATTCGACCTGTGATTTTTTTTCTTTAAAGGTTTTCCACGTTAAATTTGGTGTTTTACTTGTGGATGGTTATTTGTTATTTTTGTTCTCATAATTGATTTTGTTGATTTCCTATTTAATTGCACAAAGACGAAAAAGTAATTCCTAGGATTGAGATTATTTTAAGCGTACTTTTCCCAACATGTATAACACTGCACATCAAGCATGTCATGAAAGCAAGTAAATAGTAATTTTAGTTCTACTTCTTAGTACTCGTCTTTTTTCCCTTCAAAGTTGCAAGCTCATATATTCCACATAATCTTGAAGCTGGGGAACCATTATTAGATAATTATAAAAAACAAGAATAAATACACCAACAAACAAAACGAATGTTCCTTCATACTGATCCATGAATAATGCAATAGTAAATACCCTTCCAAGAATGTCACGATGAAATATTTCATCAAAGGTCCTATTTACAGTTCCTTTCTTTATCTCGGGATGTTCTGAATCAATAAATGGCCCTAGCTGCCAACAAATTCATTAACTTAGGTAACAAACTGTGAATCCTGTTTCACTGCCATATATAGGGAACAAATTAGAGAAATCAACAAATTATGAACAAAGATAATAACTAGATTAGTGCTTGTTTGGGTACAAGGCATTTACTGCAATTAGTGTGGTGCTTTTGGAAGTCAAATTAAAATGTTTTTAAAATTTTGCCTAAAAGCAACTTCTTTCGACTTCAACTTATTTAACTCACAAATCTATCATTTGGGTTCAAATGCAAGCGCACCAAAAATGGTGTGGTGCTCTCCAAACACAGTGTGTACCATACGTGTTTGCAAATAATATAATGAAAGATCTGGACCAATAAAGAAAGCAACATTCGAAGGAAATGTTTACTGCATATTACATGCATCCCTAAACTGATCAATCAGGACTCAGAAAAGACCTGGTTTTATTCATATCAAATAAACTTAGGCCCATCTGAGTCTAAAATTATAATGTTTCATCGCGTTTTACCTACATAATTCTATGGCTAAATTACATTAATCCGGTACATGGCCAATTAATTGGGAACTGTTATTTCCACAAGTAAATGTGATACTATGACTATTTATGTAAGGAAGACCTTGTGGAAATATCAATTCCCTAATAAAGTGAAGCTCTTAGCACAATCAATCCATTTTCATGGTGCAATCTCCTAAAAGTAAGGACTTTTGGGCATGACATATGTCTATGTTTAACATCTCAAGTCAAAGAATCAAAACCGGTCAATAGTTCATTGTCCTAAAAATCACGAGTTCGGGTATGACAGATATGCTTAAAATCCTACATCATAGTAGAATAGTAACTGTACAATTTTAATTGAACATTTAACACTAGCTTTCCAAATGCTATTGCACGTGGGAGTATAAAAACAGAAAAAAAGGGGGGCTGTACATTTATTATTGTTTGCCAAGTATTGTGAAAAGGTTTATGGCAACTTCAAATTTGACCTACAAATATGTAGGCTACCCTAGTGGCCCAAGCAAATTTTCAACAAGTTGGGTTGAATTCCATAAAATGAAAACAGCAAGTTCCAAGTATTATACAAGGGTAATCTAAGATGAGAAATTTTGCTATCGTTACCTGCTGCTCTTTGTTTCTCCATCAGTACCAATTGTTGGGATGGGATAGCCCTTTGATTTTATGGCTGCAACCAACTCCTGAGAATTGCTACCGTCTCCGACTATAAACAGCGGCTTGATAGGCCCCGAGTTAAGGTCATTACTACAGAGATCCAAAACTTGTAGCCCCTAAAATTAACATTAAGAATGTTATAACTCAAAAAATATCCTAACACTGACCTTGGATTGCACAACTAATATAATAGTAATATGATAAATAATATTATAATAATGATATAAAAGCAGTAATAAGACTAATGATATATCAAAACCACCAAGAAAGGGCTAAATAAACTAGAACAGGGGATAATGATGCTTTACATATTACCCGTCTTTCATTTCTTTTTTAAATAAGTAAAAGGATCATAACATCTATCGAGTAGAAACTCGACTGTACCAGTGAAAAACAGTTTCATTTTAGCATTCAATAATATCAAGTAAAAATCGTGTTAAGGACAACCAAGAAATAGGATAACAAAACATCTATAATGTGATACAAGGACAGACGATAGGTTCGTTCCTATAATATATCAATAGAAACAGATATTGTAACCCACTCAAATAGAAACATGAACAAACCAAATTATATGGAGTACCAAATAACATAAAACATGAAAAACTTAAATCATAGAATAGGATACCAAGTCGACCAAATTTATATCGTCCGCCACAACAAAGGACCAAACGCAGCTCTAGTGCAAGGCGTGAAAAAGAAAACAAATGAAGTAATTGTGCTACACAGTAAGATGTTTAAAGTCATCACTAGGAACAGTTTTTTGTCTTAGCTTCTTTTAGAATTAAATTGGCATGAGCACCTTCCAGCATTGAAGGCCAGCCAGTAATATTCTTCTAAACCAATAATATTCTTATTAATCTATCAAGCATGACAAGTTTTCAAGTCAAAAACAGTTATACTTAAGTACAAAACCTATACTTATATAGCTTGGAAGGCCAGCCCAGACCAATCAATGCATAACCTTTTTGGATACTTCTACAATGAGAATTATGCTAGTTGGATAACGAAACAATGGACCAAGTGACCTTCACTAAGATACCCTAAAAATAGTAGTATTGTCGTCAATCAGAGGAATAAAGCTCTTGGTCAAATTGTTCAAATAGTAGGATAGAACATGTAAATAAATCCTAAAGTCAATCTTGAACCAGAATTTCAAACCCCGTAATGAAGCTAAGCAATTTTACTTTGACTAAATAAAAATGATGCAACAGCAACTAATGAAAGGTGTACTTTTTACCATTCACGTCCAATTTTAAATTCAACAGTTGTACACCTTATGGATTACTGGTACTAGTACTTACTCCAATAAATCGAGATCAAGGGGGTAAGCAGTCAAACAGCAGTCAAACAAAGTAATCTTTCTTACACAATAACATCTAAAGGGGAAAGTTAGCTTCTGAAATTAGATTTAGAACTGATAGACACCTTTGCTAGTTTCTCTTCTTCTGAGTCACACACATGCACCGACTGGATGATACACATACTTTGACTGGTTATAGAATCATACAGTGCTAATCTGCATACTGATCGTGGCAGGAGGTTTCGTACAACTGGAATGGACGCATAACTCGAGCAACCATTGAAAACCAAAGTTTGAGGATTGCCGGAAATACATTGCCCAATAGATTTAATAATGTCAGGATGACCACCTTTAGCATAAGTTTCCAGTCCATCAACAACCTGTGAAGCATAAAAAGCAACAAATTAGAAATACGTGGTGGAGTAAGTCGTACCAAATCTAGCAAAACAAAGTCAATTCGTAGCATTGACTGATAGAGAAAAAGACTTCCAGCCTAAAGCTCTTAATTAGCTCGTTTCATGGAACAATAGATTATAAAGCCAAACCTCAGTAGCATGTCTTGAAAAGGTAAAGAAAACATAAACTAAGAGAATTCCAGTGAGAGTAGCTAGATTTCCATGCCGCTTATCAATTGAACAAAGTCAACAAACCCTCTCTTTTATTAAACAAGCGCAGCGCAGCACTTTGGTGATTGTGCTTTTAATAAAACTTGAACAATAAACTGAGAACGACTTGACAAATAAAAGGATAAAAGGTAACAAAATTGAATGAAAATTCAAGAACTATAAAACCCCACAAGTCTAGTAGAAGTCGAAGACCAAACGATCACCTAACATCTAAGGAGCAAATTTGTCATAAAGTTATATTACAACAAACTGCTTGCCATTCACACTATCAGTATGCTGTAGCCGCCTACTGCATAAAGTACCCTAATTTTATTAACACATAATCTAAAATATAATACTAAGAAAGGAAAAAGAAGAAATAAGCAATACAAGCAAGAACATCTACTATAGTTTAGTATCATTCCCTTAAATTTATTCATCATAAATGATGTGAGTGAACATTTAAGAAAACAAGGAATTTGCAATTATAATTACGCCCAATATATGAAAGGTTATGAAGTATTTAATTGGACAAAAAAAATTAAAAGATTACCAATAATGATACCCCAGATATATCAATAGCTTTCATGGAAACAAGCTCCAGAAGTCTCTCAGGCGTAGGCACAAGGAACTCTGGCTCACAACTCTTAAGCCTGAGGAGAAAACATGGAATTTGCAATTATAATTACGCCCATGGAATGCTTTTAATTTCAAATATCAGAACAAACAATTGAAAACAGAAGGACTTTGAAAAATATGAATTGAAAACTGAAAAGGTTGACAGTATTACTTCAAATGGTTTAACACACAGATTCATCAAAAAGTACAAACTTATAACTCTTCTATCTTACTTGAATTGGACCGAACGTATCTCTTTCCTCCCTGAAGGACGAAGAGTAATATCTCAGAGTAGTAGTAGTTGCGCAACTCATAGACGTCGATCCGCCACCGGTTAATCGACGATATGCAACGAACATCGCCATATGAATTCTTCAACTTTCCAACCTAATCCTATAAACACTCAAAAATCGCAATTAAAACCCCAAATTTGATTAGAGATTGAATGTTATTTAGAATATCGTGTAGGTTTCGTTCAAGTAAGCAAAAGGAAGGGGTGAAATCAGTTGACGGTTGCCGTCGATTGGGAAAATGGAAGGGAAACAGAGAAGCATATAATATGAGAAGTAGAGGCGAACCAAAAGCCACGATTTCTTCCCGCAAATCAAACTCGACGGAGCAAAACTCGCACTGACCGTCACCGTCATAGGCGTCGCAGTCACGTGAAAAGCGCATACTCATGGCTCGTTCGTTGGTGGGAGGAATTAGACCGAGGCGGTGAGCGAGAAACTCGTCGTTGAGTACGGTGGAGTTGATCGAGTGAGTGATGTTGATTTGATTTGGGGAAGAGAAGAGAGCGAAAAGGTGTTAGGTCTCCGAATGGGGATCGAGTGAGTGAGAAGAGAACGAGAAGGGGTTAGGTCTCCGAACGGAGAGATGGAAGCGCACCTCCGTGTTTTTTTAATACACAACGTTTTCTTAAAAAAAACGTTATCACCTTTAAAACAAAAAATTACTCATTTCAAATATACAATTAGACCTGACAAACGGGTAAGCCGGGCCGGGGCGGGTCATTTTTGGGCCGGATTAAAACGGCTCGGTTTTTTATGGGCTAAAAAATGACGGCCCGTGGCCCAACTCGGGTCGGGCCGGGCCGGCCTGCGGGCTTTTGTCTTTAATTTTTATTTATTTTTTTTGCAAAATTTATTTTACACAATCTTTTTATGTCATAATTTTACAAAATTCAAGTTCTCTTAGTTTCATGAGTTAATGATGTTTGTTAATGCTACAATCAAAATAAATCGAACTCTTTTTTTGGAATAAAAAAAAGGCAAATGGACTCTCTTTTTTGGAGCGGAGGGAGTAGGATTTAACATTTGTAATTTTGTATGAATATGGTTAACTAAGGATGAGTTGTCATCACACATGGGCACATGGCATATGATGTGTATAAAAAAAATATTTCAAGCATTATTGTTTTGCTAACTTCTTTTTGATTATTTAAAAAAAATTATAAAAAGAAGTAGTTGTTGTAGCTCAGTTGGTTTAACTCTTATTTAATAAGTTGGAGGTCTTGTGTTCAACCCTCACAAGCATTACTGTTTTTTTTTAAAAAAAAACTCATGAATGGGCCACGGGCCGGGCCAAAAACGGGTCGGGCCAAAATGGCCCAGCTTTATATGGGCTGAAATTATAAAGCCCATAGCCAGCTTTTTTCCGGCCGGGCCGACCCGGCCCCCGGGTCCGGACTTCTTTTGCCAGGTCTATACACAACGTTTTTGTATATCAAACCATAACACTTTCAAATAGAAAAATAAATCACAACGTTTTTTATAAAAACGTTATCTATTAAATGTCATCTATTTACTATTTTGTAGTAGTGATTGTGCAAGTATTTCAACTTTTGCATTTACTTTATGCAATAGTTCTTTGTGTAAGCAAGTATCTCTAACTTATTTATTATTGATTCGTTTATTATTTACAAGTATCTTATTACTATCTTCATATGATTCATATATAATCAAAATTGTTCTGTTATTTGTAAGCTAAGTTTGGTTGTGCAAGTGTCCTCACTTGTATGAATGATTGTATCTAAACAAATATCCTTGAACTCAAAATTCTTTGATAATACAAGTATTGATGCCTACCATTTAATATTAGTATAAATACATGGTTTAAAAGTTGTCTAATCTATTTGACTCGGCTAGACATAGTTTAAAATATATCGTTGAATATTATTGGTTAGGATAGAGTCCTCCAACTAAATTATTTTGGTTAGGACTCCAAACTGAGTATGAACATCCCGAAATTGAGAAATTTTTATGCTCCAAAGGCGGATATGTCGTTCCAACATGTAGTGTTGATCAATACAGGGCATACGGGCTGATCACCCAACGTGTCTGTAACTCATAACGGTTTGCAGATGAATTTTTGTACAAACCTTTTCAAACTTGAAAACAATGATTCGAGGTCTATTGACCGCTCAGCATTTATAGTCACTACGTCGTTTTAAAATTTTAAATGGGTTAATATGTTGTTACGAATGGTTGCAAATGGCTTCACAACTATTGATTTGTTGTAGAAGTATACTTTAAAAAAAATATTTACTTCTTTCAGCTGATATTTATTATCTGATATTACTTGTTGAGCAATTAAATGCTCATTCTTGCTTTAAATTAAATATTTTCAGCTAAGCGGAACTACCAGAAGGTTCTGGCAAGGACAAAGGAAAGGGAAAGCTGAAGGAATAGTTTTAAGGTGTTGGTTATAATATTTAGAACTTTATATTATTATAATATAATATCTATCATGTAATAATGTACTTAAAGGTCCGTATCTGGGGATTAATCAACTTTGATAAAAAATTTAAGTTTATAATATGTTAAGCAGTTCGTATGAATGGTATCGTGTAGCACCAAGTATAGGTTTCAAGTACCCGAATTTGGGGGCGTCACATGTTAGTATCAAAGCTTTAGGTTAAAAACCTTAGGTGGGGATACCTTAGGCTATAACCTTAGGCTAGATAGACGTGTTGAAAACCAAATAACTCAAATAGAGTTTAAAGGAGACAAATTAAGAAAATTTGTCATAAAATGAAATAAAAGTAACTTATATGAAACTATTGTTTGTTGTGTGTATATAAGATGTACTAATCAGAAATATAATTATGTGAAGATGTCAGGAGGAAAAGGATTAGGAGACTCTCAAATCATGAAGAAAGAGCAAATCACTCTATCCGAGCCAATATCTATGTCAATAGCTGAAATAGAGGCTCACATGGAAAGTAACCTTGACGAGGTGATCATTTTGGAAAATATAGTATAAGAACTAGTAACGGTGGTACTGACACATAGTAATTCAGACACGAAAGTTGGGGCTGATCGGCCATCAACTGAAGTGCAGAAATTGAAGAATAAGATTTCTTCTCTGAAAAAATTGTGGGAAATAGAAAGGTTATTAAATAGTCAATTGCAAAATGCGTTAATCGAAATAATGGAAGAACAAGATAAATTGAAGATCCAAATTGATCAGATGGGAGCCAAATGCAGCATATCGTGTGCAGCTCCAAGCCAGAAGGGGAAAAGAAAGATGAATGACTGTGATCTAGGAAATTCTGATTATAACCAAGGAAACTTTAAAAAAATAGGAAAGTGTACAAACTGTAAAAGGAAACATGAAGGCGTATGCAGGAAAGGGCTGTGACGCCCCCAAAATAGGTCCAATTAACCCAACCCATTCTGAGTCGCCAATTACATGGTACAGAATCCAAATACAAACTTTATATCACACGGTCGTGCAAAATACGACCACACAACTGTGAATGTCAATACAAATATATAGAAAATATTAACATTCAAACTAAGTCCTCATTACAATTATTATCACACTATTTATTAAAAATAGTGAGGACTACTACTGCTTTAACTCGGACTATCACTCTGTCCCCCGACTAGTTCTTGCGACATTCTCATTTCCTGAAGAGGACAATAGATGAAAAGGGTGAGCTCAACTAGCCCAATAAAGAATATTATGACTAAGATAATGGAAAATAAATTATCGTTAGTCTTCAACAAATCAGATAAAATATTATGGACAACAAGTTTTAGATCAATATTCGCAGCGGAAATAACAATTCATTAGAAGAGTTAAGTAGAGAATGAAGTCTACTATCTTCTATGATTTAAAAGTCCATCATCAATATTTTATCCCTATAACATCAATCAATATATATCTCAAATCAAATATTCATCTTTGCACTACGGGCCAAAGATATTCATTTGTATCACCAGTGGTCATGTTCATCTCAACACCTGTCCATCTCTGCACTACGGCCAAAGATATTCATCAGGTAATCATTCATCTTTGCTCTACAGGCCAAAGATATTCAATTATATCACCATTTAGGACTGAGGATGATGAAAATTAATATAACTAACGAATCCAGTGAGATAAAGGACAAAGATTAAGTATTCGTATTTTAGTTTATCCAAATTCAAAAATACTCCATATTAATACTTTATGGGAAAAAATTCAAGAATAGAGATCAAAACTTGGATCCAAACAAAGATAGGAACCTTAACAAGCAACTTGGACAAATAGAAGAAATTTTAATTTTTTCGTGAATAGTGCCGTATACGTAAATAATGTCGTATACGTTAATAGTAACCCCGTCAAAAAAGTAAGAATTTCATAATAAAATTCATGCCAATATTTTGGTATAATGATATTGAAAAGAATAATATCATTTACGAAAGAAAATAACATCCTTTACCTTAACAGGAGAATAGTTTTGACCGAAATATCGGATATTATGTGAACGAAAACTTGCACTGTTATCAACACTCAAAGTATCTAAATACTCACAAGAAATACGCTCGATATTATAGAGAAATTTTTTTCTGATTCTGGTGTGATTTTCATTTCTAACTAAGCACCCTATTTATAGGAAAGACCCAGCATCCCACAATTGACAATTGCAGCCTCCAGCATACCAAACTTTGAAAAATCAGCCGCCCACCTCTTTAGAATTAAGATTTTTCAACAAAAAAACAAAAGTGGGGCCCACCCATGTTTTTAATAAAAATATTTATTTTCAATCATTCATAATAAATATCCCTTTTATCAGAAAAATACAAATTTTATGTTCTTCTTATAAGAAATTTAATTCTCTACAACTTTGTAGAAGGAAGTTTTTCCAAATTCCCAATCAAAAATAGCCGAAATCCACAAATGGATGATTTTCCACACCAAAATATTGATAAAAATACATCAGCACTAATTTCTTCTTTTATATTCACAAAATAAATATTTTCTTATCATATAAATCAATAATTAATTATTCACAAATAATATTACAGAACTACAATATTGACAACCAGGTCGTTCACAGGAAAGAGAGGGCCTTCTGATAAGAATTTCTCCTTACTGGCGCGCAATTAAATAACCCCTCCTAGACAGAACTTCCTTAGACATTGTCAATAATGCTATCTAATAATATTATTCAAATAATATGAATTATTGATTTGATAATGTGAAATACTGTGCAGTGACAATCATTGAATCAATAATACAAAATATCAACGGTAGCAATTATTCAATCAATCATATAAAATATCAACATAGCAATTATTGAATCAATAATATAAAATATTGAACAGTAATTACTGTAACAATAATTGAGTAAGTGCCTTCTTACGTAAGAATCAATAATTCGAAATACTGTGCAATACCGTGTGCTACTGTGCAACAACGCGTATTACTGTATTTTTATCACCGGGTATTTCAACAGTTTAACGGTAACAGTTTTACCGTTATTTATAAAAAGGTTATTTCTGTCGCTTTATATATCCGACAGTTCTTCCGTTGTGGGGCCCACAAATGGCTGTGCCGTCGTACGAATATTGCCCGACAACAAGAATATTTCACGACCAAACGAATATTCTCCGACAACAATGAATATTTTATAACCACTTGCTCATTTTAAAATATTTGCGCATTTTACCCACAACTTACTACATTAATTAAATCAACCTCTTACTATTTTAAAATAATATATATAAAAAATTAAATCTTTATTTATAAAATTCGGGGTCTTACAAGGGCAAAACGTATGCTACAATTATGGCACAAGAAAGACATATCTCTACTCATTGTCCCAATCCGAAGCAAGGTGTATGTTTTATTTGTGGGTTGGTAGGTCACCAGGCGAAAGGTTGTCCAGGATCAAGGGAGGGAGTAGGAAACAAGTAGGATAAGTATTATACAATTATGTATGGTAGGAAATATGTGTATAATATACATATGTGTGTAATGGATTACCCAACTTTTGTATAAGTTGTAGCAAGGATTCCCGACTTTTGTTGTCACAGGGAATGATAAATGTTTATAGCAATATGTGCTATATGATACGGAGTACTATGAAATCGTTGAATAAATATGAATATATGTTTGATTAAGTAAATAAGTTTTTAGACATAAGATAGTAAATGTCTATCTGATTATATGCTTGTCTGAGTTTAAGATCTCGCGTTACATTTTAAATGTTAACACTTATACGATGAGGCATAAAATGTAAAACAAGAAATAATAATTTAAAGTTTTGTTTAACCAGATAATGCCGCCAAGGAGACGAAATCGGAACCAAAGAGCAGAAGAATCTGTTAATAACACAGAAGGTCAAGCAAACCCGATGCAGAATCTTGCGAATATGTTGGCACAAGCCATGCAAATTGGAGCACCAGCATCAAGGAATCGAACAAACAATCGATTGGCAATGTTCAAAGACTTCAAGGCAGTAGGACCGCCAGAATTTTGAGGGACAACTGACCCTATAAAAGCCCAAACATGGGTGAAGATGGAAAAGGACTTTTGTTATTGCTAGGGTAGCGGAGGAACAAAAGACAACTTTTGCTACCTATATGATGAAGGGGGAGGTGAATTTCTGGTGGGAGGCAAATCAAACTAGAGCTGGCGAAGGAGTGGAGCATGGACTAGGTTTAAGGAACTGTTCTTCGAGAATTATTTCTCATCCAGTATGCAGGCTAGGATGGAGGTGAAATTTTTAGAATTGAAGCAGGAAAATATGTCTGTGTCGGAATACGCAGCTAAGTTTAATGAGTTAGCTAGATTCACTCCACACCAAGTGGATACGGAGGCAAGGAAGGCAAGAAGGTTTGAACATGGCCTAAAACCCTGGATCTACAATAAGGTGGCGGTGTTGCAGATTAATTCTTTTGGATCGCTCTTGGAAAAGGCTATCATAGCTGAAGGAGGAAGTGAGGCCATGAGCCTCTATAATAAGGAAAAGAAGAATAAGGTTAAGATCGAGGGAGCCGTCAAGGTGGAGGGAAGCAGTGGAAGTGGAGGTGGAAAAAGAAAGTGGAACGGTGCGGGAAATACTGATAATAGGAAGGGAGGTAGGAAGAAGCAGGTTGAATTGTGTGAAAATTATGGGAAAAATCACTCAGGTGAGTGTCTGAAGGGGAAGTTTGTGTGTTTTAAATGCGGGCAGGAGGGATATATCTCTCCTAACTGTCCCAATCCAAGAAAGAATAGTGGGTGTTTTATTTGTGGGTCGACAGATCATATGGTGAGGGATTGTCCGAAAAGGAGAACTGACGGGGGAATGACTAATGCAGGTAAAAGCAGCGGAGTGTTAGCAATAGCTGGTCTAACTCCACCAAGTAAATCAACTGCAAGGACCTTCAACATGACGGTTCAAGATACAGTAGCAGTTGGAGATGGAGTTCCAGGTGTGATTCCTATCAATTATATCAATGTATATACTTGATTCGGATATAACCTATTTTTTTATACTATAAGATTGTTAGGATAAGTACGTTTACCCTGGTAAACTCTAGAACCCTTGAATATAGAATTACGAAAGACAATTGTCGGAAATAAAAGAAGATATATATTATAATAATAACTCGTTAATAAAAGGATTTTGAAGGAGAAATTTGAGTTCCGTTGGGAACTACCATTATTGGTGCAAGTAGACCGTAAGCAATGGATCAAGACGCGCAGCAGTTCTAGACTCGAAATACGAAATCGTATAAGGAGGGGGAGAATGTACTAATTCAATAAAAAATTTATAAATAAAATCTAAGGATAGATATAAAATTAAGCGTATGGGAATGGTGATTCCGGGGACAGAATCCTTATAAAGAGGGGAGAATATAAGGACCGAGAATTTTATACGACTATAATTTTACGAATGAATTATATATATATATATATATATATTATTCTTTTATTAACTATTATAATTATTGTTATCAGTAATATTTTAAACATATGCGATATGGATTAAGCAAGTTAGTCAATTTAATGATTATAAGTTGACTAAGAAAGGAAGCCAAGATGAATAGTTGTTCAAAACCCTAATTTAAATTTCAAATAGGGATTTGAATATTAATACATGTATTATTGTATTTAAGATGATATGTAGGTACATTATGTGATTAATGTTAAGTGATTAATTATTGATATAAATTATATATAGTGTTTATGTGAG
This sequence comes from Panax stipuleanatus, assembly GCA_020205555.1. NCBI lineage: Eukaryota > Viridiplantae > Streptophyta > Magnoliopsida > Apiales > Araliaceae > Panax > Panax stipuleanatus. The sequence continues at coordinate 69,565,950 of CM035123.1, read as the reverse complement.
TGGTCATAACTTATTAAGTCAATTAGAGCTATTAAGTTAATAAACTATTGGAATGTGTGATGACTTATGTGGGTTATTTAATTGATTAAATAAAATATACCTTATACAATGGGTATACTTTTATTTTGTATAAAAGGGAATTAAGAATAAAGTTAGATAACCTAATATATATATTAGGTATGATAAATAAATAACCTAAGAAATTTATTTTATACATCTCAAATAATTAATTTTATAACCCAAGTAAAGTAAGTCTAATTGGGTTATGAAATTAAAGATATATGAGTAAGGAATTAACTTACAAATGTGTATAAGGAAACCCTAACTAAATGAATAGGGTAATATAAAATTAAAAGTATGAACTATGTTAAATTGCAAGCCCAAAGAATAGGAATTTGTTAGCCCAAATGAATTAATTAGAAGCCCAACGCTTGGCCCAAGCTTAGCCCACTTGAGGAAGGGTATTATAGTCATTAATAAAGCATAAAATAAACCAAATTTGGGTGGATAAGGCCTATATGGCCGAAAATTGCAAGGGAGAGAGAGAGAGTGAGAGTGCAAGGAAGAAATAAGGGGGAGGAATGTAATGATTAGGTTGCTTTATTAGGTAAACAACTTGTGCTAGGTGTCACCTTATTTGTGGAGCCAACACTTGGAGCTTATCTTGTTTGTAATGATAATGAGAGAGAGGGATAAGATTAGCCAATATATGGATAGATATATATCTTATCTATATACTTTTCACTAACTAAGTAATTAAATATATCTTTATATCTTACAAACAAACAAAAGTCATTTCTTATATCTTCCATTTCATTTCCTTATCTAGTCAAAGAAAGAAAGAGAGAGAGAGAGAAAGGAGGAGAGGTTCGGCCACTTTTAGGAGGGAGAAAGAGAGAGTTTTGTGTAGTTTCATACTTCCTAATCAAGTCTTGGAAAGAAGGAGAGGAAGGAAAGCAAGCTAAGGTATAAGGAATCCATACTTATATAGTCTAATTTCTTTTTGGTTTGATTTGAGTTTTGATTTTTGTAAAACTATGATATTGAGGTTTAAAATATTAGATCTTTGTGTTTATTAGGGTTTCATATTTAGATCTAACCCTTTCAAGGATCAAAAGTTGGATCTAAAGCATGAAATAGAAATTATGTTTTGAAAAGTTAGAAAACCCTAATTTTTCTTAGTATTGAGTACGTTTTGTTTGAGTTGGTGAAGTTTTAATGAAATAGATGATGGATCATGGTAGATCCTTGATCTTAAGAAGTATTATTATATATTATGATGGTATATGATGTTTATTGTATGATTAGTCAAAAGATTATAGAAGTTTTCTTAGAAAACACAAAAGCTAGAAAATCAGATTTGTGAGAAAACGCAACATGAAATTAAAACGACCATATCTCTCATTGTATTTTGAATTTTTTAGTGTGGTCAATTTTTAGAGTTAGATTTATAAGTCTTCTAATAGATCCAAGTGGAATCACTAAAAAATACCTTGTAGATTTTCGTATGGACTGATTTTAGCAAAGAGAGCAAAATCTAAAAAATGGCAAAAAGTAGGCTGTCCGGATTTTTAATGGTAGTTTCGACAACTTAATTAATGTTATAAAATCCAATCTTTTGGGACATGAAAATATATGAGATGAAGTAGCTTGTGTCCAAAAATTGACTTATTTCGACTTAAATTGACCGAGTTATGGTCATTTCAATATTTGGGGTTTTTAGACGAAAATCGCTATAACCAGAGTTCTGTTACTCCGATGGCCACGAAATTTAACCTGGAATTCCACGTTAACATGTGTAAGATCCTTCCAAGATTTGGGAATTTCTGGAGTTAAGCGTAAGGTAGCTAATTTCTTAAGGAATTAACTAGAAATGGATTTTTGAAAAATACTAAAGGAAATTGAAAATTTTCAGAAAAATTAATTTTATGTATGGAATATATGTATATATGTGTGGACAAAAGATAAAAAAATAATAATATGATTTGGTATTTTAATGCGAATCTAGTTTGCTGGATTGGAATCCAGTTTACTGGATTGCAATCTGGTTTGCTTGATTGGCCATCAAGTTTGCTGGATTGTAATCTAGTTTGCTGGATTGCAATCTGGTTTGCTGGATTAGCCACGAGGATGCTGGATTGTTACGTTGGATAATCCAGGATGCTAAATTGGTCTATTTGGATAATCTAGGTTATTGGATTGGTAGGTTTGGTCAATCCAGGTTGCTGGATTGATTATCCAGATTTCTGGATTGACAATGCAGTTTGCTGGATTGGTTATATGGTTTACTAGTTTATAAATAAGAATTTATAAGTGAATAATTAAGGTGTTAAGAGGTTATCTGATGTTTGATTGTGTGATTACATGCTAGATAATTTACTTATAAAGTAGTAGTATTATGAAGTATAATGTGATATACTGATTTCAAGAATAATCTTATTAATGATAGGTCTTTGTGTTAAAGATAAAACTATATTGCGTAGCAGTAAGCAGTGAACAAGGCAAATATCTAAACCTTACTCTTTATTGTGCAAGTATTCCAAACTTTGTATTTACTTTATGCAATGGTTCTTTGTGTAAGCAAGTATCTCTAACTTATTTATTATTGATTCGTTTATTGTTTACAAGTGTCTTATTACTGTCTTCATATGATTCATATATAATCAAAATTGTTCTGTTATTTGTAAGCTAAGTTTAGTTGTGCAAGTGTCCTCACTTGTATGAATGATTGTATCTAAACAAGTATCCTTGAACTCAAAATTATTTGATAATACAAGTATTGATGCCTACCATTTAATATTGGTATAAATAAATGGTTTAAAAGTTGTCTAAGCTATTTGACTCGGCTAGACATAGTTTAAAATATATCGTTGAATATTATTGGTTAATATAGAGTCGCCCAACTAAATTGTTTTGGTTCGGACTCCAGACTGAGTATGAACATCCCAAAATTGGAAAATTTTTATGCGCCAAAGGCGGATATGTCGTTCCAGCATGTAGTGTTGATCAGTACAGGGCATACGGGCTGATCACCCAACGTGTCCGTAAGTCATGACGGTTTACAGGCTTGGGAAGTAATGATTACATGTGGTGACTCACATGTATTAAACATAAATGATGGGCCAAAACTTTCCTTCATCCGAAAATTTCAATTGATCTGAGCCCTTCAATTTATATTATGCAATCCGGACCTTCTTTTTCAAAAATAAATTTCCAAAATTATAGTTTTGCCCTAACTTCAAAACTCCTATAAATAGGAAGATTTTTCATTCATTTCAATTTACCAATTTACATATCTGAAAAGCTTACTCTCCTTGCCTACATTATGTTCGATTAAGCTTTCACTCTCTCTTCTTCTAATCAAAGTTCTAATTCTATTTTGGAAGAGAAAAATTGGTCAAAGCATTTGAGATAAGTTATTAATTTATTACCGTTCATATTATCTCATACTTACTTATATATATAGATATTCGGATATAAACTACTATACACATTTATATATATATATATATATATATATATTTCATCTATCAATATCGAGTAAAAAGTCAGTACTTAGATACCGATATAATTCGGAAGCAATTTCTTTGAAATTCTCCAAACGGTCTTTAAAATCCTAAGTGGCCTTTTACTGATATAAATAATCTATATAAATATTGTGTAATATTTATATACGATTATCAAGTTGTGAATCGAATAATTTAGTCAGTACTTAGATAACGATATTCGGAGATATTTCTTAACAAAGAATATTATCTGGACGGTCTTTGAAATCCTAAGTGGCCAAATTATTCACAACGTAGATCAAATATAATATAATATATATAAGTGGGTGAAACAAGTTTACTCAAGTATTATTTAAATTGATCAAATTATTATACTTGATAAACTGTCATTAAAATATATACTGCTCATATAATTATTCATAGATTATTGTTGCATTATTTAAGTTTATATGGTCTTCTAAAATCAAAGTTATATCTATTCAAAACCATAGAAATACACTCTTTATAAAGAAGAATATTTTCTAGAATTATTTAAACCATAGAAAAATATTCTTTATTAAAAAGAAAAGAAAATCTTTATAAAACTGAATCAATTTTATTAATCTGCTTATCTGAAGCATTCCACATAAAAGTCTTGAACTTTTATCTGATATTTGATCTTAAATTATATATATGTCTATCAGAGAAGTATCAATTATAAAAGTTATTTAAACTTTTATAAATCTGTTCTAAATTTTATCTGCTTACTTTAAAAGCAAAAATTGAAACAAAACTTTTTGTAAAAAGGAAAAGGTTGAGTTAGTTTATTTTATACTTGTGAGAAAGACAAAAATTCTTTGACCAAGACCAGAGTCTTAGAGAGGTTAGCTGGGAGTTAGGACTCTAGTGTACTTGTGAGGTGAGGAAGAGATTGTTGTTTCAAGACCAAGTTAGAGAATAGTTCTAAGCTAAAAAAAAAGATTCAACTAAGCTTGAGGAAGGAGCTGGGAGTTCGCTGTCCAAGATAGTTAGTTGTGGATAGTTGTAAGTTTATCTTTAAAACTTTGTAAAGGCTTCTTTGCCTATTGAAGGAGTATTTATTACAGGGAGTAATAGGATCCAAGTCCTGGAGAGGGAGCTTGAGACTGGACGTAGCAACATACCCGAGCTGTATGTTGTGAACCAGATAAATATCTGTGCATTGTGTGATTGAATTTTTAATCTGCTTATTAAATTCTTAATACTGTAAGTTAACCTATTAAAAATTCAAAAAGGCCAAACATAATTTTTTAATTAGTGAAAATCTATTTAACCCCCCTTCTAGATTATTATTGGACTTTCAATTGGTATCAGAGCAGTGCTCTTTAACTTGTTTGTTCAGTAATTACAGGCATATCTAAGAGTAGATCCATCTATGGCCTATACAAATGCTACTGGTTGCGGAGAAGGACTATCAATGTCCAGACCTCCACTATTTGATGGCACAAACTATGCCACCTAGAAAAATAGATTCAAAATCTATGCCAAATCACAAGGAATCAAAATTTGGCTAGCAATAGAACGAGGTGTAAGAATTTCCACAAAATTCGAAGATGAAAAGATCGTCGAACAGATGCTGGGGAATTCACCACCGAGGATGAGGAGATTATGAATATCGCCTCCAAAGATGAACAAATGCTAACCTGTGCTCTTATAGAAAAAGAATACAAAAGAGTTAGCAACTGCAAGAATGCTAAAGAAATTTGGGAAAAATTGATTGTAACCTATGAAGGAACCAATCATATCAAAGAAACCAGAAAAGATGCTCTAATCCAAGAGTATGAAAGCTTCAAGCTAGAAGAAGGTGAAAAAATTATTGATATGGAAACTCGTTTTTCCAGAATCATTGATGAGATAGAACAACTGGGAAAAGCTTACACAACAAATGAGAATAATAGAAGAATTCTCAAAGCCCTTCCATCTGTATGGAAAATAAAAGTTACAGCTATCAAAGAAATGCAGGATCTAACTGCTTATCCTCTTGATAGTCTCATTGGTAACCTTCATGCCCACGAAGTCGACATGCTAGTCAAAAAAGCAGGATCAGATACAGATCTCAAAAAGAAAGGAATAGCTTTCAAAGCCTTACTAGTTGATCAAGAAAGCGATGATGAGGAATTGAATGAAGAACTCTTGAGTCTAGATAATAACGAAGTTTCTTTATTATCAAGACAACTCAGGAGAGTAATCCAAAGCAAAGCAAAGCAAAGAGATATGACAAAGGCTTTATGAAAACAAATAACAACTTCAACAACTTCCGAAACAAGCAAGCCTTCAAACCAAAAATACCAGGAGGAAATTGTAAAGCTACCAACAGCAACTTCAAAAATGCTGGCTCAAATGAAAACTCAAATACCTATTTTGAATGCAACCAACCAGGACACTTCAAAAAGGATTGCCCGAAACTAGTCAACAACAAAGTTCTAGTAGCTGAAGAAGGCTGGGATCTAAGTGATGAAGAAGAACCTACTGAACCAACCAAGGAAACCGCAAACTTATGTTTAATGGCGGATAATGATTCATCACCGAGATCTGAGATAAATTCGGAACATCAATTACCTAGCACTTCATTTGTCACACATAATTTCGAAAATATAAATGAAGAACATCACGAATTACTAGAAGTATATAATTATCTATATGAAGATAATGAAATTATTAAAGAAGATTTTATTAAATTAAAAATATTATTAGAAAAATTAATTAAAACAAATAGAAATCTTGAAATAGAAAATTCAAATTTAATTATAATTAATGTTTTGGGCATGTTTGCTGAATTAAGGCTTGATGTATAAGATAATGTGAAGGTTTAAGTTAACAACTTAAGTGCGAACTGAATACTGTGATTGTAAAACTTGATTATAATTATTTGAAGAATTATACTTATATGGTACACATATTATGAATTGATACCCATGTTATGTGGTTAGTTAATAAGTTAACACTAGGAACCAAGTTGTAAGTTGACTTATATGAAAAGTTCAATAGTTGAACATAGAAGTTATGAAACTAATCAACATCGTATGCATAATGTAATGTGTAGGACGTTGAAGAATTAAATTGTAACTAGATTAGTAGCTTGCGCACGAGGCAAGTGTTCTATCCCTAACTTATTATTGTTGAGCAAGTTTCCTAACTAAAGCCTTTAAATTGAGCAAGTGTTCTATGCTTAATTACTGTTGATAAGCAAGTTATTATTCTTGATTAAGCAAGTTCAGAATTTTATATGAGATGTTATGATTCTTTTAAAAGTATCATTTCGGTTATACAATATTTATTCGATTGTATACCCTTGAGAAGTTAATATTCAAATTGAATATCATTTATTGTTGAATCCTTTAAGACTAGCGAACCCTTATTGATTCGACTAGTCCATAGTTGATGAGCGTTCTAAATTCCAGAACTATTATTGAGTTTATCTAAACTAATTTTTTTTTTGTGCGGACTCTGATGTCAAAATTGAGATGAACAACCCTAATACATGGGATTGATGATGATGCTTTAAGCATTGAGGTATTGTGCACAGTATTGGTATGAAGGGCTGATCCCCCTAAGTACGAGAAGTAAAGTCCATAGTCTTATGACTGTTAAAGGTTTAAAGGTTAATATACTTGACAACCTAGGACATAGTTCAAGGTCTTATGACCCTCAGATGTAATTTGATTCTTGATTAATTATTCTTGATTCAAAAGTTGAGCTTTCTGTTATTCAGATTTCTTTGATTAACTCGCATGTTATTATTCTGTTATATTTTTATACTTGCGGGCATTCGTGCTCACTCTTGCATAATAACATTGCAGCTAAGAATGAACGATGTGATGATCCTTATAGTACCAAGAGCAAAGGAAAAGCTAACAAGTGTTGAAGACTTGTGGTGTCATTGAAATGTTAAAGTTCAAGACTTATGTGTAATGATTAAGACTTATTTGTTTACGTTTCCGCAACAGAGATTTAAGGTTAAGTATAACCTGAGATTGATTATGTATTTATTATTTTTAGATGTTGTAACTCTATTATAGGGAGATGATGGATTATTTATCTAATAGATGAATTTTATTATTTATGGGTAGATAGTCATATGATATTTGAATAAAGAACACCAAATCCTGTGGAAATTAAGATACCGGATTTTGGGGTGTCACAAGTTGGTATCAAAGCCGTAGGTTAATTATGAACCTTAGGTGGGGGAAAACCTTAGGATAGTAGCCTTTGAGAACATAGTAATGATAACTCTGATTGAGTTTTAAGAAAGATAATAAATTATCATATGTGCTATGTGTTTATAATTATATACATGCTAGAGTATTGATTAGCATCACTTAATATCTAAGACTTAAAATTTGATTTGTCAGGATGTCAGATGCCGGAGGATCTAGTCAGCCCAGGGATGTTGTACCCCTAGAGACTAGAGATGAGGAGCCCCAAGACATACATATAGTCTGGGAGCAGCTAGTTCAGCCAGAGCCATCTCCTTTGATCACAGTCGTTGGTCAGGGGCATGAGCCAGAGATTGACTCAGAGGAGGACCCTGAGGAGTTTGAGATCCCGGCTAAGGCAGTCGAGGAGGAGGAAGAGGAGGAAGACCCTGAGGAGTTCCCACCGAACTCTGTCAGTGCTGAGATGTACGATGAATTATATGATCGCAACATTGAGTTATGAGATACGATTCAGGAACTGAGGGAGGAGACAGTTACTCAAAGGACTGCCATTGAACAGAAGGATGGTGAGGTTGAGGCACTTCACAACCGTCTTGGAAATATGGAATGAGATTTGGTTCATGAGAAGGGCCAAAGCGAACAGAAGTCAGAGGAGATAGAGAAGTTAAAGAATGAGTTAAAAGAGCAATCAAAAAGACTCGCCATAGCAGAGGAAGCTTGGGTGAGTAATTCACGACGTGCAGATCTTGCAGAGGATGATGCATGTGCAAAGAAGGCTAAGGTTAAAGAGACGGGCTACACGTTTCTGAGGGCAATTAATGAGGCCCAGGACCGAGTTATGAGATATCCAATTCAGTTCAAGGGACTGGGTATATGCTAGATCGCAGGACTATGTCCCGCATTATTGAGGAAGAGCGTAGCGAAGCTGTCCGACGTCTTACTAGGCCATGATAGGGCAATATATTATGTGAATGCTTAACTTAAAGTTAATAATGTAAATTCCGATGTGATAATAAACAAAGGAATATTCTGATAATGTAAATCCTGAAGATTCTTTATCTCAGGATAATTGATGTAAATGGCAGAGATGCTGTCGTACTATGTTTTAAAACTTTTGATTTAAATAAAATATCAAAGTTTATGTGAGATGATATGTGTTAAGTGGTTATGTTAAATATTTAAGTTAAGTCTTAAGTATTTAAGAGATTGAATAAAGATCTAACAAGTGTATATTTTTAACAGAAATATGCCGCCAAGAAGGAGACAAAATCGTCGACAAGCCTAAGAAGGGTCAACCAATAACAATAACAGCAATGATGCCAATGCGAACCCCGTTCAGCAGTTGGTAAATTTGTTAGCTGGAGTGATGAACAATCAGCCTTAAGCTCCACCGAACACCTCATTTAAAGACTTTAAGGCGGTGGGACCGCCAGAGTTTAAAGGCTCCACAAACCCGATAGAAGCTCAGACTTGGGTTATGGAGATAGAGAAAGTTTTTGATGTCGCCCGAGTTAGGGAGGACCATAAGATAGCCTACGCAACATTCATGTTAAAATCAGAAGCCAGCTACTGGTGGCAGGCAAATAAGGTCAGGGGAGGAGAGGGTGTAATAACTTGGGAAAGGTTCAAGGAAATGTTTTTTGAGATGTACTTCCCTACCAGCTCCCAGAATCAAATGGAGGTGCAGTTTCTGGAGTTGAAGCAGGGCAATATATCCGTGCTAGATTACGCGGAAAAGTTTAACGAGTTGGCTAGGTTCGCCCAATATCAAGTGCATACTGACGAGAGAAAGGCTAGGCGATTTGAGCAGGGACTGAAACCCTGGTTGTATAGCAAAGTGTCAATGTTCCAATTGAACACTTTTGCTGGAGTTCTGGAGAAGGCCATCCTAGCTGAAGGTGGAAGCGAAGCGGTGACCAAGTACAACCAGGATCAGAAGAAGAAGAAGAATAAAAGTGAAGGAAATATTAAGGCTACTGGCAGTAATACGGGAGGAAGCAATAATCAGAAACGAAGGTGGAATGATAACCCGTCGACCGTAAACTAGCAAGGGAGTCAGAAAAAAAGAATAGAAGCATGCCCAACCTGCGAAAAGGCTCACTTGGGAGTCTGCATGAAGTGGAAAAAAGTTTGCTATAATTGTGGTCAAGAAGGCCACATAGCACTTAACTACCCTAATCCTAAGAAGGGCGCCTACTATACATATGGATCAAAGGATCACTTGGCTAGGAACTATCCCAAGAAGGCATCTGGAGGGGCAGGAGGTGGAAACAAGGGAAATAATGGTGGAAACTCTCTTATAATTATAGGACCGAGTTTGATAAACCGACAAACTGCGAGGACATTCAACATAACCGTACAGGATGCTGTGCAGTCTCGTGATGTGGTGTGGGGTATCATTTCGATCAATAAAGTTAATGCTTATATTTTATTTGATTCGGGCGCTACTTGTTTATTTATATCCGACGACTTTGGAAAGAACTTAGAATTGCATAAGGACGAGTTAGAATACCCTATGAACATAGAGATTACGAACAGGGAAGTGATTCCTGTTAAGTATATACACAAGAACTGTAGGGTGGATATTAAGGGTAACGTTATGACCGTAGATCTTATCCCGATTAAACTTGGGGAATTTGACGTTATTCTGGGAATGGATTTGCTATTCAATTATGGGGCTGTAATTGATTGTTAGAAGAAATATATTAACCTTATGACCCCGTCAAAGGTTGTGTTTTATGATAGCAAATCGCCTAGATAAGTGAGTTGTCTGATGATGATGCAAGCCAGGAAGTTATTAAGACAAGGCTATGTAGGATATTTAGCTTACATAGTCGATTGCCGTAAAGAGAATCCGAAGTTAGAGGAAATACCAGTCGTAAGGGACTTCGTTGATGTTTTCCCGGATGATCTGCTAAGACTTCCGCCGGATAGGGAAGTAGATTTCGTGATTGATTTGGCACCAGGAACGGCTCCAATATCGAAAGCACCGTACCGGATGGCTCCGGTAGAAATGAAAGAATTGATGGTTCAGCTACAAGAGCTACTGGACTAGAAATATATTCAACCGAGCGTATCACTGTGGGGAGCGTCAGTGTTATTCATTAAGAAGAAGGATGGGACGATGCGGCTCTGCATCGATTATAGAGAGTTAAACAAGGTTACCATTAAGAACAGGTACCCGTTGCCAAGAATTGATTTTTTGTTTGATCAATTAAAGGGAACGAGATATTTCTCAAAGATAGACCTGAGAAGTGGTTATCATCAGCTGAAAGTGAGGCTAGAAGATGTCCCGAAGACAGCGTTCAGGATGCGATATGGTCACTACGAATTTTTGGTTATGTCATTTGGTCTAACGAATGCACCTGCAACATTTATGGGCTTAATGAATGGAGTGTTCGAGCCGTTTTTTGGACAAATTCATGGTGGTCTTTATCGACGACATACTGGTGTATTCAAAAACCAAGGAAGAACGTGTTGAGCATTTGAAGTTGACATTGGAGGTGTTAAGAAGAGAGAAGTTGTACGCCAAATTCTCAAAATATGAATTTTGGATTAAAGGGTGCAATTTCTAGGACATGTGATTTATAAGGACGGAATTTCGGTGGATCCCTCCAAAGTCGAAGTCGTGAAAAACTGGGATCAGCCGAAAACACCGTCGGAAATAAAAAGTTTTCTGGGATTGGCTATTACAGAAGATTCATTCAGGATTTTTCTAAGATCGCATTCCCGCTAACGAATTTGACTAGGAAATCGGTGAAGTTCGTTTGGACGGAGAAATGTGAGGAAAGTTTCCAAGAACTTAAGAAGAAGTTGAGTACAACACCTGTGTTGTCTCTTCCGGATGACACAGAAAACTTTGTGGTATATAGTGACGCGTCACATAAAGGGCTAGGCTATGTGCTTATGCAAAACGACAGAGTCATTGCGTATGCATCACGATAATTAAAGGATTACGAGAAGTGGTATCTAACCCACGATTTGGAATTGGCTGCGATGGTATTCGCCTTGAAGATTTGGAGACACTATCTCTATGGAGAGAAGTGTGAAATATATACAGACCACAAAAGTCTGAAATATATTTTCACCCAGAAAGATTTGAATATGCGTCAGAGAAGATGGCTGGAACTAATTAAGGACTACGATTGTGATATCTTGTACCACCCGGGTAAAGCGAATGTAGTAGCCGACGCCTTAAGCAGAAAGGGTAGGGAGAAGTTGATTATGCTGACAGCACAGGAAGAGTTGATTTTAGCAATGGAAAAGCTAGAATTGGAAGTAGGATATCCCATGGAGATTGATGAGAAGATGTTCCAGATACCAGCTGGTACAACTTTATTGGATAAGGTTAAGGAAGCTCAAAGTCTAGATAAGGAATATGAGAAAGTAAAGAAAAAGATATCTAAAGGGACTGGACTTAAATTCAAAATGGACAGCGCGGGACTGTTGAGATTTGAAAGCAGAGTTTGGGTACCTCCAGTACCAGAGATCAAGGAGGACATTCTAAGCGAGGCTCATAGTTTGAGATATTCCATTCATCCCGGAAGTACCAAGATGTATCAGGATTTACGACAACATTTTTGGTGGCCAAATATGAAGAGGGACGTTGCCGATTGTGTTGCCAGGTGTCTGACTTGTCAGAGGGTCAAGGCAGAACATCAGAGACCAAGTGGTTTGCTACAACCTTTAGAGATCCCAAAATGGAAATGGGAACATATTACAATGGATTTTGTGGTTGGCCTTCCGACGACCCAGAAAGGCTACGAAAGTATGAGTTATTGTTGACTGATTGACGAAATTCGCACACTTTCTTCCGATCAGAATCTAATTTAACTTAGATCAGTTGGCGAAGTTATATGTGAAAGAGATTATTTCGAGGCACGGAGTACCAGTGTCGATTGTTTCCTACCGCGATCCGCACTTCACATCTAATTTTTGGAAACGACTACAGGAATGCATGGGGACACAGTTGAGAATGAGTACAACTTATCACCCTCAGACTGATGGGTAAAGCGAAATGATAATCTAGACCTTAGAGGATATGCTAAGACCATGCGTCATGGATTTTAAAGGCAACTGGGATAATCACCTACTGCTTGTAGAATCGGGTATAACAATAGTTATCACACTAGTATTAGTATGCCGCCTTACGAAGCGTTGTACGGTAGAAAGTGCAGAACTCCACTGTACTGGGATGAAGTTGGTGAGAGGCAATTGCTAGGTCCAGAGTTGGTACAGCAGACAGCATAGATAGTTAAAGTAATCCGGACAAGATTAGTAGCGGCTCAGAATAGGCAGAAGAAATACGCCGATCCACACCGCAAGAATGTTGAGTTTGAATCAGGTAACTTTGTATTTTTGAAGGTCTCTCCCTGGAAGGGAAAGATCAGATTTGGTAAAAAGGAAAAATTGAGCCCGAGGTTCATTGGACCCTTTGAGGTGCTGCGAAGAATTGGAGAAGTCGCCTATGAGGTAGCTTTACCTCCGGCACTAGAGCATGTCTATAACGTTTTCCATGTGTCAGTGTTACGACCCTATAAACCTGATTACAAACATGTGATAGAATATGAACCCCTACAATTCGAGAAGGACTTATCTTACGAAGAAGTTCCTATTCAGATTGTTGACAGGAAATAGTAAGTTCTCAGAAATAAAGTAATACCTTCTGTTAAGGTAATTTGGAGGAACCACAACACTGAAGAAGCTACGTGGGAACTCGAAGAAAATATGATGAAGACTTATCCACACTTATTTTCTTAAATATGTGAACGCGATTTCGGGGACAGAATCTTTGTAGGGGGAGGAGAATGTGACCGGACGAAATTATTAATCGAACCGTGATTCTGAGGACAGAATCCTTTTAAGGGGGGAAAGATGTGACGAATGAGAATTTTGTAAAGTTATTTGAATAATTATTGAAATAAATAAATATTTTTGATGATTTAATTATTGAGTTAAATAATTAATTCATGAAATTGTGGTAGATTAATTTAATTATATGTGTTTCATTAATTAGATTAATATGTGGTAATTTGATATAGTTCAAAGTATATATTTAATTGAGTTTATTTGATTAAATAAATTAATTAAATAAGCATAGTGTTATTCTAATTAATTTAATAATTAATTTGAGAATTAATGAATTGACATAATTAATAAATAAGAATATTAATTATGTGACAATGTAATTTAATGTGAGTTATCTTATTTTATTTAATTGAGTTAAATATAATTAATGGAGTAATTATAGTGTGACAATTAACTATATAATAAACTAGTTAATTAAAATAAAGGGAGAGGAGGAAAAGAAGAAACCAAACAAGACCTTAAGGGAAGTTTTGGTTGGTTAAGATAACTGACCATTACTTATACGTATTATTCTTATACTTAAATGCATTTGTCATATATCATATCAGAGGAAAAGTAAGAGAGTTTCATAGAAAAAGAGAAGAAATTGAGAGAAATTGAGAGGAAGAGAGATTTGAGAGATCATTGAATTGTTTGTGATTATATCATCTTCACTACTAAAGGGTAATCCCTTCTTTTAAGTTTTCAAAATCTAGATTTCTCAAAGTTCATTTACGTACTTTAAAGTTTTTTTGTGAAAAATAGTTTTGAAATTAAGGCATGATATGTCTATATATATATAGGTATGTAATCATAACATGTTTTCTAACATGTAATCATGTTTTAAAGTAATCAATTTCATATGTATATGCCTTAATTGAGTTTTCAGAAAGTTATAGAGTTTCATTAACGTATTTTCAAAAGTTCTCTGTTATGAATTATTTTGAGAATTAAAGTAAGATATGATCATATAGAGATCTGTGTATGTTAATATCATGGGCTATGCTATATATTCATAAATTACAGTGATTACACCATGGAATTTTTTTTATAATTGGGTTTCACGAAATACAGAGTTTTAATATTATATGAATAACCCATATGGGTAAATTAAATGCTTTCATAGTATGTTTAACTTAAAATTGATAATGGATTATGATTATACATATTAAAACAAAGAAAACAAATTTTGAACGGACGGATTTAGAGTTATAACGAAACAGTGACGACTGAAATTCGTGTTTTTCTTCAAAACTTTCAAAAAACACCAAGAACAGTAAATTTATGTAATTTGATTTGAGAAATTACATGATATAAAGTGTTAAAAGTATGTTAAATTCACTATATGATGTTTCTGTGAAGTTTACGCTTTATCAGAATCACTGTAATAGTTCGATTTGTATTTATTTGGCCAAATCTGTCAAAAATCGCGAACTGGACTGAACTGCCAAGGCACGCTCACCCCAGCGGCTCTAGACCCTCCCCAGCGGGCCTAACCCTGCCTTAGCGGGGGTAGTGTAGGGAAAATTTCTATTTTGATCTCTTGTAGTAAAATAAGTATAATTTTTTCATACGAACTCCGATTAAGGCGATTCAGGATGATTCAGAAAGATAACGAGTAGACCTACAATTTTTATTCTTTAAGTTTTTCGATTTGAAGTCGCTAAAATTGGTCAAGTTGACCATCTTTGTGACTGATGCGTATTCGGAGGCAATCGGAGGGCGTCGAACATGCACGTACGCAAGTATAGTGCTCTCAACGATAAAAAATGTTGTTCTAAGTTATAAAACATGAATATTATATGATTTGAAGTTCATGTTAATAAACTAAGTTATTAACATGTATAAGATAATGTGAAGGTTCAAGTTAACAACTTAAGTGCGAACTGAATATTGTGATTGTAAAACTTGATTATGATTATTTGAAGAATTATACTTATATGGTACACATATTGTGAATTGATACTCATGTTATGTGGTTAGTTAATAAGTTAACACTAGGAACCAAGTTGTAAGTTGACTTATATGAAAAGTTCAATAGTTGAACATATAAGTTATGAAACTAATCAACATCGTATGCATAATGTAATGTGTAGGACGTTGAAGAATTGAATTGTAACTAGATTAGTAGCTTGTGCACGAGGCAAGTATTCTATCCCTAACTTATTATTGTTGAGCAAGTTTTCTAACTATACCCTTTAAATTGAGCAAGTGTTCTATGCTTAATTACTGTTGATGAGCAAGTTATTATTCTTGATTACTCAAGTTTCGAATTTCATATGAGATGTTATGGTTCTTTTAAAAGTATCATTTCGGTTATACAATACTTATTCGATTGTATACCCTTGAGAAGTTAATATTCAAATTGAATATCATTTATTGTTGAATCCTTTAAGACTAGCGAACCCTTATTGATTTGACTAGTCCATAGTTGATGAGCGTTCTAAATTTCAGAACTATTATTGAGTTTATCCAAACCAAATTTTCTTTGGTGCGGACTCTGATGTCAAAATTGAGATGAACAACCCTAATACTAGGGATTGATGATGATGCTTTAAGCGTTGAGGTATTGTGCACAGTATTGGTACGAAGGGCTGATCTCCCTAAGTATGAGAAGTAAAGTCCATAGTCTTATGACTGTTAAAGGTTTAAAGGTTATTATACTTGACAACCTAGGACATAGTTCAAGGTCTTATGACCCTCAGATGTAATTTGATTCTTGATTAATTATTCTTGATTCAAAAGTTGAGCTTTCTGTTATTCAAATTTCTTTGATTCACTCGCATGTTATTATTCTATCATATTTTTATACTTGCGGGCATTCGTGCTCACTCTTGCATAATAACATTGTAGCTAAGAATGAACGATGTGATGATCCTTCTAGTAGCAAGGGCAAAGGAAAAACTAACAAGTGTTGAAGACTTGTGGTGTCATTGAAATGTTAAAGTTCAAGACTTATGTGTATTGATTAAGACTTATTTATTTACGTTTCCGCAACAGAGATTTAAGGTTAAGTATAACCTGGGATTGATTATGTATTTATTATTTTAGATGTTGTAACTCTATTATAGGGAGATGATGGATTATTTATCTAATAAATGAATTTTATTATTTATGGGTAGATAGTCATATGATATTTGAACAGTGAACACCAAATCCTATGAAAATTAAGATACCAGATTTGGGGGTGTCACACGCAGCCTTTGAGGATATTAAGGAGGTTTTGATGGCCAGAGATGCTGCTTTTGTAGAGAGGAATAAGGCCATAGCTTCCCAGGGATTTCCACATTGCCGACAGTACTGCTCTTCGATCATATACTCATGGTCTGGTTGCCGAGATGAGTGTTTATATTGTTGATCACAGTGCTACTATGCAGATGGTTGTGGATGTTTTGGCCCGTATAGAGGCTGAGAGTATTGCACTTGCAGTAGCTCCTCCATCTTCAGAGAGAGATGTCATGTTGTTATTGTTATCTCGCTTGTCCATGGGTGCATAGACTAGCTTTATTTTTCCTGCATATACTAGATCAACAATTTTTGTCATGTACAGGACACAGTGTATATATCAAACAGTATTATATATAAGAGAAATATATTTTGATTCACTTCCCTGTTGGATATGTATTGTCAATGCTGAGTGATTACAACTTCTTTCATGACTTGCTATTGTTGATGTATTACGAGCTTCTCCTTGATGGACTGACATTGAGATGTCGAAGAATATCTCAGATGGGCTTATTGACCATGAAGGCTTGATAAAATTTAGGGTTTATATGGTTTCGGTGTCTTGAGACTAGTTTTATTGGTTTTTTCTTGAAGATCAAAGCGCACCATGAATGGCTGCCTATGTACTCCCGGGTGGAGGGAGATCAGGTCATTCGTAGTTCCATTTTTGTGTGAGAGAGGCTTGAGAAATGTCTCTTTTGAGTTTGGTTTGATGAGTTTTTGAGTTTTTATGTTTTTGTTTGGTTTGACCGCACCAGAAATGGCTGCCTACGTACTCCCGAGCTAAGGGAGATCAGGTCATTAGTAGTTCCATCTTTTAGTGAAAGACGAACTAATTTGATTCGCAGGACCAGGATCCTGGTGTGCATGTATTTCAGACATAGTACCTTTTTATGGTGTCTGAGTTGAAGAGTTGGGAAAATTCTTTTCCGTCCATTTCTTACAATCTGATAGCTCCTCCTATCAAAACTTCCTTAATAATGAAGGGGCCTTCCTAATTTGGGGCGAACTTTCCTTTGGGCTCGTCTTGATTGGCCAAAACTTTCTTCAGCACCAAGTTATTTTCTTTGAATTGTCAGATTTGAACTTTTTTGTTGTAGGATCGAGCGATCCTTTGCTGATATAATTGTCCGTGGAAAATGGCTGTAGCCCTCTTTTCGTCTATCAGAGACAGTTGGTGGTACCGGTCTTGCAACCACTGATCTTTGTCCATTTGAGCGACATTAGTACTCTCAGGGACTCCATTTCTAGTTCTATGGGAAGGACTTCTTTCATGCCACAGACCAATGAGTAGGGGGTAGTCCCAGTAGAAGCGCGCATTGACGTCCTGTATACTATTAGGGTTAGAGGCAATAAGTCAGGCCATTCTTTGTGATTGGCGGCCATTTTCTGCATGATCTTCTTGATGTTCTTATGGGCCGCTTCGACAGCACCATTCATCTTAGGCCGATAAATGACAGAATTGAGATGCTTGATGTGGAACTTGCTACATAGTTCTCTCATCATCTGATTGTTTAGATTCTTGGCGTTGTCAGATCCGATCACCTCTGGTTGTCCATATCGACAGACGACATTATTGTTGATGAAAGCAATGATGACCTATTTGATAACTTTGGGAAAAGAGGCAGCTTCAACTCACTTGGTGAAGTAATCAATCATGGTGAAGATGAATCGATGACCATTGTTGGCTTTAGGCTCTACTAAACATATCACATCCATTCCCCATATGGAGAAAGGCCATGGAGAACTCATGTTGTGAAGCTCATTAAGAGGAGCGTGTATGGCATTTCCATGGATCTGGCATTGATAGCACCTCTTGATGTGGTCGTCGCAGTCAACTTTGAGAGAGGCCCAATAATGTCTTGTTTTTAATATCTTCTTGGCCAGCAGATGACCGCTCATATGTGGACCACAGATTCCGCCGTGGACTTCATCCATCAATCTCTGGGCTTGCTCTTTATCAAGGCATCTTAAGAGCCCTATTCCAGATTCCTTTTTGTAGAGTGCATCTCTACTCAGATAGAACTTTATAGCCATTTTGTGAATCCGCTTGCGTTAGGATTGGCTTGCCCCAGCTGGTATAGATCCATCTCGGAGATATTCTTTTTGATCTTCTGATACCAAGGCTAATTGATAGGAGGTATTTCATCTGATATTTCTCTAATGTAATTCCTGTATGTCAGGGTCTTTTGTCTTGTGAATTTGATATCGGGAATCCCACTCCTATCGGATATACGAATGAAAGAAGCCAAAGTTGCTAATGCGTCAGCGAAATCATTCCTACCCCGAGGTATATAGATGAAAGTTATGTCTTCAAACTCTAGGGATATTTTGACTACCTACCAATGATAGGGTAGCAAATGCAGTTCTTTAGTGTGATATGCCCCAGTGGTTTGTCTGATAACCAACTCAGAGTCTCCAAAGACCAATAGATGTTTGACACGTATGGATTGGCCTAGTTTCAACCCCATTATGCAGCCTTCATACTCATCCGTATTGTTGGTGTTGACAAACTGTAGCTTGGTAGCCACAGGGTACTGTTCTCCTCTACCAGAGATAAGGATTGCCCCAGCTCCGACACCTTACATATTTACTGCTCCATCGAAATACATTTTTCATGGTTGGACTGTATTCTCTTGAGGATCTTGTTGAATTGTCATGATCCCATCATCCGAAAAATAAGTCTCCAGAGGTTCGAACCCTCCTAATGGTGCTTCGGCTAGTTGATTTGCAATGTATTGACCTTTGATGTACTTTTGAGTCAAGTAGACAATGTCAAACTGTTGGAGGATCAACTACCATTTGGACAGTTGATAATTCAACATTAGCTTGTTGAATACGTATTTCAGCAGATCCATGCGGGATATGAGGTAGGTCGTATGCCCATACAGATAGTGATGTAACCTCATGGCGGCCCATGCTAAAGCACAACAGGTTTTTTTGATCAGGGTGTACTTTTGTTCATCAATGCTGAATCTTTTGCTAATGTTGTAGATGGCTCTCTCCTTACTACTATCATCTTTCTGTCCCAACATACAGCCTATGGCGTTGGCATTGACGGACAAGTGCATAAACAAGGGAACTATATCCCTTGGGGATACCAAGACTGGTGCTTCGATCAGCTACTTCTTGATGGCAAGGAAGGCTTTCTGACAATCCTCATTCCATTTGGTGGAAAAATTCTTCCTTAGCAGCTTGAAGATGGGTTCACAAGTTGCTGTGAGCTGGGAAATGAATTAACTTATGAAATTGATCCTTCCCAGGAACCCACGTATCTCCTTCTTTTTCGAGGTACTGGCATCTTAGTGATGGCTTTTATCTTGGCAGGATCCAGCTCAATGCCTCTATTGCTCACTAGGAATCCTAACAGCTTGCCTAATTTAACTCCAAAAGCACATTTGGCGGGATTCAACTTGAGGTTGTACTTACGTAACCTGTTGAACAGCTTCTTGAGATGGTCAATGTGATCGTCCTCCTTCCGGGATTTGACGATAATATCATCCACATAAACCATTATCTCCTTATGCATCATGTCATAAAATAGGGCCATCATGGCTCGCTGATATGTGGCTCCGGCATTGATGAGGCCGGAGGATAATCGTCTGTAGCAGAACGTTCCCCAGGGAGTGATAAAAGTTATTTTCTCCGTGTGTTCTTCAGTGACCATGATTTGATGGTACCCAGCAAAGAAATCCACAAAAGAATACATATCGTACTGTGTCGTGTTGTCGATCAGGATATGGATAAAAGGCACCGGGAAATTATCCTTGAGGCAGGCTTTGTTCAAATCCTGGTAATCTACGCATACTCATATCTTCCCTCCGGGCTTAGGCACAGGAACTATGTTTGACAGCCACTCCGGGTATATTGATACCATGATGATTCCGTCTTTTAATTGTTTAGCAACTTCTTCTTTGACTTTTAGACTCCATTCAGGTTTCAATCGCCTGAGATTTTGCTTGACGGGCTTGAATCCATCTTTGATTGGCATTCGATGGATGACAATGTCAGTAGACAGGCCAATTATGTCCTCCTGTGACCATGCAATCACATCCTAGAATTGTGTTAGGAGTTCGATCAGATCGGTCTTTTGGTCTTGGGTGAGGTCTAGGCCTATCTGGATTTCTTTGAGGTTTTTTGAGGTTCCGATGTTGATAGGGGTGGATTGGTCGAGGTTTGGTTTCGGTTTATCTTCGACCATTCTTTGATATCCTCGGGCACCTCATAGTCATCTTCCTCCTCTTGATCAACTTCCATCAAGTCGAAGTTCAGTTCTACATCAAAGTTGTAGTCACTGTGACAGGTTGGCATCTCATCATCATGGACAAACAAATCCAATTTTGGAGTCCTAAAAACAATATGCTTTCACTTTAATATATGCAACTGCTTAAATATACAGAGCATTTGGCAAAGCATGACAAAAGTTACTGCTATAGCTGTGCAACCAAAAATAAGCAGTAAATGAAAGCATGTTACAGGGCAGATGGATTCTCTGCCCCTTTACCCTTTTCTAATGAGGCAAGAGACACTGCTCCAGTTGTCCAGGGTCAGATCCTTATGAACAGGGAGGATGGAGGAATTGTGCTCGTCTGCCTCATCTCGGAAGATGACAAAGACATCCTTCAAAATAGAGCCAGGGTTTTTCTTTGAACTGTAACCCATTTCTTTCTTCATGCAAGGAATTTGGATCTGATCTTCCATATCACTGTCTGGGATATCATCATTCATACCTTCGTAGTGTATGAGAACACGCATGTTAGCAAATAGGTCTCGTCCTTCCTACAGGAACTTTTCTTTTCCCTTTTTGCTATCCCTCTCAGGCTTTGGGGTCTTTCTCTCACCGACCGGTATGATTAGAGGAAACAACTGTTGGGTTTGTACGAAATCGTGACGCAATCAAATTGCAAAAATTAGCGGAAGCATGATATATCAGAGTTTAAATTTTTTTCTACAAAACCATTACCCGGATCATCCTTTATGCAAATTATTAATTTAAAACGATAAATAAGAAGTTATGGAATCATACCATTGTAAAACGAAGCTTCCACAGGTACTAGTTCAACTCCTTGTTCTTCGTGATCTCCTTAAATTTTTGGGTTAGATTTTTTTCTTTGATCAACGTTAGCCACCCAAGTGTTTGGCCTCTAGAGGTGATCCACCAAGGAATAGGAATTATCAAGAAGGAGGGTGTTTGGCTAAACCTTAGTTTTCTATCCTCTATAGAAAAGGAGTACTCTCCAACAATTGGAATTTCATCAATCAATATCTATTATAAGACTCCTCTTATATAGATATTGGTCAACCTTTCTAATCCTATTAGACATGGGATTTCTTTTAATTAATTAAACTCCTTTAATTAATTTAGGCTTCCCACCACATGGGAATAATTAATTAAATTCATTTAATTAATTTGTCTCCTAATCTTATTAGGAATAAATGAGAGTACTAATATTAAATTAATTACTAAACTCCTTTAGAAATTTAAATAATAATAATTGTAATAATATTAATAAGACTCCTCTTATTAATTTATATTTAATATTTCTAAAATATTAAATAATAAACATTAAGCTATTTAATTTATTCTATCACTATAGATTAAATTAATTATACTTAATGCATTATTACGATTATGTCATTACCTTCTTAAATAATTATTCTTCCTTTTATGGTGTGACCCTTTAGGTTCTCTATATTAAACCGGTTGTGAATAAATCAATTAGAACAATTCTAATCTTATTTAAATAAAAAAATTAAACTAATAATCTATTTAAATAAATAATATTTATTCTACAATAGGGATAAGCCTCCCTAGCGATCAACGACTTTCCAGATAATATAGATTTCAACATTAATCATAAAAAACCTGTGAGTAAATAGTTACCATACAATTCAATCCTTCCACCATACAATGTCCCAATTAAATATAAGACATGAATTTACTGTTAAGTCTTATTTTATTTAATTATATGTATTTCGATTAGAAAATGCACAACTCCGATTAATACAAATTAGAAACCTCTTTCTAATTTCATTCCACCTTGGCCAAGGATTCCTTGGTTGTCATTTAACGAATCACATAGGACATATCTCCTCTTTTACTAGAGGTGGTAGATTCTTTATTGATCATTCATTATCTCCATATGTAACTCATTATACCCAAGCATACCCTAGGTATGCCTTAAAAGGTCTTAAGGAATAAGTCAAAGTATAATTTGTTACATACAAGATACTATGATGATCTCAAGTCCAAGGATCACTTGTACTACTTTCACATTAGGAATTCCTATTGACAGGCGAGTAAAACTCCATTAGGTATTCCATAGCGAGTCACGTTCAGTGAACTTATTCTCTAATAAGCACCTACATACTTGCTTTAGTGTCTCAACACAAATGATCATGAGATCAATCATCCTCATCCAATGAGCAAGCAACATATGTACCAATCTATCCGGATTTACTAATCCCCTTTTAGTAATCCCACGATTGGGAACTATTTTAGTTTTAAAGCTTTCTAAGAATTTAGATCTCATTAGCATGATCAACATCATGATTCTAAAAGCATTGCTTAAAACTATTGGTTATTTATATATTATAAAAACAGCACCATATAGATACTTAAATGCCTTTAATAAATAAATATTTTATTAATAAATAAATAAGATTGTTTACAAAGTATGTGCTTTATCATCATACATGATTGGCTTGTATGCACACTACTATCAATCTCCCACTTGCACTAAAGCCAATCGCCATGGTATCTCATACCCATCTTCTCTAAGTGACGATCAAACTGCTGTTGTGTTAAAGCTTTAGTAAATGGATCTGCAATGTTGTCTTGAGAGTCTACACGCTCCAAGGTGACGTCTCCTCTTTTAATGATCTCCCTGATCAAGTGAAATCGCCGCAACACGTGTTTAGATTTTTGATGAGACCTTGGTTCCTTAGCCTGTGCAACTGCTCCTGTGTTGTCACAGTAAACGGGAACTGCTTCTCCAATTTTAGGAACCATACCAAGTTCAGTTATGAACTTCTTAATCCAAACAGCTTCCTTTGCAGCTTCACTTGCAGCTATATACTCTGCCTCTGTCACTGAATCAGCAACTGTTTGCTGCTTGGAACTCTTCCAACTCACTGCGCCTCCGTTCAAGGTAAAAACATACCCTGAAACAGATTTACTGTCATCTTGGTCTGTTTGAAAACTTGAGTCTGTGAAGCCCTCGAGTTTTAATTCAGACCCACCGTAGACAAGAAAAATATCCTTAGTCCTTCTCAAGTATTTTAGGATATTCTTCACTGCCTTCCAGTGCTCTTCTCCTGGATTCGACTGGTATCTGCTCAGTACACTAAGTGCATGAGCAACATCTGGTCTAGTACATATCATACCGTACATGATAGATCCTATTGCAGAAGCATAAGGGATCTTACTCATACGGGCTTTCTCCTCAGGTGTCTTTGGGGCCTGTTTCTTGGAGAGATGTATTCCATGGCTCATCGGCATGAGACCTCTTTTGGAATCTTCCATGCTAAATCTCTTTAGCATTACATCAATGGACGTTCCTTGGGATAAACCAAGCATCGTTTTAGATCTATCTCTATAGATCTTTATCCCCAAAATATAGGATGCTTCTCCCAAGTCCTTCATGGAGAAGTGTTTAGATAACCAGATTTTAATCGATTATAGCATAGGAATGTCATTCCCTATCAGTAATATATCATCAACATATAATACAAGGAATGAAACTGCGCTCCCACTAACCTTCTTGTACACACATGGTTTATCGTCGTTTTTGATAAAATCAAACTCTTTGATTGTCTCATCAAAACGAATGTTCCATCTACGAGAAGCTTGCTTCAATCCATAAATGGATCGTTGCAGCTTACAGACTTGATTTGTTCCAACCTTTGAAATAAATCCCTCTGGCTGTGTCATATACACACCTTCCTCAAGTTTCCCATTGAGGAAGGCCATTTTCACGTCTATCTGCCAGATCTCATAGTCGTTATAAGCTGCAATCGCAAGCAAAATCCCAATGGACTTGAGCATAGCTACTGGTGAAAAGGTTTCGTCATAGTCAACTTCCTTGTCTTTGTTTGAAATCTTTTGCAACCAGTCGGGCCTTATAGGTCTCTACCTTGCCGTCCGCTCCAGTCTTTCTTTTAAAGACCCATTTGCACCCAATAGGCTTAATGCCTTCAGGTGGTGAAACCAAAGTCCATACTTTATTTTCGTACATGGAGTCCATTTCGGATTTCATAGCTTCAAGCCATTTTCCTGAGTCTTTATTACTCATAGCCTGTTCGTAATTCAATGGATCATCATCATTCATGATGTGTACCTCATCGTCATCCTCTATAACGAATCCATACCTCTCAGGTATCTTCGGTACTCTTCCAGATTTATGAACAGGGTGTGGTATAGTAGGTTTTTCTACTTGGTCAGGTACCTGACTTTGATCCGTGGTAATTTGTGGTTCTTGAGCTTCTTCAAGATATATCTTACTCCCACTGACCCCTTCATGGATAAACTCCTTTTCCAAGAAGGCAGCATGTTTCGCAACAAACACCTTTTGATCAGTTGGATGATAGAAATAATACCCTAAAGTTTCTTTAGGATATCCCACAAATCTACACTTATCGGATTTAGTCTGTAGCTTATCATTTTCAAACTTTTTGACATAAGCTGGGCAACCCCAAGTCTT
The DNA here is from genome assembly GCA_020205555.1 of Panax stipuleanatus. NCBI lineage: Eukaryota > Viridiplantae > Streptophyta > Magnoliopsida > Apiales > Araliaceae > Panax > Panax stipuleanatus. Next base: position 69,540,495 of record CM035123.1, on the reverse strand, counting down.
AACATGCTTAAAATTTGGTTTCCTCCCCTTCCACATCTCATATGGAGTCTTTGGGGCGGATTTGGTAAGTACCTTGTTAAGTAGGTATGCAACCGTTTCTAGGGCATATCCCCAGAAAGAAATTGGAAGGTCCATAAAACTCATCATGGATCGAACCATGTCCAACAGTGTTCGATTTCTCCTTTCAAATACTCCATTTAACTGTGGTGTACCTGGAGGAGTCCATTGTGAGATTATACCATTTTCTTTGAGACAATTGAGAAACTCACCGCTTAAGTATTCTCCACCTCGATCTGATCGAAGTATCTTTATACTCTTGCCCGTTTGTTTCTCTACTTCACTTCTGAACTCTTTGAACTTTTCAAATGATTGTGACTTGTATTTCATTAAATACACATATCCAAATCTTGAGTGATCATCAGTGAAAGTAATAAAATAAGAATACCCACCCCGTGCACTTGTTGTCATAGGTCCACAAACGTCTGTGTGAATCAATGCCAACAACTCTGTAACTCTTTCTCCTTTTCCACTAAAAGGAGATTTAGTCATTTTACCCATGAGACAAGATTCACAAGTTGGATATGATTCATAATCAGATAACTCAAGGAGCCCATCTTTATGCAACTTGGATAATCTTGTTTCATTGATATGACCGAGTCTACAGTGCCACATGTAGGTATAATTAATATCATCTCTTTTCCTTTTCTTAGTTTGTTCAATTTGAAAAATATTTTCTTGTAAGTCAAGTGTATAAAGTCCATTTCGCAAATTTTTAACACCATATAAAACATCGTCTTTATAAATAGAACAACTATTGTTCTTTATAACAACGTTAAATCCTTCCATATCCAATACAGAAATTGAAATAATGTTTTTAATAATATTCGGAACATAATAAAAATTATTAAGATAAATGGACTTGCCCGAAGGCATTGCTAAATAATAAGTTTCTACAGCTAATGCAGCAACCTTTGCTCCATTCCCCACTCATAGGATCACCTCATCATTGTTCAGCTTTCTACTTCTGACCAGTCCCTTCACATTATTACATATGTGAGAACCACAGCCGGTATCCAATACCCAAGTAGAATTTTGACTTTCTAAAAAATTAATTTCAATCATGAACACACCTTGATTGGAAGTCGAAGCTTCTCCAAGTTTCTTCTTTGCCAGAAACTTCTTGCAGTTCCTCTTCCAATGACCCAGCTCGTTGCAATGGAAGCACATTCCTTTGCTAGCTGGATCAGATTTCTTTTGTTCCTTTATGTTCACTTTGCCCTTGGTCATCCGAGATCGGAAGAGCTCCTTAGATATCTCATATCTAGCAGTCCTACTTTGTTCACCATACAACTCCTTGAGGTGAATCAACATAGTAGGAGCATCCATATTTTCGTGCTGACGTTGAAGCTCGTTATTCATGGATGCGAGCATGATGCATTGAGCCACAGATGCATCATCTTGCCACTTTACAATGGTGGCAATCTCTTCCTTAGAGGCTGTTTCTGGAACAGTTCCAGGGACAGGTGAGTTTAGGACATAAGAAATTTTTTCAGCAGTGAGAACTATTCTCAGATTTCTTAGCCAGTCCGTATAATTCGGCCCGGTAAGCTTATTAGCATCAAGTATGCTTCGCAGTGAAATTAGTGATTTTGACATTTTTAAAATTCTGCATGTGAAAAATAATATTTCAGCAAACATTCATTTTATTAATTTTGCATGCCAAAATAAATTTAGGTCTTTATTTTAAATTGGTATCTCCCACTATTTTTATCAAACTATATTACCCTCACTTATATAGTTCAGCAACATCTAATTAAAAATTTGCTAGTGAGAATAAGGATCCCATTTCAAATGTATATAACCTTGTGGATAGCACAACAAGCGATATACAAATAAATAGGTAGACAACTCTTGTCTATTACATCACTATATAACTCCTTTTATTTTGCCTCTTAAATCATAATGGTTAAGTGTGTGCACATCCGAACTAAAATGATTTAAGTTAAGTCCAGCCTAGCACTTCCATAAATTCAAAAAAGAAAAATATTCGTCCTTGTGGATAGCACAACAAGACTAGATCGTTCAATTTTCTTGATAAGCATCAAATGTGATTAATTAACATCTTAAATACGCAATACTCGCATTGTGGATATCACAACAAACTCATATTAAATATTTAATACTCTATTAATTTATCATGCTAGAAGGCGACGTTCGATATTCCAAATATCATTTGAACGCTTCGGACTTAATATTATTTCTTTGAGGGGTTTGTTATTATTTGTCTCATCTTGCTTAGCGCGCAATGCACACACTATATATATATATATATATATATATATATATATATATATATATATATATAAAATACGTGTCATTTTATTAAACATGCGAAGCATGTTTGCATAAAATATAATATATATAATATTTAGCATGCAATATAGAATATTATATTCTACCCGGATTGATTATGGACTTTTATTCTAGTTTGGTTCACTAGAGCCACCAAGTGAACCAAAAGGTCAAACCTAGGAGTGCAAGAATTTAAATTTAAATATAACTATTACATTTAAACCCGGGCTCCATACAAACGGGTCTTCACGCGCTCCTTGCTCCTTGGTCTCCAATTTCTTCAAGATAATTCTAACTATTTCTATTACATTAAACTATTTAATTTAAATAGAAACCTTGATCAGCAGTCAAGGGGAAGTACATAGGAGGGAGATGGAATTTTACATCAAGAAAATTTTTTTAGTGAAGACGAGGTACACAGACCCCATTTAATAAAACTCATTCATTCAAGCATTCAACTAAAATAAAATCCAATCACATTGGTCAAATAGTCCATAATCAATCTCCATTTATTATCATACATATCATCATATATATCAATAAATAAATATTCATCTCATGAAGTAAAATATTCCATATATATATGAGTATCATTTAATGGGCAATTTTAAATTGCATGAAATCCAATTTCAAGATTAAAATAAACTCTTTATTTTAATTATAAAATTATTTAGAATATAATATATAAATATATCATATATATATATATATTTGATATTACCGTATATATTATATATATTTATATAACGAATCAGGTTATATATATATATATATATATATATATAATATAAATTCACATTTATTTTTTTAAAAGAAGTCACATTCTTTTATTAAAAGAGTCCTGCAGGTTTATTAAAAGAGTCCTTTCCTGATGGGTCACCTTCTTTTTGGAGTAAGAAAGAGACAACACCTTTTCTTTGCAGAATTCAAGATTAGCACCCCAAAAAAAAAAATTGTGATTCGTCCCAAAAAAAAAACGTCATTTTTTTTTCTTAAAAAATAATAATTTTATACAATAAAATTATGCCCAATAAATTATTTTTAAATACATACCCATATGTATATGAAATCAAAAATAAATTAATAATTGCATAAAGGTTTGGCTCTGATGCCACTGTTGGGTTTGTACGAAATCGTGACGCAATCAAATTGCAAAAATTAGCGGAAGCATGGTATATCAGAGTTTAAAAAAAATTTCTACAAAACCATTACCCGAATCATCCTTTATGCAAATTATTAATTTAAAACGATAAATAAGAAGTTATGGAATCATACCATTGTAAAACGAAGCTTCCACAGGTACTAGTTCAACTCCTTGTTCTTCGTGATCTCCTTAAATTTCCGGGTTAGATTTTTTTCTTTGATCAACGTTAGCCACCCAAGTGCTTGGCCTCTAGAGGTGATCCACCAAGGAAGAGGAATTATCAAGAAGGAGGGTGTTTGGCTAAATCTTAGTTTTCTATCCTCTATAGAAAAGGAGTATTCTCTAACAATTGGAATTTCATCAATCAATATCTATTATAAGACTCCTCTTATATAGATATTGGTCAACCCTTCTAATCCTATTAGACATGGGATTTCTTTTAATTAATTAAACTCCTTTAATTAATTTAGGCTTCCCACCACATGGGAATAATTAACTAAATTCATTTAATTAATTTGGGAATAAATGAGAGTACTAATATTAAATTAATTACTAAACTCCTTTAGAAATTTAAATAATAATAATTGTAATAATATTAATAAGACTCCTCTTATTAATTTATATTTAATATTTCTAAAATATTAAATAATAAACATTAAGCTATTTAATTTATTCTATCACTATAGATTAAATTAATTATACTTAATGCATTATTACGATTATGTCATTACCTTCTTAAATAATTATTCTTCCTTTTATGGTGTGACCCTTTAGGTTCTTTATATTAAACCGGTTGTGAATAAATCAATTAGAACAATTCTAATCTTATTTAAATAAATAAATTAAACTAATAATCTATTTAAATAAATAATATTTATTATACAATAAGGATAAGCCTCCCTAGCGATCAACGACTTTCCAGATAATATAGATTTCAACATTAATCATAAAAAACCTGTGAGTAAATAGTTACCATACAATTCAATCCTTCCACCATACAATGTCCCAATTAAATATAAGACATGAATTTACTGTCAAGTCTTATTTTATTTAATTATATGTATTTCGATTAGAAAATGCACAACTTCGATTAATGCAAATTAGAAACCTCTTTCTAATTTCATTCCACCTTGGCCAAGGATTCCTGGGTTGTAATTTAACGAATCACATAGGACATATCTCCTCTTTTACTAGAGGTGGTAGATTCTTTATTGATCATTCATTATCTCCATATGTAACTCATTATACCCAAGCATACCCTATATATGCCTTAAAAGGTCTTAAGGAATAAGTCAAAGTATAATTTGTTACATACATGATACTATGATGATCTCAAGTCCAAGGATCACTTGTACTACTTTCACATTAGGAATTCCTATTGACAGGCGAGTAAAACTCCATTAGGTATTCCATAGCGAGTCACGTTCAGTGAACTTATTCTCCAATAAGCACCTACATACTTGCTTTAGTGTCTCCACACAAATGATCATGAGATCAATCATCCTCATCCAATGAGCAAGCAACATATGTACCAATCTATTCGGATTTACTAATCCCCTTTTAGTAATCCCACGATTGGGAACTATTTTAGTTTTAAAGCTTTCTAAGAATTTAGATCTCATTAGCATGATCAACATCATGATTCTAAAAGCATTGCTTAAAACTATGGGTTATTTACATATTATAAAACAGCACCATGTAGATAATTAAATGCCTTTAATAAATAAATATTTTATTAATAAATAAATAAGATTGTTTACAAAGTATGTGCTTTATCATCATACATGATTGGCTTGTATGCACACTACTATCAACAACATGGCTGATACCACAGCAGGGATCTTCCTCATTGGCTTCATAAATCCAGCATCAGTGAGGTTTGGCAATAGTATGGTGGAAGCATGAGCCTTAGGATGCTTATGTGGGTTTCTGACGGCTTGACCCAGATGAATAACCCAATCCGGCTCTTCCTGACTGGCTCGGGATTTGCACCGAGCTCTTGATTCCCTTTTGATTATTTCCTAACCCTTCTCCAGGGTGAAAACCCAAAGATACCTATCTCTTGGCCCACTGTCATTACTTCGGGGGAGACTTTAGGCTTCAAAGCTCGTGCCCCAACTAGTAGGTATTGAATATCGCTTACCTCCAATGCTTGAAAACTAGCAGGTTCAATCCCTGCATCCAGGCTGATCACTGGCATATCTCCCTCTATGCAGACAGGGTAATCCGGTTCGACATTCACTGTGATTAGGTTGCCATTGATAATGTATTTAAGTTGCTGATGGAGGGTGGATGGCACAAATCCTGCCATATGAATCCATAGCCTTCCCAGTAATAAGTTGTATCCTGTGGTTATGTTTAGAACCTAAAAGGACACATAGAAAGTGTGTGGACCAATCTCTAGAGGTAGCTTAATTTCTCCCATAGCTTGTCGGCGAGATCCATTGAAAGCTCAGATGACCACATGACTGGTTTTGATCCGGTGCGGGTTAATCTTCATTCTCTCAAAGGTATCGTAGGGACAGATGTTGAGGGATGATCCTCCATCTATCAGCACACCTCCGATCACATATTTGAATGACATTACAGCTATGTGCAGTGACTTACGATGACCCATCCCCTCTGCAAGTATATCATCGTCAATGAAAGATATTACATTGCTGTTGAAAATGTGTTCTACCACGTGATAGAATTTCTAGGCATCCACGGTATGTGGCAGATGGGCTTCTTCCAGTACTTTCACAAGAATGTTGCGATGATCCACCGATGATAAGACCAGATCTAGAATGGACATCTGCTTGGGTGCGTCTTTCAGGCTTTGCACCACTTTGATTTCATTGTGTCCCATTTTACTGAGGAACTCTTCTATTTTCTCTTCATCTACCTTGTCTTTGGCCTTGATGATTGATTTGATCACCCGCTGAGGCATGTATAATGGATTCTCCTTTGGAACGATGGCACTGTTGTTTGAGGTGAAACTGTCATCATTCTCGTAGTTCTATGGAACTTTCTTCAGACTGATCACTGGATACTGGGGTTTGAATGGTAAGATCAATGGTTCGGGAGCCGCCAACTTTACAGGATTTTGTATTTCTTGGACCCCTTTCCCTGGTAGCATTAGGGGTGGGAAGGCTGGCTCCTTATCACAGGAAATAACAGCCACTGTATCCTGATTCCATGCAGTGGGAATAAAGAGAGTTTCTTCATTTGGGAGGCCATAATCCCAATTCCCTCTTATCAGTTCACCACTTTCAATCATGTTCTAAATTAAATGACGAATTCCCCAGTAAACCTCAGTATCATGGCCGGGTGCATTGGAGTGGTAATGGCAGATTCGGTCAGGTTTGAATTTCCTGGATCGCAAATTTACCGAGGGTAATAAGTCTGACACCATTCCCTTATTGATTAACATCTGAAGGATTTCCTTCATTGGCTAGTTTAGGTTGATGAAATTCCTCTAGAAAGCGAATTCCCTATCAGCCTGGAACTTCTCTTCCTTGGCCATCTTGTCGGCCCAGGGTTTATGCTGATGAAATCGGTAATGGTCTCTCATAGCAATGGGACTAGTTTTTGGGGTGGAAGGATTTGCATCAGACTGGTTGGTCTGGTTTATCAGCTGTTTGGTGACCTGATGTTGGTATACGACCAATTCTGTTAACTGTCCAATCTGCTCCTTGATAGACTTGATCTCCTGTTCTATCAGGAATCACCTTTCTGAGACTTCCCAACTGTCTGGGCTGGATTGAATTGATTCTCTGACGTATCAGAGATATTTGGATCCTTCTCCATTTTGTATGATAATCATGTTGACACATTCCTCTTTGTGCTGAGGGAGGGGATTATCCTGCACGTGCAGTTGCTCTGGTTTGGTCACCACAATCTCTCCATTGTCAATCAAGTCTTGGATTTTGTGCTTGAGAGACCAACAGTCTTGTGTAATATGGCCCGGGGATCCAGAATGGTAAGCACACTTTTTGCTTGAGTTAAAATTTTGTCCACCGGTATTGGTTGGTGGGAGGAGTTACACAATCTTTTTCTGCGCCGTCAACAGTTTTAGCACATTTTCAAGTGAATCCCTTAATGGGGTGAATGTTCTTCGACGTCTGGCCTCCAATTTTTCTGAAATGGCTGGTTTGAAGGTTGTACTAGAGCTTGAAAAGGGGAATAGTTCCTCCTCTGAATGGGCATGCTGCTTGAATCACCCCTCTGATTCTGTTCTTGTAAGATCAAGGATACTTCTTCGTCTTTCTTCTTATGTACCCTTCGGGGATATTACTCTCGTAATTCCTGGACTAGATATGTTCGACAACAGCTTCCAAGGCAGTCAGATCCTTTATCTTTCTAGACTTGAGCCCCATTTCTGCCATTTCGTCGTGCTTGATCATTTCTGAAAACGACTTTCCTATGCCTGCTAAGACCCTTTCATAATACGGGGCTTCTTGAATGTCGATGAAAGTCATGACTATCTCAGAATCATTCATAGGTGGAGTGACTTGTGCTGCAACCCGCCTCTATCGTTGAGCATATTCTCTGAAGGATTCAGTACCTTGTTTCTTGATTTTGGTTATTTGGTATCTGTCTGGAGCTAGTTGAGACTGGAAGCTGTATTGACTTAGGAAATCATGCGCCAGCTCTTCCCAGCTATGAATTTTAGAGTTATCTAGACAGGCGTACCATGCTCAAGCCTCTCTGGTCAGACTTTTTTGGAATAACTGCATTTGAAGCTTCTCTTCCTCTGCATAGGATCTAAGTTCTCCAATGAACAACTTCAAGTGAGTGTAGGGGTCTCCCAATCCATCGTATTTCTCAAAATTAGAGTTCTAAATTTTTCGGGATAACGAGCCCCAGGGAAAATTCATAAGTCAGAATAATTGACACTGCCAAATGCACCTATCCCTTTGATAGACCAGATGGTTTCTTCCATCTGTCGGACTTTCTTCAGAATGTCACCAACTTCCTGTTATTTGTTAAGGATGGTGATTTCAGGGGTTTTGTTGGTTGTGTCCTGATTCTGTGATTTAGGAATCTAAGTGTCCTTCTTCCCGGTCTCTTGACTGCCACCGAGTGTACCGGGTTCTGTGTGACCCTGAGCCTGTTTTCCTTTAAGAGCTTTACTCTGCTCTCTTAAGAAAAGAGCTAATTCGGCTATCTAGTTCTTCAGTCCTTCAAATTCTTCCTTAGAGACAGGGGTGGATTCTGGCTGAGAACTGGAAGTCATGTCCGGAGATGGGCTTAGTGCTTTCTTAGACTTAGATCTAGTGACAGGGCCAATTTTTCACCTACAACAAAATGTAGGCGTGTCAATTTCCTGAGGTAGGTAAGGATAGGATGCATGCCATGTTGTGTTTTTGAGGTTTTTTAATCTTATCCTGCAAAATAGAGGTCAGTTATTTTGATGACAGGATAATATGATAGGATTTACAAAACATGGAATGTATATTTACATTATTTAAACTGTGCTATTTACATTGGAATTTAAAAACATGACATTGAATTGAAAGAGGAAGGCATGAAGAGGTTTTCCATCGGATTTGGTTAATTAGAGGCTGACCTATCTTAGGCTACTCTCGCGCCTTTTTCGGCATGTAGGTCCCCAAATCATCGCAATCTACTAGAGGGGGAATTAATCCGATCTTTCAACGGGAGCGAATCTGAGTGGTGCTTTTTCATGAGCCTCGAAGACTTAGCCGTCCTCGAAGACATTACTCTGTCACCGACGGGTTTGCCTCCTGGTGGAGGAATCACACAACATACATTCACATACATCGCATCTCACCGTATGCATATGATGACATTGGTGCGAAGCACAAATATGGGTGTGAAGCACTAATAATGTAGGAAAGCATTCATTCGCATTCATTCAATTTAAAGATGCAGGATTCATGCATTCATTCAATGTAAGGATGCAGCATTCATACATATACAGATATGAAAGGGAAATTTTTGAAAATATTCGAACGCGGCCTAAGCCCTCTAAAATCCCCAACAGCGTCGCCACCTGTCGACGTCGGGAAGAAATTGTGAGTCGAGTTGGACCCGAATCTTTCTCTCTTCCTAAGTTTTGTCTACCCTTATTCTTTTTATTGTGAAAAAGGTTTTGAAGGGTTTTTAGGAAAAGGCCAACATATATCATGTCGACGATTTGAACATTTTACAGAGTCGCCAGTTAGTAGATTTGAAATGGTTGTACCAACTCAACCGAGTTTTGTTTGAAAGGAGGCCCAATTGCTGGACACTATCGAAACTTGATCTTTGAAGCTGAAGTTTTAAGTTCGAGGCTTGGTTAAGTGTGGGGAAGGTGTTAGGCACCCCACTACTTCCGTGTAAACACGGTACCACATCTTTTCAATTTTCCCTTTTAAATCTGCAGTATGTGTGTGAATGTTGGAAGGAATTGGGCCTATGATTGATTGATTGAAAGTATGGACAGGCTTCGTTGAACCTATATACAAAGGGTTTGATTTGATTTGCAAAAGTCTCTTTTTTAGACAAGATTATTAAGATGATGTTTTGAAAGCAGGTTTTCAAACCCTTGTGCTCACTGTAAGAATTGAAGTATGTCAACACTTCTGTGTTATCTTTTTAGCCTTAAGACTCAATTTGAATGGTGATTGTCGGGCTGCGAAGCATCCTCGACCATATAATATATACAAGTGTCGGTCTTCTCATGGGCATGACAGCCATCGGTGTGACTCTGACACGATAAACAATATTTTTACTATGTTGAGACCTTAAACCCGGATAACCGTTTTAAGGTCTTTTTGATGTACATTTTTTTACAGAAAAATTGGCAGGGTACATTTGCAAAGTGGAGTTTGTCCATCGTGGGAATCAGATTCTGATCAGTTTGATCATGAATCTCACGATTCCTAGGCTCACAATGAGAAGCCAATAAAACCTACACAGTTTAAATATGCACAGAAAATATATACTTATATCCAGATGTCGCCAGAATCAGGGATTCATCAGTAAATCCTGGCTCGCGAGTAGCCAAAGCGTCTCGTTCCCACTAGATAGCGTTCTAAGGGCCGCGAGGTTGCTTTAATAACCGAAACTAGGAAAAGGGTTGGGTTTAAATAAATCTCGGCTATTATAGCTTCCCGGTTCTGTCTGGACCTATTTTGAACCGTTTGAAAGCTAGAGTTGGCGAGATTTAAAGAAATCTCGTTCGCCCGTAGGAATGTCAGTGCCGATTCATATAAATGAATATTTAAAGCAATAATTTAATCAAAATTAGTAAAGCAAAGATATATATATATATATATATATATATATATAAATAATTATATATACGAAAGCTGTAAAGGGCGATGGGTTTTCACTTTGATGTCTGGACTGAAATGTAAATATATATATATATATATATACATTTATAAAAGCTGTAAAAAGTCACGGAGTAATCCAGGCTTAATAGAATGGAAATATTTATATAAAAAACTGTAAAGGGCGATGGGCTTTCACTTCGATGCCCGGACTGAAATATAAATATATATATATATATATATATTTATAAAAACTGTAAAAAACCACGGAGTAATCCAGGCTTAACAGAATGGAAATATAAATATAAAAAACTGTAAAGGGCGATGAGTTTTCACTCCGATGCCCGGACTGAAATGTAAATATATATATATATATATATATATATTTATAAAAGCTGTAAAAAGCCATAGTAATCTAGGCTGGACAGAATTAAAATATATATATATATAAAAAGCGGTAAAGGGCAGTGGGTTTTCACTCCGAGGCCCGAACTAAAATGGAAATATATATATATATATATATATATATATATATATATATATATATTTATAAAAACTGTATAAAAGCCACGGAATGATCTAGGTCAAACAAGAATGTAAATAATAATATATATATTTAATATATATATATATATATATTAAAGCAATAAAAGGCCACGAAGTATAAATACAGGCCCAAATATGTCAATATATATATATATATATATATAGTTTTATATATAAAAGAAGTGAACTACCTTGAATTTGACATCTGGGCTTGACATAATTGAAAAGTTTGTATATATATACAGTTAAAAATACACAATAAAAAGCCAAAACCGGACTGTGAAGATAACCCAGTCCGACGAAGTTGCTAAAAACGAAGATATATGTATATAAAAGCTGTTAGAAGCGGCGGATCGACGATCCAAGTTGTAGAAATGCCAGAAAATGAGTTTATGTACTAAAATGTACTAAAACATAAGTAAAACGGCCACGGAACTGAGTTCCGGGCATATTCAGAAAGTGAAACTTAACGTGCAAGTGTATAAAAGTGTAATGAAGTAATATGAACTTCCTGATCATAAAAATACTCACAATGGACTGCTACACGGGCTTTTTGCCAGATCGTAGGTTTTAAACGTCCATTTCTACCTGTTAATTTTTGATATGTGGGTGTATCTACGTGTTAGAGTGAAACAATTTGGGTTTAGAGGACATGAAAATGGCTAAGAAACCAAACAGGCGGATGTTCAGAGCGTTTTTTGATTATAAAATGAGCTGGGGGTCACCTCATATACATAGACCTAGGAGAGGCAGATCTACCTGCGGTAGTCGCATGTAGAGGTGCGGCTCCATATGGCAGGGCCCACGTGGTGGGTGCTGTTACATCGAAGTACATGCACTCCGAGCAACGCGAGGTCAGATTCGAAGCTTTCTAACTTTTGATTGGAGCATCCATTTGAGGCGTGCTATACCTTTCCAGAAAGCCCTGGCCAAGAGTGTCACAATGACATAGGAGTAAACCTTTTTCGAGTCCCAATAGACAGGTTCATAACCAGGACTTTGATTTCTCATAGTTTGTCCGTTGAGCTATTTTACACTGTTTCCACTCGGATCATTGTTGTGGTGTATTGTGACCTTAGTAGCATCAATTCGGCTTGAGTTTAGCCTTTGGCTGACTTCCCGGGATTGTCTCCGAGGTTTGGATCTCAATTGATTCTTGTTTATCCTTAGGGTTGTCTCTGAGGCTGACGTGGTGCTTCCAAGTTTGTCTCCGGATATGATGTAAGGCTTCAAGATTATTTTTATAGTTTACCTGAAGTCCTAGGTTGAGACCGGGGCTGACCTGTACCTCCCGGGTTGAGACTGGGGCTGACCTGTACCTCCCGGATTGAGACTGGGGCTGACCTGTACTTCCCGGGTTAAGACCGGGGCTGACCTGTTTCTTCCGAGTTGAGACTGGGGCTGACCTGTACCTCCCGGGTTGAGACCGGGGCAGACCTGTACTTCCCGGGTTGAGACCGAGGCTGATTTGTACCTCCTGGGTTAAGACCGAGGCTGACCTGTGCCCCCCGGGTTTAGAACGGGGCTGACCTGTTCTTCCCCGGTTGAGCCCGGGGCTGACCTGTACCTCTCGGGTTGAGACTGAGGCTGACCTGTACCTCCCGGGTTGAGATCAGGGCTGAATTGATGGCCCGTTATTGATACCGGAGTTGAATTGATGGCCCGGTATTGATACCGGGGTTGAATAGAAGGCCCGGTATTGATATCGAGGTTGATTTGATGGCCCGATATTGATACTGGGGTTTAATTGATGGCTCGGTATTGATATCCGGGTTGATTTGATGGCCTGGTATTGAGATCGGGGTTGAATTGATGGCCTGGTATTGATACCGGGGTTGATTTGATAGCCCGGTATTGAGACCGGGTTGAATTGATGGCCCGATATTAAGACCGGGGTTTAATTGATGGCCCGATATTGATACCGGAGTTGAATTGATGGCCCGGTATTGATACCGGGGTTGATTTGATGGCCCGGTATTGAGACCGGGGTTGGATTGATGGCCCGGTATTAATATCGAGGTTGATTTGATGGCCCGATATTGATATCGCGGTTGAATTAATGGCCCGGTATTGAGATCGGATTTGAATTGAGAAGACAATTTTGCCCTCCTACAGTGTTAGTAACAGGAAAATGAAATTTCGAGTGTCTACAGGTTGCCTACATCTATAAATAAAAAAGTCTTATTATGGAACAAGGTTAGACATTTTAATTCCAAAAGTGGGGAGAGCACTCCTTTTCTAGAGAGAAGGAAACTAGGGTTTAGCCAAACACCCTTTTTCTTGTACAATTCATCTTCCTTGGTGGATCTCCTCTAGAGGCAAAACACTTGGGTGGCTAACGTTGATCAAATGAAGGTATCAATCCCGGAGATTCAAGGAGATCGCAAAGAACAAGGAGTTGAACTCGTACTTATGGAAGCTTAGTTCTACAATGGTATGAATCTAATCTCCTTCTATTTCGTTTTGATTAATAACTGTGCATAAAGAATGATTCGGGTAATTGGTTTGTAGAAATTTTTTTAACTCTGATTTTACCATGCTTCCGCTATTTTTGCAATTTGATTGCGCCCATGATTTCATACAAACCTAACAGTGGCATCAGAGACAAACTTTTATGCATGTTATTAATGTTCAGATTTGATATGTATATTGATATGTGTTTAGAATAATTTTTTTGGGCATAATTATTGACATAAAATTATATTTTTTAGAGAAAAACTACACAATTCGCGAACTGGTAAAATAGTTTCTGGAGACTGGCGCCGCAGCGCCAACTCTGTGTTTTTGACACTGATGACGTGGCGCCGCAGCACCTGATGCTAGTTCACTAGCGGCGTCGCAGCGCCTCTCTCCAGAAAAAGAAAATTATGTTTTTAATAATTTGATTTCTAATTAAAATAAAAGGTTTATTTAAATTAAAAATTAAATTCTATGTTTTTCTAGTAATTCTAAATTTAAATAAAGTAGTTTATTTTTATTTGGAAGTGGATTAAAATAAAGATGTTTATTTTAATTAGAATTTAATTTCATGCTAACTAATTAGAGTTTTAATTGGATTTCATGATAACTAATTGGTGATGAAATTGAATTCCTTATTTTCTAAAAATAAAGGAGTTTATTTGTGAATTAGGAAAAGGGATTCCATGTTTCCTAAAAATAAAGGAGTTTATTTGTGAATTAGGAAAAGGGATTCCATGTTTCTTAAAAATAAAGGAGTTTATTTGTGAATTAGGAAAAGGGATTTCATGTTTATTTAGATATGAAATAGAATTTCATATTAATCAAAATAAATGAGTTTATTTTGATAAGGAATTGAATTCCACATATTTTTTTCCTCCCAAAAATATTTTTAAAAGTTAAAATAAAGGAGTAAATTTACTTGGAATTGGATTCCATATTAATTAAAATAAAAGAATTTATTTTGATTAAAAATTAAGGAGTTTATTATTATTCAAAAATGAATAAATTTAAATAAAAGGTTTATTTTGATTTAAATTTGGATTAAAATAAAAGAGTTTATTATAATTCAGAATTGAATTTTATGCTAACTAAAATTGCCAATTAAATCGATATCAATGTATATATTGAATGCTTATTATTCATGAGATGAATGTTTTATTTATTGATGCATATGTTAATGTGTATAATAATAAATGAGATTGATTATGGACTATTGACTAATGTGATTAGATTTTATTTTAGTTGGATGCTTGAATGTATGAGTTTTATAAATAGGGTCTACGTACCTCGTCTTCTCTAATGTTTTTAATGTAAATTCTATCTCCCTCCTATGTACTTTTCCTTGACTGCTGATTAAGGTTTCTATTTATAGTAAATAGTTTTTGTAATAGGAATAGTTAGAATTAAATTTTGAAGAATTGGAGACTAAGGATCAAGGAGCGCGTGAAGACCCGTTTGTAATGGAGCATGAGATTTAAATGTAATAGTTATATTTACATTTAATTCTTACACCCTAGGTTTGACCTTTTGGTTCACTTGGTAGCTCTAGTGAACCAAACTACAATAAAATCCATAATCAATCCGGGTAGAGTATAATATTCTATATGTGTATGATTATTATATATATTTTATATATTATACAACATGCTTCGCATGTTAATTAATATGATGCGTATTTTACATATATATATATATATGTGTGTGTGTGTGTGTGTATGTGTGTGTGTGTGTGCATGCGCGCTAAAAAAGATGAGACAAATAATAACAAACTACTCAAAGATTTTATATTAAGTCATAAGCGTTCAAAGATATTTGGAATATCGAACGTCGCCTTCTAGCATGTTAAAACAATATAGTATGAAATATTTAATATGAGTTTGTTGTGCACACACAAGACGAGTATTAAACATTTAAGATGTTTTTTTACTACATATTATGTTTATAAGGAATTGAACATTAACGCTTTGTTGTGCACACACAAGAGCTGTAGTTTTCTCTTCACTTATATGAAAATGCTAAGTCGGACTTAACTAAGATTGTTTTGGTTCGGATGTACACACACTTAACCATAATGATCTAAGAGGCAAAATACAAGGAGTTACATGGTGATGTAATTGACAAAATTTGTCTACCTATTTATTTATATATAGTTTGTTGTGCACACACAAGGCTATATATATTTGAAATAGGATCCTTATTCTCACTAGCAAATCTTTAATTAAATTTGCCGAACTATATATTGTGAGGGTAATATAGTTTAAAGAAAATAGTGGGAGATACCAATTTAAAACAAGACCTAATTTATTTTGGTAATTAATAAAAGAATGTATGCTATAATGCTGTTAATTACAAATTTATTTACAGAATTTTACAATGTCTAAATTACTATCACTGTGTAGCATATTAGATGCTAATTAACCGAACCGAATTAAATAGATTGGTTAAGATATTTGAGAATAGTTCTCAAGGATGAAAAACTATCTTATGTCCTTAATACGCCTATCACTGCAATGGTTGCAGAAAATGCCTCTGAAGAAGAGATTCTACTTTTAGAAAGTAGCAAGATGATGCATAGTTTGCCCAATGCATCATGCTCGCATCCATGAGTAACGAGCTTCAGCGTCAACATGAAACTATGGATGCTCCTACTATATTCCTATACTTCAAAGATTTGAATGGTGAGGAAAGTAGGACTAATAGATATTAGATATCTAATGAAGCTCTTCCAATCTAGAATGACTGATAGTAATGCAGTAAAGACACATGTCCTTAAGATTATCAATTTGATTGAACAAATAGGACAATTAGGTTTTGTCATGGATGGAAAATTGAGCCAAGATTAGATCTTGCACTCACTCCCGGACTCCTTCTCACAATTGTTGTGAATTTTCAGATGTACAAGCTAGATGTCAGCCTCGTTGATTTGCTTAAACATATTGAAATCGTTGAGTCACTTTTTGACCAAGAAAGACTAAGTCTTACTGATAGGGTCCAAAGGATCTTCTGAAAAGAAGAACGATTCAAAGAAGGGAAATAGAAAGGCAAATACAAAGGATAATAAGAATAAAACTGATACAGATAGCAAAGAAGTTTGCTTCCACTACAATAAGTTTGGACACTGGAATAGAAACTGCAAGAAGTATACTGCAGAGGCTAACCAGAAGAAGCTTAGTGAAGCTTCGATTACAAATACAGGTTTGTTCATAATTGAAATAAATCTTTCAGTAAGTAAAATTTCTACTTGGGTATTGGATACCGGCTATGGTTCTTATAAATACAGATTTATGAAGGGACCAAGCAGAAGTAGAAAGCTAAACAAAGGAAGTCTTTCTGCGTGTGGGAATGGAGCAAAAGTTGATCCATTAAATGCAGGAACTTATTGTTTAGCGCCACCTACGGGCAAGTCCATTAGTTTAAATAATTAACAATTTACTAAGTGTATTTTACATACTTGACTTACATAAAAAATAATTTTAAATTGAACAAACTAGTAAAAAAAAAGAGATGATCATTCAAAAAGTTGAATATTTGTATTTGGTGAAATACAAGTCTGAATCATTTGAAAGGTTCAAAAAATTCAGAAGTAAAACTAATTGGCAATGTATATTGATTCTTCGATTGGATCGAGGAATAAAATCTTGTGCAATAAGTTTTATGATCATCTTAAATGGTTTTCTTAAAATGGACGTTTTTTGATACAAAATAATTGATTGGTGTATCTAAAAGGAAGAATAGTACCTTGTTGGACATGGTTCGGTCTATAAAATGAAGAATAGTACCTTCTAGGGTATGAGACTTGATGTTGATCAGTAATATTCTGGAGAAGATGACTATAAGACACTGAAAAAAATCTTAAAGTACTTAACCGACACTAAGGATGTAATCATGATTCATGATGGGTCTGAATTAAACTAGAGGACTAAATAGACTCAAGTTTTCAAACTGACCAATACGACAACAAATTAGGGTCAGTCGTTACCTTGAAAGGTGGTGCAGTGAATCAAAAAGGTTCCAAACAGCAAAGAGTTGTTGGTTTAGTGATAAAGACAAAGTGTATAGCTATAAATGAAGCTGCAAGTTGATGTTTCGGATGAAAAATTTATTACAGAACTACGAATGGTTCCTAAGTCTCATCTTGGATCCAAACATGTGTTGCGGCACTTTTATTTGATTAAAGTAATCATTGAAAGAGGAGAAGTCACTATAGAGATGGTGAACTCTCAAAAATGATATTGCATATCCATTTACTGAAGCTATCCAATAGCAGGATGATCGTCGCTTAGAGAAGAATGGTATAAAATACCATGACGATTGGCTTTAGTGCAAGTGGGAGATTGAAAATAGTATGCATACAAGCCAATCATGTTTGATGATAAAGCATATACTTTGTAACAATCTTATTCATTTATTAATAAAAGTATTATTTAATTAAAGGCATTGATTTATCTACACGGTGCTGCTTTTTATAATATGTGATAATCTCATAGTTTTAAGCAATACTTTTAGAATCATGATGATGATCATGCTAATGAGATCTAAATTCTTAGATAGCTTAAAAACTAAAATTATTCTCAATCGTTGGATTACTAAAAATGGGATTAGTGAATCCAGATAGATTGGTACATACGTTGCTTGCTCATTGGATGAAGATGATTGATTTCATGATCATTTGTGTGGAGATACTAAAGTAAGTATGTAGGTGCTTATTTGAGAATAAGTTCACTGAACGTGGCTCGCTAAAGAATACCTATTGGAGTTTTACTTGCCTGTTAATAGGAATTCCTAATGTAATAGTAGTGCAAGTGATCCTTAGACTTGAGATCATCATAGTATCTTGTGTATAATGAATTATACTTTGGCATGTCCCTTAAGACCCTTAGGTTATATCAAATAGTATGATTGGGTGTAATAAGTTATATATGGAGATAATGAATGATCAATAAAGAACCTACCACTTCTAGTAAAAGAATTGATATGTTCTATGTGATTCGATAAATGACAACCCCGGAATCCTTGGCCAAGGTGGAATGAAATTAGAAATAAGTTTCTAATTTGCATTATTTGGAGTTGTGTATTTTGGAATCGAAATACATATAATTAATTAAAATAAGACTTAACAGTAATTTCATGTCTTATATTTAATTGGGACATTGTATGGTGGAAGGATTGAATTGTACGGTAACTATTTACTCCCAAGTTCTTTTATGATTAATGTTAAAATCTATATTATCTAGAAAGTCGTTGATCGCTAAGGAGGCTTATCCTTATTGTAGAATAAATGTTATTTATTTAAATGAATTATTAGTTTAATTTATTTATTTAAATAAGATTAGAATTGTTCTAATTGATTTATTCACAACCGGTTTATTATGGAGAACCTAAAGGGTCACACTATAAAAGGAAGAATATTTATTAAGAAAGCAAATGACATAATCGTAATAATAAATTAAGTATATTTAATTTAATCTATCGTGATAGAATAAATTAAATAGCTTAATATTTATTATTTAATATTTTGAAAATATTAAATATAAATTAATAAGAGGAGTCTTATTATTATTATTATTATTATTTAATTCCTAAAGGACTTTGAGAATTAATTATTAAGATACTCTCTCTCTCATATATATTCCTAATAAGATTATGAGGCTAATTAATTAAAAGAGTTTAATTATTCACAATAGGATTGTGAAGCCTAATTAATTAAATGAGTTTAATTAAATAATATGAAACCCTAATCCTAAATAGTTTGGAAGGGTTGCCTACATCTATAAATAAGAAAGTCTTATTATGGAACAAGGTTAGACATTCTAATTCCAAAAGTTGGGAGATCACTCCTTTTCTAGAGAGAAGAAAACTAGGATTTAGCCAAACACCATTCTTCTTGAACAATTCCTATTCCTTGGTGGATCACTTCAAGAGGCCAAACACATGGGTAGCTAACGTTGATCAAAGGAAGGAATCAATCCCGGAGATTCAAGGAGATCGTAAAGAACAAGGAGTTTGTGGCAACCCAAAAATTTATAAGATTTTAAATGATTAAAATAAAGGTTAAAGAATAAAACCTAGATGGGAATTTGAGGATTAATTAAAAATTTTAAGTAAAACCTATATGGTTTACTATTTGAAAGATAATTGAAAAAATATGAGTTACAAAATTTTAAAACCCTAGAAATGGAGTTATATGTACTCGAAGGAATGTGAAGAATAAGGTATTACAATACCTATAAATTTGAGGTGAACTAAATGGTGTAATAAATTTTATAATGATACATGTGAAAATTTTATTCAGGAAATAAAATTTTACATGAAGAGATGCTATGAGGTTAAAATAAAACGAGTATATGTATAGGTATAGGTGTATATATATATATATATATATATATATATATATATATATATATATATATATATATATATATATATATACTTAGTGATGCGCTATATATTTTAGCCAGAGAAATGATGATAATAAATAGGTTATGACTTATGTGGACTATGTTAGGAATTAGCATATCTTGAACGTTGGCCTTGACTGGCAAATAAGAAGATGAATAAGTACAAAGTAATTAGCTAATATGATTAGCAATAAAAAGGGAGTAAGTTAAAACTAAAAATTTAAGTTAGAGATAGAATTTTGAAGCACGGACTGCTCGGTTGCGTCCAGAACGTCAAGTTTAGTCAGAAAAGATAGTAAACACAAAATGTTAAGGGTTGAGTTTTTGGATGTTAGAATTTATGCCCTAGAGGCCAATTCTTTGATGTCATTGCTTAACATTTTTGATATTATATTTGATTGAATAAATGAATTATTTTATTATGGTTTTATTTACTACGTTATATAAATGTTAGCATAATAAAAATCCTTAGAATAGTGATACAAATTATATAGCTTCAAGTATGTGACTTGAACATGAGATCATATAATTACAATTAATATCATTGCTCTTAAATGCCCCTAGTCGAGTATCATTGTTAATGGGACAACAATGATACATTGAGACTAGTATGTGGATTGAATGATGGTCAAATCTCATTGGTCATAAATATATGAAATATTGAGTCAATGCATAAGTACATGTTAGAGAACAATGTACTGGACAGAGCCACCATGAGAATTCTACGTGGAGCATTATGCAAAGTGTCATAAGCAATTTTCATAGTGACAATGATGTAATGATCCTTCGACCTGAAATCACTATATTACTACACGGGAATTTATGTACTTTGATATCATCAAAGGTCACCTTTAATAGGGTGGACAATAAAGGTGATTATTGGGTACATTATGAATCGTGTGAGGAATATGAGTGATCTAGATGGAATTTAACCTATTATATATTAGGGGTGATATCCATAGGCCTCTTGATTGAGTAGGACTATGAAATGCATGGCCATGCTCAAATAGTGATTTATTTTATATAGTCTACTAATTGATCAAGAAAACTCAAATCAAATTATGAAGAGTATGACACATTCCATGACTCGAGTTTAATCTAGGATGTTAAGGTTAAAAGGATTAAATTACATTAAAACATTGGTCACGAAAAGGTTGCATCGAATCACCGATCTTATTGTTACTTGGGTAGCAGTGATACATTACTACATGCCGCTCACTGTTTATAATTTTATAATATGATTTTAAAAGTATTGCCAACGTAATAATAACCTATAGGGTCACACACTTAGAAAGTATTTAAAAGAGAATTAATTTAAATTGTAAAGATTTAAATATGTCAATATGATTGATAGTATTTAAATTATGATTTTAAATTAATAGGATAATTTGTATATATGTATATTAATTAAGTAAGATTTAATTAAGATATAATATATATAAATTAGGATTTTACTTTTCTAATTGAATTAGGTTTTGGATAATTCCTTTAACTGCTATATATATATATATATATATATATATATGATATATCAACCATTTTTAGGGTAATCATCATAAACAAAACCCTAGCCGCTCTTAGAGAGAGACTAGAGAGAAAAGCTTCAAAAATCCAGATCTTGGTAGCTAGTACCGCAGCTTTCTTTCCTGCAGACCGTGTGACGATTCGAGGGGCGTTCGTGTGGATACAGTAGAGGCGCAGTTCTGTTGGATGCGTTAAAGATTCGAAACAGTTCCAGAATTTCCATCGTCTCCATTCAAGCTTGGATAATCGGTAAAACAAATCTAAACCTCTGAATTAATATGTTTTTGCATGGATCTTGTTTTAGGGTTTCGAAAAATTTTAAATTTCGATGCGTTTATGTGCCGAAATCCCTACATTAGAAGTCAACAGTTGACTTTTATGGAGAGAAGTCAAAATCAGAGTTAGGAGTGGAATTTGAAGACGCGAATGAGATATTTGTGTCTGGAACGTCGAAATTAGTAAGAATAGACTCTGAACACAAAATGTGTCGGGATTGACTTTTTGGTCAAAGTCAACAGTTGACTATTTTGGAGAAAAGTCAAACTTGAAAATCAGAGATGAATTTGAAGAAACGGATGTGCCTATAACGTTGGGAGCGTCGAATTTAGTAAGAATCGACTATAAACTCGAAAATTTGATTTTTCGAGTCCGAAAGTCAAAGACAAAATTAAACACGTAAAATGAAGAAATAAAAGCGGGATCCACAAGACTAAAATCAGCTGGATTTCCAGTACATGGGCAGCCCACCTACTCCCAACCACTCCCACCAACTCTCACCTAATGTTACCAACTCCTAACCACTCTCTCTCTTTCCTAAATGTTCATTCTTTTAACTAAACGAAAAGGCAAATAAAGAGAAACATTTCCTCTCATTTTCTCTTGCATACCCGACCAAATAAAGAGAGAAGAAGAATGAGAAGGCTGCCATTAATGGAGAAAAAGAAGAAGAGGAGAGAGGAAAAAGAAATAAAAGGAAGAAGAGAAAGAAGAAACCATAGGATTTCTCCTTCATTCTCACCCAAAACCCTAGAGAAACTTGAAAGCTTGAGAGGTAATGGAAAGGGGGAATCCATGGTTAGGGAGGAGCAAAGATAAGAGGGCTATCAAGATCATCCAAGAAGGAATACCCATCATCAAACCATTCCTAGCAAAGGTTGAAAAGTTTTCTAAACCCTTATTTCACTTTTTCTTGGTTTAGATTATGTTTTACTTATTTATTGTAAGAGTTTGATGAAATTAATCATAGATCATGGTAAATCATTGAGTATAAGAAGTATTAGGATGTATTATGATTATTTAT
The DNA here is from genome assembly GCA_020205555.1 of Panax stipuleanatus. Lineage (NCBI taxonomy): Eukaryota > Viridiplantae > Streptophyta > Magnoliopsida > Apiales > Araliaceae > Panax > Panax stipuleanatus. Next base: position 69,517,509 of record CM035123.1, on the reverse strand, counting down.
GTTGGCTAATGTTTTATTAATCAAGGGATCATGAGAGTTTTCTTAGAAAACATGCAAGTGAGAAAAAAAATATTCGGGAAAACAAAAAATGAAATTTGACAAATCATATCTCTCATTCTGTTCTGAATTTTTGAGTGTGGTCAAGTCCTGAAGTTAGATCTACGAGTCCCCTAACACCTCCAAGTGGAATCACAGAAAAATATGTTGTAGATTTTTGTATGGACTGTTTTTAGCAAAGTAGGCAAAATATAGAAATACCGAGAAGCAATCTGCTCAATTTTCCAAGGGAATTTCGGCAACTTAATTATTGAAATAAATTCCGGCCTTGTGGGACATGAAAATAAATGATACAAAGTAGCTCATGTCCAAAGATGAGCTTTTTGCGACTTATATCGACCGAGTTATGGTCATTTTAATATTTGAGTTTTTCAGACGAAAACCACTAGAAGTAGAGTTTTATAACTCCGATGGCCACGAAATTTAAACTGAAAGTTCATGTTAATACATATAAGATTCTGCCAAAAGTTGAGAATTTTTGGAGTTGAGAATAATATAGCTAATTTTCTTAAGTTACGAACTAAAAACGGACTTTTGAAAAATACTAAATGAAAGTGAAAATTTTCAGAAAAAATATTTTTTTGTATGGAATATAAGTATATATGTGTGGACAAAAGAGAAAAAAATAATAAGATGATTTGGTATTTTTCATAGAAATGATTATGTTATGAATAAATAAATTAAATTAATTACATAATGTTAAAAATATGGAAAATAGGATTTTATGGCTTGAGAACCCTAGATATGCTATATACAGATTTTTGAAAGGGGTTTTGGTCATTATTGATGAGACATTATGTTTATGGCCTTGTATGGTTGTTAAATAAATAAATTAGTAAAGATTAAACAATTAAAATAAATTATTTAATTGTTTAATAAATGATTAAAATAGTATTAGCTGACTAATAATATTAGACTAAGATATTATAAAGTAATTAATAATATTTAGATGCAAGTGTTATTAAATGATTGGTTTAAAATATTATTAAATGATTAATAATATTAGTAAAGAAAATAGAATATTATTAAATAATTAATAATATTAATTGAGAGTTTAAAGAGGAGTTAAATTATTGAGTTAGACATTTAATAGATTATATTGAATTGTATGATGAATTGGAAATTTAATATGTTAAAAAGAGAATACAGTTTGAATTCGGCTTGCTAAATTGGTGTATTCGGCTTGCTGAATTAATTATGTTAGCTTGTATTCAGCTTGCTGAATTAGTGAATCCAGTTTACTGAATTAGTAAATCCGGTTTGCTGAGTTTTAATCTAAGTTCCTAGATTGTAGGATTGTTTGAATCCAGGTTGCTGGATTATAGTTCAATTTGAATCCAAGTTGCTGGATTGTAGGATTGTTTGAATCCAGGTTGCTGGATTATAGTTCAGTTTGAATTTAGGTTGCTGGATTAGATATTCGGCTTAATGAATTATAAAGAAGAACTTATAATATGAAAGATTAAGTGTGAAATCATAAGTTATATGATAAAGTAGTGGTACAGTCGTAATCTTTAATGGTTGATGTATAGTATCTAGGCTAAACGATTCCTTCAGGGAGCGGAGGTATTTACGAACTAGCTACCGATCTAACTCGCTGTGAAAAACAGTGTAGACGAGACGAAAAACTAGTTTGTTGGTTGTTTAAGAGAAATCACTTAGCGTACTGTATTGAACACTGTTAAAGACTCGATGTGTGCTAGGTTTAGACTTGCGAATACGTATGATGTTAAGGTATTATCTAATATTTGACTATGTGGTTAAATGTTAGATAATTTACTTTAAAAGTAATAGTAGTGCGAGATAAAGTATGTTATACTAATTGAAAGATCAATCTTATAACTGATAGATTTTTTCAATAAAGAGATTAAATTAGATTGCGTAGCAGTAATCAACGGTACATGCAAGTTTTCCTTTACTCAAACTTGAGTTATATTTTCAAAGCATGTTAGTGAATAATTATTGTTGATTATTCACATCTATACTGATTATTGATTCGCACTTAGTGCATGTTGCATATGTTCATCAGGTATGAAAGACTGATCATGTTCATTACCATAAGGTTCAGTTAAAGTTGTTCATAGTCCTTATTGACATTAAACATTATTGATTCAGTCATTCAATTATTGAAATTATGATTCATCCTCTTTCAAAATTATTATATTATTGAAAACTTAAAAGCTTATTCTTTCTTTCAATTATGATATATCCTTGTTGTATTTAAACTTGCTAAGCAAAGTAGTTGCTCACCCTTACTATATCATGATAACAAATTTTAGATTAAGACAAAGGCTCGAAGAAAGACAGATGCAAAGGCAAATTCCAAGAGTATATTATTACGTATTCATAACTATTTAGTTATCATATGCAAATGATGTCGTAAACCTTTTAGTTACTGAAGGTGTGTATTCAGTTAAGGTTAATAGACCTTGGGAAATGTAATAGAATCATGTGAAATAAACTATTTAAGTTTATTTATTCCGCAATAGTTATAGAATATGTATGAAGATGAAGTACCATAACGTACTAGGTCAGAGGTTCTAAAGACCTGGATTTGGGGGCGTCACAGAGTTGAACCCGTACATGTGGAAGCTTAGTTCCACAATGGTATGAATCTAATCTCCTTCTATTTCATTTTAAATAATAACTATGCATAAAGAATGATCCGGGTAATTAGTTTGTAGAAAAATTTTTAATTCTGATTTTACCATGCTTCCGCTATTTTTGCAATTTTATTGCGCCCATGATTTCATACAAACCTAACAGTTAGGACCCTAGATGGTGCAACAAACGACGAAAGTGGTTAAGTTGATATGAACACGGCTAGTAACAGCTCAAGACAGACAGAAAATGTAGGGTTTTTGGCACATAAACGCAGCGGAAATTAAAATTTTTCCGAAACCCTAAAATAGGATCCATGCGAAAAACATATTAATTCAGAGGTTAAGATTTGTTTTACCGATTATTCAAGCCTGAACGGAGACGATGAAGATTCTGGAACTGCTTCGAATTCTTAACGCAATCCAATGGAACTGCGCCTCTACGGTATCCACACGAACGTCCCGCGAATCGTCACACGATCTGCAGCAAGGAAAGCTGCGGTACTAGCCGCCAAGGATCTGGACTTTCAAAAATTTTCTCTCTAGTCTCTCTCTAAGAGTGGCTAGGATTTTGATATCGATAATTCCCTAAACGGCTGATATATCATATATATAGCAGTTAAAGAAATTAACCAAAACCTAATCCAATTAGAAAAATAAAATTTGAATTTATATATATATATATATATATATATATTATATCTTAATTAAGTCTTACTTAATTAATATACATATATATATATATATATATATATATACAAATTATCCTATTAATTTAAATTCGTAATTTAAATACTATCAATCATATTGATATATTTAAATCCATACAATTTAAATTAATTCCCTTTTAATTACGTTCTAAGTGTGTGACCCTATAGATTATTATTATGTTGGCAATAATTTTAAAATCATATTATAAAATTATAAACAGTGAGCGACATCTAGTAATGCATCACTGCTACCTAAATAATAATAAGATCGGTGATTCGATACAACCTTTTCGTGACCAATATTTCAATGTAATTTAATCCTTTTAACCTTGACATCCTGGATTAAACTCGAGGCATGGAATGTGTCATCCTCTTCATAATTTAATCTGAGTTTTCTTGATCGATGAGTAGACTATATGAAATAAATAACTATTTGAGCATGGCCATGCATTTCATAGTCCTACTCAATCAAGAGGCCTATGGATATCACCCCTAATATATAGGAGGGTTAAATTCCATCTAGATCACTCATATTCCTCACACGATTCATGATGTACCCAATAATCACCTTTATCGTCCACCCTATTAAAGGTGGCCTTTGATGATATCAAAGTACATAAATTCTCGTGTAGTAATATAGTGATTTCAGGTCGGAGGATCATTACATCATTGTCACTATGAGAATTGCTTATGACACTTTGCATAATGCTCCACGTAGAATTCTCATGGTGGGTCTGTCCAGTATATTGTTCTCTAACATGTACCTATGCATTGACTCAATATCTCATATATTTATGACCAATGAGATTTGGCCATCAGTCAATCCACATACTAGTCTCAATGTATCATTGTTGTCCCATTAACAATGACACTCGACTAGGGACATTTAAGAGTAATGATACTAATTGTAATTATATGATCTCATGTTCAAGTCACATACTTGAAGCCATATAATTTGTATCACTATTCTAAGGACTTTTATTATGTTAACATTTATATAACGCAGTAAATAAAACCATAATAAAATAATTTATTTATTCAATCAAATATAATATCAAAAATGTTTAAGCAATTACATCAAAGAATTAGCCTCTAGTGCATAAACTCTAACAGTCTCCCACTTGCACTAGAGCCAATCACTTATGTATCTAATACCCATGGAACTAGTGTGACCTTCGTACTTATGCTGCGACAAAGCTTTAGTCAATGGATCTGCAACATTATCATCTGTTGGCACTCTGCTTATATGTACATCTCCTCTATCAATGATTTCACGGATGAGATGGTACCGCCTAAGTATATGCTTGGATCGTTGGTGAGATCTGGGTTCCTTAGCCTGTGCAATGGCTCCATTATTATCACAGTATAGCTCAACCGGATCAACAATGGTTGGAACAACACCAAGTTTAGTGACGAACTTTTTAATCCATACAGCCTCTTTGGCCGCACTAGAAGCAGCAATATACTCAGCCTCTGTTGTAGAATCGGCTACTGTCTCTTGCTTCGAACTTTTCCAGCTAACAGCACCACCATTAAGGCAAAACACAAAACCTGACTTAGACTTATAATCATCTGTGTCAGTCTGGAAACTAGCATCTGTGTAACCCTTTACTTTCAGTTCGTCTTCACCTCCATATACCAAGAATGAATCCTTAGTCCTTTTCAGGTACTTGAGGATATTCTTGACTGCTGTCCAGTGACCTTCACCTGGATTCGACTGGTATCTGCTCGTCATGCTCAAAGCATACGAGACATCCGAACGAGTACATGTCATTGCATACATGATAGATCCAATTGCCGAAGTATAAGGGATCTTTCTCATACGCTCCTCATCATCATGTGATTTAGGACATTGGGCCTTAGAGATCTTAACACCATGAGACATGGGTAAGTGTCCTCTTTTGGCCTCTTGCATGCTGAACCGTTTCAGCACTTTATCAATATATGTACTTTGACTTAGGCCGAGCATTTTTCTTGATCTATCTCGATAGATCTTGATACCTAAAATGTAGGTTGCATCGCCCAAATCTTTCATGGAGAAACATTTTCCTAACCATATTTTTACAGCCTGTAAGGAAGGAATGTCATTCCCAATAATTAATATGTCGTCAACATATAATACCAGGAATACAATGTGACTCCCACTAACCTTCTTATATACACAAGGTTCATCTTCATTTTTTATAAAGCCAAACTCTTTGACTGCTTCATCAAATCGAAGATTCCAACTCCGAGAGGCTTGCTTCAATCCATAATTGGATCGCTGCAGCTTACATACCTTTCCAGCATCCTTTGGATTGGCAAAACTCTCAGGTTGTGTCATATACACATCCTCAAGGGGATTTTCGTTAAGGAAAGCAGTTTTGACATCCATATGCCAGATTTCGTAATCATAAAAGGCTGCAATAGCAAGTAAGATCCTGATGGATTTAACCATTGCCACTGGAAAGAAGGTTTCATCATAGTCAACACCTTGAACTTGTTTGAAACCTTTTGCTACCAGTCGGCCTTTATAGGTTTGAACATTACCATCCATGTCGGTTTTCTTCTTGAAAACCCACTTGCACCCGATTGGTTTTACCCCTTCGGGTGGATCAACCAAAGTCCATACTTGGTTAGTATACATGGAGTCCATCTCAGATTTCATGGCTTCAAGCCATCTCTCAGAATCTGGTCCATTCATAGCTTCTTGGTAGGAAGCAGGCTCATCATGATCTATGAGCATCACATCGCCGTTTTGAGTCACAAGAAATCCATAATATCTCTCGGGCTCTTGGCGTGTCCTACCAGATCTACGAATGCCTCGTGTAATTTGAGTAGGTTCACTTTCCACAATATCTTGTGGTTCCTGCTCATGTTTCAACTCAGGTTCAATGATATTTTGTGATTCTCGAACTTCTTCGAGTTCTACTTTCCTCCCACTGTTTCCTTTAGAGATTAATTCTCTTTCTAGAAAAATACCAGTTCGAGCAACAAATACTTTGTTCTCAGAAGGTTTATAGAAATAATACCCTTTTGTTTCCTTTGGGTATCCCATAAAATTACATTTGTCAGATTTGGGTCCGAGCTTGTCAGAAGCCAGACGTTTTACAAACGCCTTCGCAACCCCAAATCTTCATGAATGACATACTAGGACGTTTCCCAGTCCACATCTCATATGGTGTCTTATGAACCGTCTTTGTAGGAACACGGTTAAGTGTGAATGCAGCTGTCTCTAGGGCATGACCCCAGAAGTTTATTGGAAGATCTGCATGACTCATCATCGATCGTACCATGTCCAACAAGGTGCGATTCCTCCTCTCAGACACACCATTCCATTGTGGTGTTCCAGGTGGAGTGAGCTCTGATATAATACCACACTCCTTTAGAAGGTCATCAAAGTCTTGGCTTAAGTATTCACCTCCTCGATCGAATCGAAGGGCTTTTATGCTTTTGCCAAATTGGTTTTGAACTTCATTCTTGAATTCCTTGAACTTTTCAAAGGATTCGGATTTGTGTCTCATAAGATACACATATCCATATCTACTAAAGTCGTCAGTAAATGTAATGAAGTAATAAAACCCACCTCTTGCTAACGAACTCATGGGTCCGCATACATCACTATGTATAAGTCCCAATACATCGCTAGCCCGTTCACTGTGTCCAGTGAAAGGGGCTTTAGTCATCTTGCCTAATAAAAAAGACTCGCATTTCTCATATGATTCAAAATCAAATGAATCCAAAAACTCATCTTTATAGAGTTTGGATATGCGTTTCTCATTTATATGGCCTAAACGACAGTGCCAAAGATATGTCGGATTTGAATCATTTGATTTAAATCGTTTTGTATTTATGTTATAGATAGGCATTTCTAAATTAAGAATATAAAGACCATTAAACAATTGTGCAACACCATAACATATTTCATTTAAGTAAAATGAACAACTGTTGTTCTTTATTAAAAATGAAAAACCTTTCTTATCCAAACAAGAAACAGAAATAATGTTTTTGCTCATAGCAGGCACATAATAACAATCATCTAATTCTAATACTAGCCCAGTGGGCAAAAATAAATGATAAGTTCCTACGGCTAGTGCAGCAACTTTTGCTCCATTCCCAACTCGTAGGTCAACCTCGCCTTTCACCAAAGTCCTACTCGTTCGGAGTTCCTGCACATTAACACAAATGTGAGAACCACATCCAGTATCCAATACCCATGATGTAGAAGTGGACAAATTGACTTCTATAACATATATACCTGAATCAGAAGTTATACTTCCTTTCTTTTCTTCAGTTCTTCCAAATATGCATGACAAATCCTCTTCCAGTGTCCAGATTTTCCACAGAAGTGACAATCACCTTCTTTAGCCACCCCACCTTTAGGTTTTAAAGCCTGTTTGGTTTTGGGATTGGGTTTGGCAGATTTAGATCCTATCTTCTTCTTTCCTTTCCCCATTCCCTTAGCATTCCCCTTTTGCACCATCATTATGGGAGCGGGTCCTGCCTTTTTCATGTTATTCTAGGCAGTTCTTAACATGCTCAACAACTCAGTAAGTGGTTTCTCAATTTCATTCATGAGGTAATTCATAACAAATTGAGAGTAGTTGTTGTTCAAAGATTGTAAAACAAGATCAATTTGGGCTTCCGGAGTAATCGAAAAACCCAACCTACCAAGGTACTCAATATATCCAATCATTTTCAGCACATGTGGACCAACTGGATCACGTTCACCCATCTTGCAGTGATACAACGCCTTGCTTGTATCATACCTCTCCTGTCGAGCATGCCCTTTGAACAATTTCTTGAGATGCTCGATCATCTCATAAGCATCCATTAACTCATGTTGCTTCTGAAGCTCAGAGTTCATAGTTGCTAGCATGAGACAACTCACGTCCAGAGCATCATCTTGATGCTTCTTGTAAGCATTAGGCTCTACACGTGGTGCAGTGTTAGCTGGTGCTACAGGAATGGGCCCATCAAGGACATATAGCTTTCGTTCCTGTTTGAGGACAATCCTCAAGTTCTTATGCCAGTCTAGGAAATTAACTCCACTCAACTTTTCCTTCTCAAGGACTGATCGTAGTGAAAGACTATCTGTGTTGTTGTTTGCCATTGATATCTATAATTTATAAGTGCAAAAATAATAAGTCAAATTATAGAATTTTGATATTATGTAATTGATAATAGTACATTCAAAATATACCTCCCACTATTTTATTCAAATTAATAACCCTCACCATTAATTCGGAAAGCATTTACAATTAAATCTTTCTAGTGAGCTAAGATCCATATTTCATTATGCCTTAAGTTAGCTTTGGCTATTCTCTCAAAACATAATTATTTAGGTAGACAACCTTTTGTCAATTATATCATTTATAACTCTTAGATAGTTTGGTGAACAACATTTGTTTCTAGTCCATCTAATGGTACCTACCAAACTCTATGCCTCTAAGTCCACAATCCTATTGTGATAACTTAGTTAAGTCTAGCCCAATGATTTTAACAGTTTGGATATCACAATTATCCTATCGCATCTTACAAAGATAAATGGGGTACTTTACTTTGGCAAACCTACATCCATCGGTCAAGGTCTTGATGAGTGTTATTCATTGGAAGACATCTGATTTAGACTAAATAATTTTATGAGGGATTTTAATAATTAATTTAGATCTCACCAATTTTAATCTTATTAAACATGCACATTATTTATCATATCATATCGTATACAAGCATAAATAAAGTGCAAAATTAAATGTGTCACAGTTATGGCCCCAACCCTATGTCAATCTTTTCAAGCTAATGAAAAGATTGAAGGTCAGTCTAAGGTGGTAAAAGGTCTTCAAAATAGTAGCTTCCTTGGACCTTCCTCATGCATGTGTCTCCTCTCCATCATCATCTTGTCATCTTGATAGGTTACAATTATACATTACATGACATAAAGAAACCTCGAGTTACATTCAAGGGGATTTAGATGAGAAGAGAATATTACATCAGAATTTATAGAAAGGCACGACATGCAAGCCGTATTTCAAAACCAAAAACCACTAACCTATGGGTCAAAAGGGCCATAACTGTGCACCATGCATATCATAATAAGCACATGACACAATTTATATAATTAAAAAAAACTATATACAAAATATTGGGGTCACGACCATCGTGCGCTACGACGGGGGGTCCAAGGGGGGGTCTCCCCCCTGACGTTGGTCCGGCTGACCGATCAGCCGGCGGGTGGTCAGCGAGCGGGTCCGGGGGCAGCGCCCTGGGAAATTTTTTTTGAACTACAATCTGTATTATAGAATTTTTCATACGAATCTCTGAAACAATTCTAGAATCATATACAATCCGCCAACACACTCATAATAACAATACACCCAGAAATATCATATATGTCCAGTTTCGATTAATCATATTAAATCGAATCTTCATGTTTCTAATCCAATTAGAACAGAAGTTGAATTGTTATTCCACCTTCTAGGATACGATTATCAGAACATCATATACATGCATATATATTTCAGATTTCCAGAATACGCATACATGCAGAATATTATATATTCAATTTCAGATCAGTAAACATGCATCACCATATATCATATATAATGAATACAATTAAAACACGTAATCTAAATTAATCGTTTTGCAACCTGGCTCTGATACCACTGTAGGGTTTTCGGCACATAAACGCAGCGGAAATTAAAATTTTTCCAAAACCCTAAAACAGGATCCATGCGAAAAATATATTAATTCAGAGGTTAAGATTTGTTTTACCGATTATTCAAGCCTGAACGGAGACGATGGAGATTCTGGAACTGCTTCGAATCCTTAACGTAATCCAACAGAACTGCGCCTCTACGGTATCCACACGAACGTCCCGCGAATCGTCACACGATCTGCAGCAAGGAAAGCTGCGGTACTAGCCGCCAAGGATCTGGACTTTCGAAATTTTTCTCTCTAGTCTCTCTCTAAGAGCGGCTAGGGTTTTGATATCGATAATTCCCTAAACGACTGATATATCATATATATAGCAGTTAAAGGAATTAACCAAAACCTAATCCAATTAAAAAAATAAAATCCAAATTTTTATATATATATTATATCTTAATTAAGTCTTACTTAATTAATATACATATATATATACAAATTATCCTATTAATTTAAATTCGTAATTTAAATACTATCAATCATATTGATATATTTAAATCCATACAATTTAAATTAATTCTCTTTTAATTACGTTCTAAGTGTGTGACCCTATAGGTTATTATTATGTTGGCAATAATTTTAAAATTATATTACAAAATTATAAACAGTGAGCGGCATCTAGTAATGCATCACTGCGACCCAAATAATAATAAGATCGATGATTCGATACAATCTTTTCGTGACTAATGTTTCAATGTAATTTAATCCTTTTAACCTTGACATCCTGGATTAAACTCGAGACATGGAATGTGTCATCCTCTTCATAATTTAATCTGAGTTTTTTTGATCGATGAGTAGACTATATGAAACAAATCACTATTTGAGCATGGCCATGCATTTTATAGTCCTACTCAATCAAGAGGCCTATGGATATCACCCCTAATATATAGGAGGGTTAAATTCCATCTAGATCACTCATATTCCTCACACGATTCATGATGTACCCAATAATCACCTTTATCGTCCACCCTATTAAAGGTGGCCTTTGATGATATCAAAGTACATAAATTCTCGTGTAGTAATATAGTGATTTCAGGTCGGAGGATCATTACATCATTGTCACTATAAGAATTGCTTATGACACTTTGCATAATGCTCCACGTAGAATTCTCATGGTGGGTCTGTCCAGTACATTGTTCTCTAACATGTACCTATGCATTGACTCAATATCTCATATATTTATGACCAATGAGATTTGGCCATCAGTCAATCCACATACTAGTCTCAATGTATCATTGTTGTCCCATTAACAATGACACTCGACTAGGGACATTTAAGAGTAATGATACTAATTGTAATTATATGATCTCATGTTCAAGTCACATACTTGAAGCCATATAATTTGTATCACTATTCTAAGGACTTTTATTATGTTAACATTTATATAACGCAGTAAATAAAACCATAATAAAATAATTTATTTATTCAATCAAATATAATATCAAAAAATTTTAAGCAATTACATCAAAGAATTAGCCTCTAGGGCATAAACTCTAACAAAAAAAGTATGCTGATCCACATCAAAAGGATAGATAGTTTGAAGTCGGTTCGTACGCATTCCTGAAGGTGTCGCCTTGGAAAGAGAAGATACGCTTCGGGAAGAAAGGAAAGTTAAGTCCTAGGTTTATGGGACCTTTTATAATTTTGAGAAAGGTAGGTGACGTAGCTTACGTGATATCATTACCTCCAGAGTTTGGACATATCCATAACGTGTTTCACGTAACGGTATTGCATCCCTATATGCCAGATTACAAGTACGTAATTGAATATGAACCAATCCAAGTCGATAAAGACTTAACATATAAAAAAGTTCCTATTCAAATTGTTGATAGGAAAGAACAAGTCTTGAGAAGCAAAGGAATACATTCGGTGAAGGTGATATGGAGGAACCACAATGCCGAAGAAGCAACGCTGGGAACTCGAAGACAAGATGAGGAAAGCTTATCCTCATTTTTTTGATTAACTTGTATCAAAATTTTGGGGACATAATTCTTATGAGGGGGGTGAATGTAACACCCGAAAAAATTGAATTTATATGTAAATGAATTTTATTTGATTTATTGAATAAAATTTAATTAAATGTTTATTTAATTGAGTAAGTTAATCAAAGGTTATTCTATGACCTAGAGAATGCATAAAGGGTTAGGATTCTGGTTACGTGCTGGAAATAAATGATATGAATTTATAAGACGAAACTGAAAGTTTTTCGAGGATTTTTTGTAAAATCACTATTCATCCATTTCTGCTCGGGAATTATTTGTGAATTTCTGAGAATTGCGTAATGATAGGATTTAAAGACGGGATGGAATATCTAATAATATTCCAGTTTTGGCTCACGAAGTTTTTACGTGAGGACTTAAAACCCTAAGGGGTTAGGAAAAGTAAAACCTAATAAGAATTGATCAAGTATAATAATAAATGATTATTATATGGAATGAATACAAGTATAATACTAGATATTATACGTGTATAATACGAAGAGGATACGAGAATTAATACGACGTATAATACAAATATTATATGAAGTAAATAGATTCTATTTGAATGAATTTTAATAACCAAACCCGTAGGTCGAACCAATGGGTTAACGGGTGGGTTAAACCCATGGGACAATCCATGGGGTAACCCATAGGCACATGAAGTGACATGGTGGACATGTGAGGTGCATATGCTAGCACATGGCAAGACATGGGCAAGAGGAGGTTTGGTCCTAATGACCAAACTACCCTAAGCTTTGCAAAGTCTATAAAAGGAAAGCTCATTAGTCATTTTGAAGGTTTAACAAAAGTTGATCACATATTGAGAGAGAGAAAAAAGAAGCTAGTTCATTCCCTGATACGGATCAAAGCAAACAAGGAGCAAGAAGAGAATTGAGTATCTATATTCAATCACCAAATAACAACAAAGGTATAATGATAAGAAAATTATGATAAATCATTTGTCATTCAATATAGAATTGATAGAGAAGTGAATTGGTGGAGCATGATTAGTAAAAAGTAATAAGGTTGTCTAAGTAGTGAACTAAGAACACTAATAAGCCATGGATATTGAAATTATAATAATTGATTAAGGAACTAATGAAGAAACTATCAAAATCATGAGAGTTTGGTTAATAAGCATGTGAAACCATTAAAACTTGATGTTTAGAATGGTTAGAATCACTAATGAACAACCAATGGATTGATTCCATTTGGTTTGAAGTAAAAATATTGAATAACGAAGATTCGGTGAAGGTTACGCGATTAGACGTTAATCGTCGAAATTGTGAATTTTCTGGAATAGAAGTCAAAAGTCGCCGTTTGATTCGGAAACGTTGGTTTTTGATGGCATAATGTATAATTATGTAAATAAGACTTGCGAGAGCAAGAACGAACGAATTCGGGCTTAAAACAAAGAATGGAGCGTCACGTTCACGAATGTTTAACGAACGCGTAAAAATTGACTAAACGGCGAATTTTTCAGCAACGGATTCAGAAATGAATTTCGACTGAATGAAATCTTAGAACATGGAATATATGAACTAATGGCTTTGGAACGAGCCAATTCTAAGTTGTAACGATCGTCATACGAGCTCGTGAAATTCAAGTTTTGAATTTTTTTTCTGAGGTTGGGGGCTGGCACTACAGCGTCGCCTAGACCTTTGTTCCTAGCGTCGCACCGCCGAGGCAGGGGATTCTTACTGCGAGCAAGCGTCGCAGCGCCAGCTTTAAGCCTATGACTAGCGCTACAGCGGCCTTAAGTGAAATGTTTTCGACATGAATATTTATTAACCTAACTGGCTACATGGTAATTATGGGGCAACTATATGGTTTATATTTATGAAGAGAAATCACTTAAACAACATGTTTAAGAATGATTTTAAGAATTAAACATTGACAAAACGTATTTAAATTTAAAACTCAAAATCCGATAATGTAAACTATGAATCGTAATTGAGTTGTGAGCGTGCCTTAAAGTCATATGACATGTAATGAAGGTACATAGTACATAAATGATATAAAATGAAGTTAAAACTTACTTAATTTCTATACGGAGTTCGAGAACTGGAATCCGATGGAAATGTGATTGACGTAATGAACCGGCTAGGTTTTTGTCTATCGTGGTGCTTAACAATGATCAACGAAAGTCGGTTTATGACATACAGATGTTAATAAGTCATAACAAATGATAAATAACTTGGACGGATGTTATTAGTTTAACAATTCGGCTAAGTTATACCAGAAGGAAAAGATAGGTTATACATTGTATATCAAGTGTGGATTTTCATTTGGTATGCTATGTGTTTATGATTTTTAGAAGTTGTAAAGACCGTGTAGCATACATTTAAAGGTTTAAAGACGCAAAGACAAGTTTTCTAAACTCTTGTCTACACTCTATGTTAGACAAGTTGTGACGCCCCCAAATCCGGGTACCTTCAAACCCATGACATGGTGCTACACGGTGCTACAATCTACTCATACATTCAATTGAGGACATCAATATCAATGCATAAGTTTACTAAATATTACATTATATTAATCCCTTCCCAAGTATTCGCAACCAATACATTGTTCTGTGTCATAATATCAATAAATACAATACTAGTACTAATGCTATTACAAAGGTCACTACTTGTCCAGCTTGGACTTGCCTTTGTCTTTACCAGATCCTTCGGTCCATTCGCTCTTAGCTGAAATCATTTAGTTTTAAGCAAGAATGAGCATAAACAGCTCAGCAAGTTAAAAATTATATCTTGAAAACATAAAATCAATAATCATATATCTTAGTCTTCAATAATTGTACAATAGTTATGAAGTACTTAAGAATAATCAAAATATCGTTTTGATTCCTTTAAAACCATTCCCAAGGACTTTATAGCCTCTTCAGAATCTATCTTGGTCAACGACCATGAACCATATTTTAGTTCTCATTCATGAAAAGAACAACCCAGCACGAAGACCGTAAGTTCGATATAGCTTACGAGCACATCTAGGTGATCAGCTTGTAGTACTCTATGTTGATCAACACTCATTCATTAAACGTGTTTACGTTTAATTGGTGACAACATCACGTGCCTGTCAAATTAAAGACGTTTAAAACCTCTGTTTTATTCATGCTCAGGTTTACCTGAGAATCCGTGCCAAGCAATTGGCATAGGATTGCAACATTGTAAGTATTTTGGAAAGATTTGTGGAAAACCCACCAAAATACGCTAAGTCTCAGTCTAGCCGAATCAAATGGCATCGACTATTCAATAACAATTCATGCATAAGATCATATGCACAATGACAACTTGTCCAACTAAAACGTATAGACAAGAGTTTAGAAACTTGCATCAAGTAGAACTTGAACAAGGTTAGGAAACTTGCCTTTGCATTTTTTAAATTTTATACGTAGTCTACTCAGTCTTTACAACGTCTACAAAACATAACACAGAGCATACCCATGAGAATTCATCATCGATATACCAAGTATAGCCTAACTTCTTCTTCTTGTATAACTTAATCGAAACATTAAACTAATAACATTCATTTAAGTCATTTAATGTTCATTACAACTTATTAACAACCTATGTTGTAAACCAACTCTTTTTAATCAACACTAGGCATGATGATAAATGAGTTCTTAAATTGTTCTTCACCATAAACTTTGGATAACGTTTCCAAAACTTAAGTTCAATTACGTTTGGTTAACATTTAATACTCATAAACCCTTGGTTAAACATGTTGTTTAAAGGTATACATTCATTAATTACTAAACCCTTAGTCGATATAAAAAAAGGTTAAGTGATTACCAACTTGGTCAAACTTTTTCCCCTGCTGGTGCGGCAGCGCCAGCGCCAGCTTCCCCTTGTTAAACGGCGCGGCGGCGCCCCTTATGCAGGGAAGTTCCTCTGTCCTAACGCGACGGTGCCGAAATTACTATTGATGGTGGCACTGCGGTGCCCACCATGCAAGGATCCTGTCCCGGGGTTGGCGCGGCAACGCCGGATTAGGCCTTCTGGGCAGCGCGGCAGGCAGCAGCGCCGACCCTGTATCTAAGAAAAAATTTCTAAGTTAAGAAAATTTTTGAAATTTCTGAGTCCGTAACGTGATCGTTATAACTCGGAATTGGCTCATTCCAAAGCCAAAAGTTCATAAACGCTAAGTTCTTTCATTTTATCAAGTCAGAATTCATTCTGAAATCCGTCGGCGATAATTTGACCGATTAGTCCATTTTTATGCATTCGTTAAACGTTCGTGAATGTTCGACGCTCAAATCTTCACTTTAAGTCAAAATTCGACCGTTCTTGCTCCCACAAGTCTTAATTTACCTAAATACACGTGTTACAATTGAAAACCACCATTTTTGATTCACACGACGACTTTTGACTTCTAATTCGAGAAAAGTACGTTTTCGACGATTATCGTCTAATCGTGTAACGTTCGTCGAATCTTCGTTCTTCGTTTTTATTACATCAAACCAATGGGAATCAATCCCATGGTTGATTATTACCAAATCTAATCATTCAAAACATTTAAGTTTTCATGGCTTAGCAATTTTATTAGTTCATTCTTATGAATTCACTAAGTTCTTCATTAGTACTTTCATGAAATTTTATTATCTCATTATGCATGGCTTGTTAAGGTTCTTAATTTACTATTAAGCCATCCTTATTACTTCTTCAAAATTATATCTCCTTCAATCACTTCTCTATCAAAATTGTTATTGAAAGAAGAGAATTATATAACTTCTTAGTGTTATACCTTTCTTGTTCTTTGTTGAAGAAGTATGGATACTCAACGGCTTTCTTCTTCTTGGTTGATGTGTGTTCTTCACAAAGCTTAAGCTAGTTTCTTCTCTCTGTCTTTCTCTCTCTAGAAGTTGGTGGATTCTCAAACAACAAAACAATGAAGAGCAAGCTCTCTATTTATAGAAGTTGGCAAAACTTAGGGTAGGTTGATCATTTAGGCCCAACCTCCTCTAGTATTCCCACCTCCTCCCCTTTCTTTCCCACCAAGTTTGAGCCCATGTGCTAGCACATGGCCCCCCTTGTGCTCCCACATGCACCCATGTGGCCTTGGGTTGCCCCATGGGTTAATCCATGGGTTTAACCCACCCGTTTACCCAACGGTTCGTCCCACGGTTAAATTATTAATATTAATTCAATTTTAATTCATTTCACGTATTTACTCCGTATAAAATTTGTATTATACGTCGTATAATTCTAGTATCCTCCCCGTATTATTCTCGTATAATACCTCGTATTATACGCGCATTCTTTTCGTATAATAATCATTCATTATTATGCGTAAAACAATTAATCTTTGATTTCCACTTTCCCTAACGCTTAGGATTTGAAGTCCCTACGCGAAAACTTCGTGAGCCATAAATAAAATATTATTACATATTTCATCTTGTATTGAAATCCTATCATTACGTGTTTCTCAGAATTTCAAAATAAATTCCCGAGCAAAAATGGATAAATAGTGATTTTCGTACTTTTCATCTCGAGAAAACTTTTCTCGGCTAACTCAACTTTTCACGGTATATTACCTTCAAATTTTTCGACAGAACGTCATTCCGACATTTCGAACTCTCAAAAGAGCTTAGGGTTACATGAACCCTGACCCTTAGGGTTGAACCCTAACCCTTAGGATTTCATGAATAGTGCCTATTTCGTCATTTTCTCGAAAAGACTTTATTTTCATCTTGAAAATTCACATTCATTATTTCTAGCACATAGCCAGAATACTTACCCTTTCGAATGTCTCTAGGTCATAAAACGATCTTCAATTTGCTTACTCAATTAAATAAACAAATAATCCAATTTTATTCAATAAATCAAATAAAATCCATTTACATAATCGTTCGATTTTCTCGGGCGTTACACAAGTTGTCACTATGAATAATTTCATATGCATAAACTGTTATTGAATAGTTTATGTCATTTGATTCGGCTAGACTGAGACTTAGAGTATTTTCGTTGGTTTTCAGAAATCTTTCTAAAATATTTACAATATTGTTATCATATGCCAATTGCTTGGTACGGATTCTCAGGTAAGTATAAGTATGAATAAACAAATGTTTTTACGTCGTTAATTCGATAGGCACATGAGGTTGCCACAAATTAAACGTAAATACGTTTAATGTATGAGTGTTGATCATCATAGAGTACTGCAGGTTGATCACCTGGTTGTGCTCGTAAGCTATATCGAACTTATGGCCTCAGTACCGAGTTGTTCCATTTATGAATGATAACTAAATGATTGTTCATGGTCGTTGACCAGCTCAGATTTCGAATAGACAATTTTTGGGAATGACTTTAAAGGAATCAAAACGTTATTTTGATTATTCTTAAGTACTCCATAGCTATTGTACAGCTATTGAAGATGAAATCATACGATTCTTGATTTTGTGATTTCAAAATATAATGTTGAACTTGCTGAGCTATTTATGCTCATTCTTGCTTAAAACTAAATTATTTCAGCTAAGAGTGAATTGACCGAAGGATCCGGTAAAGACAAGGGTAAGTCCAAGATGGACAAATAGATATCCTTGTAATAGCATAGTATTAGTATTGTAATGATGGATATTATGACACAAATCAAATGTAATGGTTACAAAAAACCTGGGAAGGGATTAATAGAATGTAATATTTAGAAAACTTATGCATGTTGTTGAAGTGTTCTATTGAATGTATGAGTAGATAGTAGCACCGTGTAGCACCATATCTAATGTTTGAAGGTACCTGGATTTGGAGGCGTCACAATATCGAACTCTTGAATGATTGTTTAATTCTTTATGATTCAACTAATCCTTAGTTGATGAACGTCTAAGAGCCAAATTACCCTTGAAGCTAATCCAAACCTAACTTCCTTTGGTGAGGACTCTAATATAAAAGCTGAGATGAACAACCCTACTATAGGGGATTATATTACGCGATAGCGTTAAGATATTTGTACACAATACATTATACAAAGGGCTGATCCCCCGGAGTACGAGAAGAAAGGTTCATACAGTCTAACAACTATTAAAGGTTTAATTAGAAATACTTGAAAACCAAGAGGACATATTTCATGGTCTTGTGACCCTCAAATTACTTTTGTTCTTTTTTTCTAATCTTGATTTAAAAGCTGAGTTTTCTATTATTCAGAAGAGATATTATTCAGTATTCATTGATTATTCTCATGTCATTATTACTTCTATACCTGTGGGTAATTTTTTGCTCACCCTTGCATAAAAACATTGTAGCTAAAGTTGAGAAATCCGATGAGTCGTCCACTAGTAAGGGCAAAGGCAAGATAAACAAGTGATGAAGAATAGTTTTATTTTATTTGATGATGTTTATGTATCGAGACTACTTGATTCTTATGTTTTATTTCTGCAAAAATTGTAATGAAGGTTAGATAACCTGGGATTAAGTATTATTGATGTAACCTTTTAATGGGATGATTATTTATTAAGTTTGGTTTTTATTGTTATCCTTTGTTTATGGGTAGTTAGATGTTAAAGTTTAGGACAGTGAACACAAAATCTGTGGGATTGAAGTACCCGAATTTGAGGGTGTGACAAGTTGGTATCAAAGCTTTAGGATATGAACCTTAGGTGAGGAAACCTTAAGAAATAGCCTTATAAGAGATCAAAAATACAGTGGTGATAAACTCTTATCGAGTTTTAGGGAATGAATTAAGGGAATTCATTGAAGATAAATAATAAAAGACTTTATGTGTGACACCCCCGAATCTGGTCGTCATGAAACAATACTAAACATCCACCTCTACACAACATACGATAACTAAAGTGCGGAATATAATAAACGTACGTCGTTTATTCAAAAGGTGTTACTAGTCCCAAGATTCGATAACGTTAAATACAAACATACCCTAGAATAGTTATTAGGGTTCATATTACATAACAATAATTAATTAAACATAAAGATAAAGTCTTCTCCTTGCAAACTAATCCTACATCTTCCCTTTACCCTTGTCCTTCCCTGAAGTCTCGGGCTTAACTGCAATATAAGTCATGATATAGCAAGAATGAGCAACAAGTTTGCTCAGCAAGTTTAAATACAACAATAAAGGATATATCATGATGAAAAGAATATATCTGACAATGAATTCAACAATATAAATATCGGAAGCAGAATAATAATTGCTTTTAGAATAACTGATAGTCAAGTAGACCTTTGAACTATAAAACTCCAACGAAATCAATAGCTGATTGACCCTTTGGTTATTGGCTACAGAATAAGTACTTGAGGGGATCAGCCTCGCGTACGCCATGTATATGCATAACATTCAACTCTGCGGTTTGTATCTTTATACTAGATACCTGGGGTACTCCCCTATATATGAGGGGTGTTCTTTTCAGTCTAAGAATCCATACCATCAATTGGTCTGGATAGCTTTTATAAAACTTCATACAATTGCTGACCGAACAAGGGTTCAGACTCTATCTGACGCAGTTTAAGAATTATAGAACTCTTAAATAAGGTACAAGTCTAAGACTGCACGAACTCAAGTACACCAAGTGCGAATAACAATAATATCGATGTGGAATAATCGTAAAGTAATTAAACCACCTAATAGCATGCTTGGACATAAAGTTCAAGCTTTAAATAATTAACCGTCAATACGATAATAACCTGCTCAATACAATATGAGAAGGATAGGAACTTGCACAATAAAGAGTGTAAGGGAACTTGCATTCAAATCAAGTGGAGTTTAAGAAACTTGCTTACAACGTTCCTTGAGTAAAGTAACCACAAGGATAGGATACATGCTCAAGTAAAAGAGTAAGAATTAAAGGACTTGCCTGTTCGCTCAGCTACGATTAAGTTCTAGCTTTAATTAAATCTCGCTGAAATAACTTAACATTAATAAGTCGGTATTCCAATTAGCATGTGTAAACTAATACGAG
This sequence comes from Panax stipuleanatus, assembly GCA_020205555.1. Classification (NCBI taxonomy): domain Eukaryota; kingdom Viridiplantae; phylum Streptophyta; class Magnoliopsida; order Apiales; family Araliaceae; genus Panax; species Panax stipuleanatus. The sequence continues at coordinate 69,496,574 of CM035123.1, read as the reverse complement.
TCTACACTTACAAGAATCTGCTTATCATATTAATCTATCCATAATTCACGTAAGTCAATCTAATCATGTCATAGATTTAATAACTTTAGATTATCTAGTTTCTATGCATCAATATAGATTTGAACACATAATACTTCAAGTTACTTATATTTAATCAACATACATGCTTTATGATTATAATTTTTGAAAACCTAGCATGCTCAACCTAATCCTAATTTAAAGTCATATGATCTCATGTCGGTAATTTGTATACTTTACATAATACAAGTTCATGCTTCATGTTATCACATAACAAGGTTAAACATAACATGCATGCTCATGCGTATACTATACATGTATACTTTAATCCACCTATTTCATGCCTTAGAAATTCATTTTCTATGAATACGTGCATATGTGAAATCCATGCTTTAACTCAACGAGGTCCATGTTACTATGCTTATAGGCATAACGAACTCTAATGTACATGCTTGCATGATCAATACGTAATCCACATGGTGATCGATGCTATTTAGTTTTTCTCATTCTAAGTTTTCACATCGGAAATCACATTAAGTCAACAAGGTATCATCGTACATGTTAAGCGTCTCATAGTCATGACTCACATGTCTTAGAACTCATATATAAGCCACATATAGGTTCTCAAATAGTCAGAATCTAAAAGACATTAACCTTAGTCAAGTTCACTTTTTAAAGTCTTTAAGTTTCTTATTTCAAAATCGTTAGAATCTTGCAATCACGTATGCTAGTGTGTTTAACATTTTAAACATGCATTTCAAGTTAATATAAACTATACGATCATGTTTAGAATATCAAAATATATACATGCCCCGTATGTGTCTAAATTCATAATTAAATCTATAAGTTTCATTACAAATCACAAGTTTTCCTTCCATGGTGTACATACTAGCATGTTTAACATTATACATGTACTATCAAGAAACATGGTTATAGAAGTGATACTAATTTTCATGCTTGCCTTAAACCATAGTAACAAGTTATCACATAACAGGCCTTAACAGGAAGCAGGAAACAAAAACTGGCAACAGGGACCTGCGCAGCTGCGCAGGCACCAGGTATAAACCCAGCGCAGCTGCGCCGGTGTCCGGCCAGTGCTTGAGCAGGCTATTTTCGACAGTAACCAAAAACCCAACACAGAAATTCTTAATGAATTCGATTCTATTGCAACTACATTATATAACTAACATGATTATAACCTTATATAACACTTAACAAACATATTCCAATCACTTAATCAATCAATCCATAATCAAATAAAGAATTTAGAATTTTACAGAAACTAAAAAATGGAGTTATACCTCTGTAATTGGTTTGCTTGAATTACAAATCTCCCTCACTGATATTTCACAATAACTCACTCTCTAGCAATATAATTCTCAGCAATTGAAAATGAGAAATGGATGAGCTTATTTATAGGCAATTTGTATATCCGGCTCTTGATTTTGCTCACCAAATCAAAATAATGGATTACATGATTGTGTATTGGTTAATGAATGGTAGTTGAGAAACACTGTGTTGCCCATTCCCCTTGAAATCATTGGCTATTTTTGTTGAAATTGAGAAGAGTTATAGGGTAGCTAGCTAGCTCTTCACGTGGGAAGAATGAGATGGGCACATATATGGGACAAGGAAAGAACTCAGCATTGTAAAATATAATACAACACTTGGTCTATATCATATATATATATACATAATATACACTTTGGTTATATATATGCATCTATACACATTATAAGTATACTTAAGTTATATAATATACACACACTTCATTCCATGTATACATAGATTATACATTTAATTAGTGTTACAATGTCATTTCAATTGAGCAATTAATAATACAATGCATTGAGTACGTACATATATACCAATCATATAATCCATGCACATTATCTATTAACACCAAATATATTATAATTGTGTATTGCTCATTATTCATTACCATAACTGTTATTATCATAATAACTTAATGAAATCATTATCAATTGATAATGTCTATTGGTATTAATATAAGATAGTAGGGTGTTCATTAAAATTCTACCCACACATACCATGTTACATAAGTCATACTATTATGTCACTTACAAAATGAAATTACTCTTACCATATAGTCAATATATATAATATATAGTCATATTGATGTGTAACCCACCATATATTATAGGTTTACATATCACATGCTTGTATAAAATAATAAATTAATTAAATATAATATTATTATATTATCAGTTCTCTTACTCATTAATTATTATTTATTCATAATAATAATTAAACAACACATTATCGATTAATTAATCATAATTAAAATTAATCAATAAGTTCAAATCTTGCCACTATATTCAAATAAATTGAATATTTAATTATTAATAATCTCATACATTCTCTGATATTAAATCCTTAAAGTTAGTCCACTAATTTAAATAACTCATTAGTGACTTCCTTTAATCCTTTCACAATTCTCACCCCCACATAAGGTTTAAATAAACTCACAAAAATTAACTCATTAAAATTAAATCACATATTAATAAATAAGGAGTTTAAAATTCATGGTCGTTACATCCCTCCCCCTTATAAAAATTCTGTCCTCGGAATTGTAAAAATAAGGTTACTCAAATAAAAACGGATGATTCGCTCTCATTTTCTCTTCTAGCTCCCATGTAGCTTCTTCAACTGCGTGATTCCTCCAAAGAATCTTGACAAAATGAATGATCTTATTCCTCAGCTTCTGTTCCTTCCTATCTAGTATCTGGACAGGAACTTCCTCGTACGATAAGTCTTTCTCGACTTGGATAGGTTCATAGGAGATAACATGCTTGTAGTCTGGTTTATACGGCCGCAACACTGACACATGAAACACGTTGTGAATGTGCTTAAGTTCAGGAGGTAATGCCACCTCGTACGCCACTTCACCGACTTGCCTCAGAATCTCGAACGGTCCTATGAACCTAGGGCTCAACTTGCCCTTCTTCCCAAAATGAATCTTCCCCTTCCAGGGAGATACTTTCAGAAAAGCATAGCTTCCTAATTCAAATTCTTTCTTCTTGCGATGCAAATCCGCATACTTCTTCTGGCGATCTTGAGCCGCTACCAGCCGTGCTCTTATTACCTTGATAATCTCTACAGTCTGCTATTCCAATTCTGGTCCCAACAGTCGACGTTCTCCAACTTCATCCAACACAACGGTGTTCGACATTTTCTCCTATATAGCGCTTCGTATGGTGGCATTCCGATACTAGCGTGATAATTATTGTGTACGCGAATTCTACTAATGGAATGTGATCCTCCCAACTGCCCTTGAAGTCCATTACACAAGCTCGGAGCATGTCTTCAAGTGTTTGAATTGTTCTTTCGCTTTGCCCATCGGTCTGCGGATGATACGCGGTGCTCATTCGTAACTGTGTCCCCAATCTCTCTTGAAGACTCTTCCAGAAATTCGACGTGAATCGCGGATCTCTATCTGATACAATAGATATCGGCACCCCATGTCTCGAGATAATTTCCTTGACATATAATCTAGCTAACTGATCCAAATTATACTTAATCTTAATTGACAAAAAGTGAGCTGACTTAGTAAGACGATCTACAATCACCCATATGGCGTCGTGCCCTTTCTGCGTTGCCGAAAGTCCTACCACAAAGTCCATCGTGATATTCTCCCATTTCCATTCTGGAATCTCTAACGGTTGTAATAACCCGCTTGGTCGTTGGAGCTCTGCCTTGACTCTCTGACAAGTTAAACACCTACTTACGCATTCTGCAACCTCTCTTTCATGTTTGGCCACCAAAAAGTTGTGACGCAAGTCTGGGTACATCTTCATGCTTCCTGGGTGTATCGAGTATCTCGTACTGTGCGCTTCTTGCAAAATTTCTTCTCTCAGTTCTGGTACTAATGGTACCCAAATTCGTCCTTCAAACCTTAGCAGTCCAGTGCTATCAATCTTGAATTTCAAATCATCACCTTCAACAATCCGCTTCTTGATAATATCACAATTTTTGTCCTTCTCTTGTGCCTCCTTAACCTTTTCTAATAAAGTCGGGCTCGCTGTCACTGTAAATAATTTCTCGTTGATCTCCATCGGATACTTAACCTCCAAATCTAGTCGTTCAAAATCTTTCACTAACTCTTCTTGAAAGGTTAACTTCAATAACTTCTCTCTGCCTTTTCTGCTCAAGGCATCTGCCACTACATTTGCTTTGCCTAGATGGTACAGAATCTCACAATCATAATCTTTGATCAATTCTAGCCATCGGCGCTGCCTCATGTTTAGCTCCTTCTGCGTGAAGATATACTTCAGACTCTTGTGATCCGTGTATATTTCACATTTCTCGCCATATAAATAATGCCCCCAAATCTTCAAGGCAAAAAACTACTGCTGCTAATTCCAGGTCATGAGTCGGATAACCCTTCTCATAGTCCTTCAGCTGACGTGAAGCGTACGCAATGACCCTGCCGTGTTGCATTAGTATACAGCCAAGACCCTTGTGTGACGCAATCGCTATACACTAAAAACCCTTCCGTGTTAGCCAGTAAAGCTAACACAGGTGCTTGACTAAGCCTCTTCTTCAATTCTAGAAAACTCTCTTCACACTTCTCCATCCAAACGAACTTAACTGTCTTTCTAGTAAGATTGGTTAACGGCGATGCTAATTTCAAAAAATCCTGGATGAATCTCCGATAGTATCCCGACGTGAATTATAATTGCAGCCTACGTACAAGGCAAGTTTCTTAACTCTACTTTTAATTGAGCAAGTTTTCTGTCCCTAACTTATTATCGTTACGCGAAATTATTATCCTATTCTTTCATTAAACAATTTCTTACTCTTGTTTATTCATGTTCATGATTCCATATGAGATGTTTTAATTCTTTTAAAGTAATACTTCGGTATACAATGCTTATTCAATTGTATACCTTTGAGATTCATTATTTGATCTAAGTATCAATTTTATTATTGAACCCTGAAAGACTAGCGAATCCTTATTGATTCGACTAGTCCATAGAAGATGAGCATTCTAAATTCTAGAACTAGTATTGAGCTTATCCAAACCAAACTTTCTTTGGGTGCGGACTCTGATGTTAAATTGAGATGAACAACCTTTAATAGGGGATTATTTACGCATTAGCGTTGAGATGTTGTGCACATACATGGTACTAAGGGCTAATCCCCCTAAGTACGAGAAGTGCGGTACATATAGTCTTACGACTATTAAAGGTTTAAAGTAGAAATACTTGATAACCTGGGACATAGTTCTTGGTCTTGTGACCATCAGATATACTTTTGATTCTTGTACTCATTTCTTAATTCAAAGCCGAGCTTTCATTATTCAGAACTCTTTGATTTCTCGCATGATATTATTATTTATATCGTTATACTTGTGGGCAATCGTTGCTCACTTCTTGCATATAACATTGCAGTTAAAGTTGAAAGAACCGAAGAATCTTCCACTAGTAAAAGGCAAGGGAAAGGCAAACTAGTGATGAAGACTTGTTTATTTATTTGAGAATATTTTGTTCAAGTCTTATGATGTTATATTAAGACTTAGTTATTTATTTATGTTCCGCACTTGATGTATTAAGGTTAGATAACCTTGGGATTGAGTATTTATTTATGATGTTGTAACCCCTAAAGGGAGGATTTCTATTATTTATGAGTTTTATTTATTGTGGGTAGATATATGTGTTATTTTTAGATAGTGAACACCAAATCCTGTGGAATTAAAGTACCCGGATTTGGGGGTGTCACAAGTTGGTATCAAAGCTATAGGTTATGAACCTTAGGTGGGGAAACCTTAGGGTAGTCGCCTTTTAAGAGATAGATAATATGGTGATAAACTCTTATCAAATTCTAAGAAATAAATTAAGGAATTCATTGAAGATAATAAAAGACTTTATGTGCTTATGTGATTACTTATGTGCTCGCTAGTATCGATTAGCATCACGTAGTAACTAAAAACTTAAAATTTGATTGTCGGGATGTTAGATGTTAGAGGATCTAGTTAGCCTAGGGAGGTTGAGCCCCGAGTAGCTAGAGAGGAGGAGCCCTGAGACATTCATACCGTATGGGAGCAATTAGTTCGGAGAGAGCCATCTCTATTGATCACTATTGTGGGTCAGGAGCACAAGCTTGTGTTCGATTCAGAGAAGGACTCTGAGGAGATAGAGGTAGAGGCTGAGGATAGAGGAGGACGACCCTGATGAGTTTCCACCAAACTCTATCAATGTCGAGATGTATGACGAGTTGTATGACCATAACATAGAGTTACAGGATAATGTTCGAGAATTGAAGGAGCAAACAGTTGCACAATAGACTACTATAGAGTAGAAGAAGGACGAGATTGAGAATCTTGATGTAAGTCTTGGAGACGTGGAATGGAAGTTGGTTCATGCAGAGAGCCAAAATGAAGATCTAAGCTGAGATAGAGAAACTGAAGAGTGACTTGCGAGAGGAGTCAGCGAAGCGTGCTAGAGTAGAGGACGCTTTGATGAAGGCTTCTCGACGTGCAGATCTTGCTGAGGACGATGATCGGGAAAAGAAGGCTAAGATTGAGGAGACGGACTACACATTTCAAACAACAATTGATAGCGCCCAGGATCGAGTTGTCTACTACTATCCAGTGCAGTTCGAGGACTTACCTTGGTATACGCTGGATCGTAGGATAATGTTCCGTATCATGGAAGAAGAGCACAGAGAAGTTGTTCGACGTCTTAGTAGGCCGTGATAGGAACAGTATGAGTTATGTGAATACTTTATGGTAGTTAATAATGTAAATTCCAATGTGATTATAAACAATGGAATATGATGATTAAAATTCTGAAGATTCTTTATCTCGGGATAGTTTATGTAAATAGCAGTGATGCTATCTTTCGTATGTTAAAAACTTTTGAATGAATAAAATATCAGAGTTTATTTGAGATGATATGTGTTAAGTGATTATCTTAAAATGTTCAAGTTAAGTCTTAAATATTTAAGAAATTGAGTAACGATCTAATAAGTGTATATCTTAATAGAAAGATGCCGCCAAGAAGGTGCCCAACCCATCAACCAGCTCAGGAAGGATGAGCTAATAACAACGCCAATGCCAACGTTAATCCTGTCCAGCAGTTGGTCAATCTCTTAACTGGAGCACTTGCCAATCAGCCGCATGCTCCACAAACCACATCGTATAAGGATTTCAAGGCAGTAGGACCGCCAGAGTTTAAAGGATCCATGAACCCAATCGAAGCTCCGACGTGCGTAATGGAGATAGAGAAGGTATTTGATGTTGCAAGAGTCAAGATGATCAGAAGACGCCTTGGCAACGTTTATGCTAAAGGTAGAGGCCAGCTACTTGTGGCAGACGAATAAGGTCTGGGGAGGACATGGTGTAATCACTTGAGACATGTTTAAAGAGATGTTTTTCGAGATGTACTTCCCAACGAGCTCTTAGAACCAGATGGAGGTTCAATTTCTGGAGCTAAACCAAGGTAACGT